>CM065379.1:44160817-44500817 GCA_033060915.1 Euryodendron excelsum
AGCTTTGTACAAACTCTTCTTAACACGAGCTTGCATGAAATAGCAATGAAGATCATCCTAATACATTGTGATTAACATACAAAGTACAATAAACTTGAAATGTCACAAAATTTGCCAATTACATGATCTTATAGTTTGTCCTTGCAGCAAATGATGTCTTAAGTTGTTACTGACTTTGGGAAAATACAAGAGTAAGTTTAGTTGCGAAAATATATGAGTAAGCTTTAGGTGTGAATGTAGTTGGATACCTTTTTCGCTATTTTTTTATACCAATGCCCTTTTTATGGCTTCGTGTTTTCATTCGTTCTCTGTAGAATTTTGCAAAGTCAGTTTTATAGATTCAATATTCGATCAATAACTGATTTAAAACGATTCTATTAAGATGAAATTTATACTACAAGAAAATACTAATGTATAAAATATGAGAAACAGACCATAGTAAATTCTCCTATTGTAGATCCAACAGGTGGAGTCCATCATACTTAGACTTTTGATAGCAGTCAAAAGAATGGTTTTTGCTTTATTGCATATTAAACTCCTAGTCTTTAATCAACAAATGCTTGAACAGGTTTTTATGGACGAGATTTCAATTTTAAATTTTTTTCATTGAATTTTAAAAAAGTGCGACAGCGAATCTATGAACTTTCTTTGTTTCAATCTGTTACTCCCTAAAACTCATAAGATAGTAAATTGACTAAATCTTAGAGAAAAGGGGATATATTTTTGTCTGAATCTTCAATAAATTTTTTAAACTATCATGAACTAAGGTAATACATCACTTACAGAAATAAATAAAAAAAAGAGAAAAAAAAAAACCAAACAGAAGGGTTTATGTCTCTCTTTTGCTTGCCTGATGGCATGTGTGCTGTTGCTGTTTTTTTGTTGGTCTTGTTCACTCTTTCTTTACGTTTTGTGTGCTATTTACTCTGCATTGGTACTTTTTTCTTGATATCAATGAAATTCTTACGTTCTCTATCATAGTGGTTTACTTAAAGCAATTTACTAAATATGGTTCTTATTAATTTCTTTGTCATAAACAGTTAGGAAATATGGTATGTTGATGAAGAAAATGAAGTACTATTCTAAATTCCCAAAAAGACTTCCGAAAAGCATAATCAAATGATACTTATCAAAAGGCTGTTTGAACTTACCCATTGGTTTGATTTTGTAAGATCATCCCTCCCAAATCTGCAACTTCCCTTAGCACTGCCCTCCACGCTTCCACCTTCTCCATCCACTTTTTTATTTCATCGTTTCCTGTCTGGAATTCCTCTTCATGGAAGGTAAATGCCTTTGCAAAACTCCCTGTTTGGTTCCTAACCTGGGAAGGGTCCACGTTATAGAAAACGGGCAGAACAACCTGTCCAGAGGTGTTTTTGCATTCGAGGATCTTCACAAGTTCATCAAGGCACCACCTTGAGAAAGCATAGTCTTTTGAGAAGACAATTACTGAAATCCTAGACTGCTCAATTGCCTTTCTCAGTTCAAACTCGATATTTTCTCCTCTCTCGATTTCATCATCATCTTTGAAAGTGTGAATTCCTGCATGCACTAAAGCATTATAGAGGTGGTCGATAAAGGTCTTGCGGATGTCTTTGCCTCTAAAACTCAAGAACACATGATAGGTACATCTAAACAGGGAAGAGGAGGCTTCCTGAGCTCTCTCAGAAGCCATTGAACAAAGCTCTGTAGGATGGATGAATCAGAAATGAATGCAGCCTAGGAGGCCACAATGGGTACTTGTAGAAGATGTCAAGATACAAAAAGAGAAAACAGGAGAAAGGAAATGAAGTTAATAGATTTATACATTCAAGGTCAATGAGAGATCCAATTAAAAAAAAAAGAAGGGCAGAATAGGCCCCTCCAAAACATGCCGATTCGTGAATCTAGCATGAGGCTTGAACCAAGTGATCATATTTAACTAGAAAGTTTGACAACTGGCTAGGAATGCTTCCAAATGACTCCAAAAACAGTTGTTGACTTGGACAAAGTCAAATATGGGGCTACCCCCTTAGTCTTCATATGTGCTCCCACTTTTCCTTTGGCGAGCAGGACTGCGTGTTACAGTTTTATTGTCTATGGAAAAGCTATAGGAACACTTGAATAATATCGTAGAATTGGCAAAAGCTGTCTCCAATGTACTGACTTTTGGTGTCAATTTCGTCCATCCTTTACGTTTCTTTTCATACTTGAATAATTCAATTATTTGTACAATTTCACTGTTGTGCCATGCATGACATATAGATCAAAGTTAGGCTTTCTCGTTTGTGCAGGGTTCACTCCATTTCAACTTCCCTGAACTTCAGTACAGAAGAAAGCACATAATCAGGGATGAATGCAGTTATACAAGGAGGATAATTTTCACCTCAGGTTAACATAGCTCAGCAGTGGATTACATAGCATTGACTGTTTATGTATATACATATATGTGTATGTGTGTGTGCGCGCTACAAATTTTTTTGGATATATATACAACACCTTGAACCATAATGTTATCTTTATATATATACATGTAGATGTGTTATATATGATGTGTGATGTTAAAGAGATCAACTCCTTTTTCTAAATGTGGCGAACACCACCTTGATGCTGCAGATCCTCAAAGATATGCTTGAAACGAGTTGCAATTATGGCTTTCTTGACCTCCTTTATCCTCTCCTTTAGTTTACTAGGTGTCTTCTATCTCCAACATGTCAAAATTTGATCCTCACTCCTCCCTTTGGGTGAATTAACTTCATTTAGTTGCAAGCCCTTTAGTAAATTTACCATATCGATGTCTTTGTGAGATAAGATCACTCACTCCTAGAGGGTGGGCATAGGCGTAGCATTACGGTTAATCCATTGCGAAATTGGTGTTACGGGTTCAAAATACAAAAATCACCTTTCCACATGTGGAAAAAGTTACAGCTAATCCATTGCGAAATTGGCGTTATGGGTTCAAAATGCAAAAATCACCTCTCCACATACCGAAAAAGACTACGTACATCTAACCCTCTGCAAATCCAGCAGTGGAAGGACTTTTGTGTATTGAACTGCCCCTTAGCTATGGCTCACTCCTGTTGTGGTGATTTTGGTCATTCATGAAATTCTTACTGTACTAGCAGTATCGTCAATAAAATTAATCATTATCCATCTTGACAAAAGCAAAAAAAAGTGTTATGCCAATATAGCATATACGCAAAAATCTGATTCTGTGGGGACTGGGAAGCAATTTTATGCTGTTGCTCAAGCCTAATTGAAACCTGATTTTGATTTTTCTTGGGTAAAGACTCAGATGATCGAGTAAACCTTGATGAAGTTGTAAATTAACCCAAAAAAAATTGTCCCTAATTAAATTAGTCATTTATAGACTTAGAAGAGGGCCATACATCCAATCACTCTGGCAAA
Organism: Euryodendron excelsum; assembly: GCA_033060915.1. NCBI lineage: Eukaryota > Viridiplantae > Streptophyta > Magnoliopsida > Ericales > Pentaphylacaceae > Euryodendron > Euryodendron excelsum. The sequence goes on from CM065379.1 coordinate 44,164,205, forward strand.
GGAAGAAAATTTTGAATCTGCAAACTTCATTTCAAAGACATTTAAAAGTTTTCATGCTTCACATATCTCCTTTAAACCTGAAAATTTCTGGACAGTGACTTCACAATTCATTAGAGGATAGAGTGAAACATGAGATTGCCCAGACATAAAATTTTAACAAAGACGCCAATGCCAGGATACCAAACATCATTACAAGTTCCACATTCCAACAAATCAAAGGCAACAAGTTTTTGTCAAGTGAAAGCCTTAAAATGTACAACTTAGATCGAGAAGATGTACATGAAGTCAATGTGAACCAAAGGGCATACACCAGTGATAACAAGCAGAGGGGGTTGAATGAGCAAACATGATGAGAGCCCACCACATGATACAATCTCCAGAAAACTATCCACCCCAAAACCCCATCCTAACTCTAGGATACAATTGTCCTATTCCCCAATAACAACTCCAAAACATGCATATGATCCAGTTGCAAAAGGCTAATGAGCATGTGTTCATGGTTACAAGGATCAGCACCACTTGATCAGAAGTAAACACAGCTGGACCTCAAGGAAAGGCAGCAATCTGCACAAAGGGAATTCCTTCCATATGCAACAATCACTATGCCTTTAATCTGAAAATTACAACTATTGCTGTTTTTGCAGCATCTCAGTATATCGGTTACTCACATCCCCCCAAATATAAAAAAATGGTTTCGTTTTTATCTTTGGGGTGCCAAATTCCAAACAGAGTGCCGTTTGACACCAGCCTCATTCAACTCGTGTTCTGTAAAAGTTTTAGGAATATACCCAATAATGGTGCAACCTCAGCAAAAACACTTCCGTTATATGTTTTTTCATGAACCAAACATGATGTAAAGGGAATTTAAGGGAATTCCGGAAGCCCACTTCCATTTGTTCCTATCATTGAATCCGACTTATTTACCATTTTCTAACCAGCTTTGCAGTTAGATCTACAAAAGCAAAGTGTCCCAGCATTCATGTTCTGCTTTTGCTCTTTGGAGTATGTCCAGCCTTGACAATCAATTATCACTCCCTCTTCTCATCCAACGAAGATTTAAACAGTCCAAATAGACATAACTGAGTGAATTGCATCAGTGCGTCACAGGATATTTCCCCAGCCTATATTGGGTGACATTGTCAGACTTCTTAAAATATATAACCAAACACTACCACCAGCTCTGTGGTAAAGCAGGACAAGTGCGAGGAACACTCCTATTGAGCCCAAATATGAAATATGGAATCAGAAAAAGCAGACTTTTAGGGCTGATTTTTATTAGTTCTTTGTGACTGAAAGGTTAATGAAAATATATAGTCATTTTTAGGGTTTATATAGGATAACAAAAGGATATGGGTTCAGGGCTTGAATAAAGAATAGAATGAGTTTTACTGCTGTCCAGGGGCAGTGAAGGGTACCCCAGGAACGGTAAATAAGCTGGTTTTGTGTAATTTTTTTTTTTTTTTTTTTACTCTATGGTTGATAAGTTGAAGAATGGGATAAGCTTGTAAAGTAGGGTTTAAAGGAGGGAAACAAACGAAGATTCAAATCTGGTTCTTAGATTTTAAAGAATAAAAGTGATGAAAATTAAAAGAAGAAAAGACAGCGATCACAGGGTGACCTCCTTTACCCAGTGTGTTGTGGGGGGGGGGGGGGGGGGGGGGGGGGGGGGGGGGGGGGGGGGGGGGGGGGGGGGGGGGGTTTGGTACAGCAAGCGGCCCCTAGGTTCACACATGGCCACTGGTCCATAGGGCTCAGTCGGTGGGGTCAATTCCTGGTTTAAAATGACAAATTCAACCATCACACCTAGATTCCATTGGTATTTGAACTCATAGTTGGGATAATTTCATAAGAAGAAGAAAGGTTAATAAAAATATAGAGTGGTTTTAGGGTTTATAGGGGATAACAAAAGGGTACCGGTTTGGGGCTATAATCAAGAACAGAATGAGTTTTAGTGCTGTCCAAGGGCCGTGAATGGTACTCCAGTGTCACCGGTTGCCACCCGTGGCACGTCTAGGGCCACGAGGGACTTTTGGCGTGGGGCATGTCTGAGCATGGTTAGCCGGTGGCATGACAATCTCGTAATTTGTATTTTTCATATTTATTGGATATATGGATTATGACTTCTCGAAGAGGTAAGATATTTCTTCCTATCAGTTTAGAGATGGCTCAGAATGCTATTATAAGGGGGAGCATGGTATTGACTCTACCACCCCTGGTGCTACCGAAAGGGACAGCATTCAAGTGAGTCTCTCAAGGGAGTGGGTGAGACTTGGGGGTCGGTTGTAGCACGTGGCTGCAGTCCTCATGCTAGTCGAGGGGCTACATGGGCGGTATTGTGCCTGGTGGGGCAGATGTTGGGCATTAGCGTCGAGGATGGGGTTATGACATGTGCACCCGCTACGCCATAATTATATAGTGGTGGGGCTTATGTCCATGACGAATTGGGCCTCAGTGTACACACTTACATGCCGTGTGCCTCGTGTGCACTTGCACGTTGGGTTCAAGCTTGTGCACACGGCCGCTTGGTTTGGCTAGCATTGGTGTCGCGGGGCAGTATACTGTGGGCTTAATTGTTGCTATTCGGTGGTGCCTATCCTTGCTGGCAACCTTGACGCAGGGCGCTAAGAGCTTCATGGATGAAGGCGTCGTGCCTAACGGGTGATGCTTGGCTGACGCGCATGTCTAGTTGCACATGGCTATATTTCTTGTGTTTCGAGAAGGACTAGCGCTAAGCACATTGCTTGTCATGTGTGCGCGCATTTGAGTATGGCGTTGCTATCGCGTATAGCTTAGGTTGCCTTATGGCTTGAGCATCAGAGGTCCGAGCTTAAAGAGATATACGGGGCATTACAGATGGATCCTAGACAAGCGCATAATCTTATGCCTTGGTGTTTGAGTTTGGCGGGACTATTGCTTAGTGCATAGTCGCCTCACGGGTGCATCCTGCTGCGTATGATCATGGCGGGTCGCATTACTGTCATCGTGTGGTGCCCTGCCTACCAGCCCGTGACAATTAGTATTAGAGCACTAACCATCCGTGGTGTGCATCAATTGGGTGTTGCTTCTCTTATCCGTGTGGGCATACTCTTCATTTGTGGTGGACTTCTCCCAGTGGGTTGTTTGCTTCAGATTGTTGGTTATCAGGTTTATCGGTGGAGCGAGTTTCATTCCATCTTGTGACAAATGGATTGGTGGCCCAAGATAGCAGTTTTCCAGTCTATGTGGGTTGAATTCTTATGGTATCCATGGACTTGGTTGCTGTTTGAACCCCTTTGGTACCTTCTTAAAGTGGCCGCTTCAACAAGCTTTGGACACGCGCTCGGTCCTTTGATTGTGGTTGTGGTGCACAACGCAGCAGGCCTTCTTAAGGATGTGCATGGGACCGACTTTGTAGTGCATAAACGCTTCTATGTGTCAGATCAAATGATTTTGGTGCATAGCTAGTAGTGCTGCTTTGTTGGATTGGTGGGTTGTTTCTGCAGTATGTGAGCTTGTGCAACTTGCTTCGTGTTGTGGGGATTTGCTTATCTTCATTAGACCCTTGAGTTAGTCAAAACCGTTGGCAGCTTTGCTCGTATTATTGCATGGTTACTTTGTTAGCTTCATGCTTGCTTAGTGGATTGTGCTCATTTCCGCGCTTGGCTATTGGCATTTGTGAAGAGCTTGTTTGTTCAACATTTTTGGGTGGTCTTGCCTCGTTGTGATACATGTTGGCTAGTGGACGCCAAGTGACTCAGAGGAGTTCATCGTTACTAGAGAGCACCGTGTAGCGAGGGTTTATCAAGACATTAAGTCCTTCGGCGGAAGGAGGCATTGTGGGCAGACTTCGGGTGAAGATCAGTGGATTAGGCACTGGAGCTGTATGTGGGCAGACTTTGGGTGAAGATCAAAGGATCAGACACTGAAGCTGCATGTGGGGCAAACTTCGGGTGAAGATCAGAGGATCAGGAACTGGAGTTGCATTGTGGGCTGACTTCAGGTGAAGATCAGAGGATCAGATACTGGAGCTTTGCAAATTGATTTCGGGTGAAGGCTGAAGAGCCGAGGTACTGGAACAGTGTGGGCTGATTTTAGGTGAAGGCTAGAGAGTTGAGGCACTGAAACAACATGGGTTGTCTTCGGGTGAAGGTCTAAAGACTGAGGTACTGGAGCAACATTGTGGGAACTTCAACAGTTGGAACCGTTTGCCAGTGGGCAGTGTTTACTTCGACAATGCAGACGGACTTGCATCCGGTGGGAGTGCCGGTCAGATGGGAACTAGTGTGGGACAGAACCACAGGTTGTCGTGAGGGCATCTTTGGGTCATGCATAGGGTGAATTCTGATGTCAAGTGAGCTTTTGTGGGTTTAGCTGCGAAGTTGAGTAAAGGGTGCACGTGGAGTGCTCGTCGATGAGGGCATCAACCCCTTGAAGTGGTGGAGGGTGCATGACAGCCAATGCAAGCCTTTCTTTTGTGCGCGATGGACAGCCCCTATTCAGGTACATGTTGCCAACGGATGGAGCAATATGGTATGGGGCACTTGCTCAGAGGAGTTGGGCTTGCTTTATGTGGTGGAAAAGGTGTCTTGTTTTGCTTTGCTGAGTTCAGCATGGGAGTCTGGGCGAACCTTTGCTTCGAGTAGCTGTGGGGGCAGATTTGGTGGAGACCGGATTTGTAGGCAATCAGCACAGAGGTGTTGGTTTGCGAAGAGTGGTGGCAACTCATCGTGGGGGCATATGAGCACTACCGCATTCAACATTATGCTTGGCATCAACGAGGGCGTTGATTGTTCGAGTTGTGGAGAGTGTCAGGAGTTGACACTAGTTGTGGCGAGTGCCAGGAGTTGGCACTGGGCTTTGGCATCATCGAGGACGATGATGGTTGAAGTGGTGGAGAATGTCACGGGTTGCCACCCGTGGCACGTCTGGGGCCGCGAGGGACCTTTGGCGTGGGGCATGTCTGAGCATGGTTGGCCGGTGGCATGGCAATCTCGTAATTTGTATTTTTCATATTTATTGGATATATGGATTATGACTCCTCGAGGGGGTAGGATGTTTCTTCCCATCAGTTTGGAGATGGCTCAGAATGCTATTATAAGGGGGGCATGGTGTTGACTCTACCATCCCCTGGTGCTACCGAAAGGGACAGCATTCAAGTGAGTCCCCCAAAGGAGTGGGCGAGACTTGGGGCCCAGTTGTGGCACGTGGCTGCAGTCCTCATGCTAGTCAAGGGGCTACATGGGCGGCATTGTGCCTGGTGGGGCAGATGTTGGGCATTAGCGTCGAGGATGGGGTTGTGGCATGTGCACCCACTACGCCATAATTATATAGTGGTGGGGCTTATGTCCATGACGGATTGAGCCTCGGTGTGCACACTTGCATGCCGTGTGCCTCGTGTGCACTTGCACGTTGGGTTCAAGCTTGTGCACACGGCCGCTTGGTTTGGCTAGCATTGGTGTCGCGGGGCAGTATGCTGTGGGCTTAATTGTTGCTATTCGGTGGTGCCTATCTTTGCTGGCAACCTTGACGCGGGGTGCTAAGAGCTTCATGGATGAAGGCGTCGTGCCTAATGGGTGATGCTTGGTTGGCACGCATGTCTAGTTGCACATGGCTATATTGCTTATGTTTCGAGAGGGACTAGCGCTAAGCACATTGCTTGTCATGTGTGCGCGCATTTGAGTATGGCGCTGTTATCGCCTATAGCTTGGGTTGTCTTATGGCTTGAGCATTAGAGGTCCAAGCTTAAAGAGATATGCGGGGCATTACAGATGAATCCTAGACAAGCGCATAATCTTATGCCTTGGTGTTTGAGTTTGGCAAGACTATTGCTTGGTACATAGTCGCCTCACGGGTGCATTCCGCTACTTATGATCATGGCGGGTCGCATTACTATCACCGTGTGGTGCCCGGCCTGCCAGCCCGTGACACCCAGGAATGTCAAATAAGCTAGTTTTGTGCGACTTTATGTGCTTTAGTTGATAAATCGAATAATGGAATAAGCTTCAAAAGTAGTGTTTAAAGGTGGAAAACACGAAGATTCAAATCTGGTTCTTAGATTTTAAAGACTAAAAGTGATGAAAATTAAAAGAAGAAGAAAAGACAGCGATCACAGGGTGACCTCCTTGTCGCGCCCAGATTTTTTGCACTCGAGGAATACACACATAAGTGGAAAAAACACTGTACTCTCTCGTTAGAACTCACCCCCTTAGAAGAATGAGTGCGACTAGGTTTGAATTGAAAATTGGTTTGAATAAAAGACTTTTAGAAAAGATTTGGAGTCGCCACCTAACTTGATTAAGGTGAGTTAGGTTACCTAAAAACTAAGCATAATCCGAAGACTACACTTAGGGTTTTTGGAAAACGATTTTAGAAAACATCCTCAAAAAAGGGTTTTTAAGAAAATGGGTTGTTTAGCAACCTTTGGAAAACATTTAAGCCCTTTTTGAAAATAAACTCCATTTTGGTCTCTCGAAAACAGTGATTCTAGGCTCGGAGGTTAGTTACGTGTAGGGAAGACGCACTAAGTCATCACCCTACCCCGCCCTTGCGGTACCTATATGTCAATTTACCCTAAATTTACCTATGAAAGTCTTCAACTAACAAATGTTCAATCCTATTCACTTTGGAAAAACAATGTTTAAAAAGACATGATGCATGATATGCAAATGCAATAGAAAAAAAGAGTTGAAAAATAGATTTGAAAAGAAATTGATTTGATTTAAAAGAGATTTGAAAAGATGGTTCTAAAATTGGAAAGTTTTAAAAATTAGAAATAGAAATTTGGAATAGATCATGCAATTAGAAGTTTGAAGAAGATTATAAAATTAGAAATTTGAAAGAAATTGTGGAAATAGAAATTTGAAAAATGTTGTGACCGCACCCATGAAGGTTACTTACGTATCCTTTTGGAGGAATCAGGTCAGTCGTAGTTCGGACAAGAGTCCGATAGAAAATAGAAAAGTTGGATTGGATTCGAAAAAGAGATTGAATTGGAATTTTGAATAGAAGATTAAGAAATTGAAGTTTGATTGGAAGACTTGAAAAGATTGGATTTTGAAAAGCTTGGTTTTAGGAAACCTAGACTTAAGAAAGATAGGAGACCTAAGAAAGATTTGACTTGGAAGGTTTTAAGAAATATTGGATTTAGGAAAGGTTCGAATTAGGAAAGGTCCGATTTAGGAAAGTGTCAAAGTAGGAAAGTATCATATTTGGAAAGTTTCATTTTAGGAAAGTTTCAATTTAGGAAAGTATCATTTTTGGAAAGTTTCATTTTAGGAAAGTTTCAATTTAGGAAAGTTTTGGATTAGGAAAGTTTTGAATTAGGAAAGTTTTGAATTAGAAATGTTTCGACTTTAGAAAGTTTTAGATTTGGAAAGATTTGAAGTTTAGGGAAGTTTAGAATTTTAGAAAGATTTAAATTTAAGAAAGTTTAGAGTTTTGGACAGATTTAAATTTAAGAAAGATTTAAAAATTTAGATTTGGAAAGTAAAGATGTGGAAAGGTATGGAATTAAGAAAGGTTTGAAAGCTTAGCGTTTAAAGAAAGCTTTAAAAGTTTAAATTTAGGAAACTTGAGGTTTAGGAAAGTAGAAGATTAGGAAGGATTTGAATTAGGTAAAGTTTAGACTAGGAAGGGTTAAGATTCCTATTTTCTAAAACAAGAGATTGGATTTTGTTTCTAAAGGAGATGTTTTGATTTTGTTTCCAAAAATGGAGGATTGGATCTAGTTTCCTAAAGGGAAGATTGGATTTGGTTTTCTAAAGAGAATGTTGGATTTGGCATGAATTTGGAAAGGAAAGTTTTGGAAAGCCTAGTTTTGGAAGACTATAGTTTTGTCGTAGAAAAGAAGTTTTGGAAATATGTATAGTTTGAATGTGAAAAGGGAGATTTTGGAAACCTATGTTTGGGGACAAGGTTGAAAATCATCTTGTTGAAAAGAAAATTAGGGTTTCCTAATTGTGGGTTCTAGGGATTGAGTTGGGCTCCAAGAAAGGAAGTTTTTGGAAAGTGAGTTTTTAGAAAGGGATATTTTTAGAAAGAAAACCTAGAGAGGAGTTTTTAAAAAGTGAATTTTAAAAAGAGAGAGTTTTTGGAAAGAAATCCTAGTGAGGAGTTTTTAGAAAGAGATTTTTAAGAAGAGTTGTTTAGGAAGGAAAACATAAGGAGCGTCTTTGGAGAGTGAACTTTGAGGAAAGCATTTTTGGAAAGTGTGTTTTGAAAATAATTTTAGGAAGCAAGTTTTTAGAAAGTAAAACTTTAAGAGAGTTTTGGAAACAAGATTTTGGAAGAAGTTTTTAGGAAAGAGTTTTTAGGAAAGTGATTTAGGGAGAGAATTTTCTAAGAAGGAAACCTAGGGAGTGTTTTTAGGAAAGGAATTTTGAAGAGAGTGTTTTGGAAAGAAGTTGAAAAAGGAAGTTTTGAAAATAGATTTTTGGAGGGAGTTTTTGAAAAACAACTTTGGAAAGGAATTTGAAAAAGGAGATTGGAGAGTATTTTTAGAAAGTATGTTGAAAGAGAGGTTTTTAGAGAGAGAAACTTTTGGAAAGCATAAAAAACGTCTCAATTTTCTAAAGCAATTCTAACCATAAAAAGGCTAAAAAAAAACACTTTAAGAAAGTGGTTTTAAAAATAACAAGGATTTGAAAAATATGGACCACATTAGCCACTTTAAATGTAACACTTTCCTAAAGTAACCCTAGCCATAGAAAGGCTAGAATCACCCTAGGATTGTGATTTTGAAAACAAGTTTTGAAAAAGAAGATTTTGATGCAATTTTGATGCAAACTTTGAAAACGAGTTTTGGAGGAATGCAAGATAATGACATGCACAATGCAAAGGGGGTCGTGAACATACAAGGTTAAAGGCTTCACCACATAATCAAGAGAGACTAAACCCACGTGGTCCCCGGTTAAACTAAAAGAAAGCCCCAGACGCGGTGACTCTCCAAAAGCCTAATCCTACACATGGACTGGGAACTCCCTTGTTTCAAGCATGCAAGAAAGGGGGGGAGAAGATGGGGGATTAAAATAAAAGAAAACCCAAGTGGGTTAGGAGAGAGAAGAGAGAGGGGGAAGTGCAGAAACGTAAAAAGAAAGCCTACCTTATATCTTCTTTATTTTGCTTAGCTTTGCGCGCCTTGCTTTGATTGTCTTGCTTTGGTCTTCACTTTAATCTTCAAGAGTTCATCTTTCAATATTCAAGTGTTTGCTTCAATCTTCAAGAGCTTCAAATTCTAGCACTTCAAGTCTTCAATGGAAGGTTGGAGGTTAGTGTATAAGTATATAGAAGTGTATGGGAATGTATAAGGATGTATATGAGTGTATAGGAGGCTAGGGTTTAGGAAACCTGAAAAAGCTAGGGTTTAGGGAGGCTACGAGCTATGTATATCGAAAAGTAGGGTTTTTAGACTGAGTTGACGGACCCTTTAAACGTTGGAAGAAGCTCTGTATTTATAGAGATGGAATAGACTTGGCGTCTGTTGCAGTGGCGCCAGGGCAAAATTTCATGCCATTTTTTGGCTTGGCACTACTATTAGTGGCGCCAGCCACTTAGGAAAGTGTTTAAGTCGGCAAGCAATGTATCTTTGACAGATTTGGGCGCCTGTACTAGTGGCTACCATGCAATTTTTAGCCTGGCTTCACTAGGAGTAACTCCGGAAGGCCCGGGAATGACTTAAGGGACCAGGAATGGCTTGGAAGGCCAGAAAAGGGCAGAAACCCTCATAATAGGGTCCCAAAGGTATTTGACTTGAAAAAGGATGACAAGATTTGTCGGAATGGTTGACCGGGCCATTAGGGGCAAAACGGTCAATCGGGTCAGGAAGCTGGCGGGACGGACTCAGAATGTCCTGGAAAAAGACTCGAGACTTGGAAACATTATTTAGAATGTTCCCAAGAGGCTACCAGTTTGATATCCAGAGCCGGTGTGGTCGGAAAAGGCGACCGGCCCACTAGAGGCAAAACGGTCATTTCGCACTGAGTTTGCCAGAACTAACTCGGAATGATCCAGAAAGATAATAGAAGGTTGAGAAAACTATAAGAAGTATTCTCAGGAGGTTACCGGTTTGATACCCAAAGCCGGAGTGGTTGGAAAAGGCGACCGGCCCACCAGGGGCAAAACGGTCATTTCGCACCGGGTTTGTCGGAACTGACTCAGAATGATCCGGAAAGATAATAGAAGGTTGAGAACACTATAAAAAGCATTCTCGGGGGGTTACCGGTTTGAAACCCAAAGCCGGTGTGGTCCAGGGGGCGTTCGGATGCCTAGGGGCAAAATGATCATCTTGACCGGAAAGTCTCGGAATGGGCCCGAAACTGACTACAAGGCACCTAAACATGCCGAATTTCTTTTAAGACAATCTTGGAAGGCTAGAATTACCATTCTGAGAACTCAAGTGTGTTCTCGAGAAACGTGCCGAAAAATGCCCAAGGGGCAGTTTGGTCATTTTTCACCGGAGTGGGTTAGCAAACACTGGTGTTGACCTGGGTTATAAGTGTTTCCGCCACTCTGACGGCCGTTGCATGTTACAGGGGTTTTTTGGTAATTCCCTATATCGACCTATTTGTGAGTATTTTCGTTACTCCGACGGTTGCGATGTTTGTGAGTATTTCTGCTACTCTGACGGTTCGCGATCATTCTCGAAACTGCCTGATCTCAGGAAGCTGCTAAAGGGGCTTAGCGCCTGAGAATCAACTTTCTAGGAAGGCGTGCCTGAAACGGATATTTCTACATTGGCATGCTAGCAGGCTCCAAAGGTGGACCGTTTTACCATCTATGGGACTTCGGGTCTCGTCCCAGTCGACAAATTTAAAGAGACTTACCATTTCGAAGAGATTTTCTTCAAAAAACGTGCCGGACTGTCTCAAGGAATCAACTATCTCGAGAGAGGGATTGGAATTAGAATTGGAAAGGGGTCTTATTATCTTCGAAAAGACGTGCCTGATGGAATAGATTTACCATCTCGAGGAATCAACTGTCTCGAGAGAGGGATTGGAATTGGAAAGGAAAAGGAGACTTACTGTCTTTGGAAAGACATGCCTGGTTTGGAATAAAGAAAGGATAATGCACCTAAGGGCATTTTGGTCATTTTGCCTCTATTTGGGCCTGACGGGCCCGTGAAGCTATGGATGGAAGGGATTAGACTTAGAGAGCTGACTTCGATTCGAATACGTCCATATTGACTCAAGTACAAGTCTGGACAGACCATAGACTACCGAGCAGTCAAAAATTGGGGTGCTTACACTCCTTTACCCAGTGTTATGCAGTTTTGGGGGGGGGGGGCGGTGGTACAGCAGCGGCCCCTAGGTTCACACATGGCCACTGGTCCAGAGGGCTCAGTCGATGGGATCAATTCCTGTTTAAAAAGACAAATTCAACCATCACACCTAGATTCCATTGGTATCCGAACTCATAGTTGGGATAATTTCATAAGAAGAAGAAAGGTCAATAAAAATATAGAATGGTTTTAGGGTTTATAGGGGATAACAAAAGGGTACCGGTTTGGGGCTGTAATCCAGAACAGAATGAGTTTTAATGTTGTCCAAGGGCCATGAATGGTACTCTAGGAATGTCAAATAAGCTAGTTTTGTGCAACTTTATGTGTTGTAGTTAAATCGAATAATGGAATAAGCTTCTAAAGTAGTGTTTAACTGCAGAAAACACGAAGATTCAAATCTGGTTCTTAGATTTTAAAAACTAAAAGTGATGAGCATTAAAAGAAGAAAAAGAAAAAAGAAAAAGAAAAGTCCAGCCATCATAGGGTGACAAGCTGAACCCAATCCTGTGCATGGGAGCTACTGCAGTAGCTAGGGATGGCAATGGACAGAGAATAGATGGAGATCCAACTAAACCCACACTGTTTAAGGAGCGTATGGAAGATTCTAAATAAGGATGGAGGTATTAAGCTAAACCCGTGCGAGTATGGAGGCGGGAATGGATTTAGACTAACTACCCCCTCCCCTCCCCCCTCTCCCCCCCCCGGCATACCTATTAATCTAATTACCTAGAGGTTAATTATAAATGTTAAAACTCAAAAATAGGGACTTAATTATACTTTTAAAACTAAAAAATGGCGACTCATTTGTAAATAACAAAACCTTAAAATCTAAAAATGAAAAAGGGGCTAGGGTTATCGCCGAGAGAGAGAAAAGTCCTAGATTCTGATCGGAAGAAGAAGAAGACGATGAAGACGCAGACGCAGATGCAGACGAAGAAGAAGAAGCCGAAGAAGAAGAAGTAGACAAAGAAAAAGAAGAAGAAGAACCCTAAGGTGAGTTGATTCTTCCCCCTGTTTCTTAAAAAAAAAAATTTTTGCTTCATTCTATGAGGTTATACCTCAAGTTGAAAAATTAACTTTTAACATTATTTTATAGTATAATATGGGAATTTGGGCTTTTAGGTTTAGAGAATGGAATTGGGAACAATCAATTGGTTCACTTTTATTCCACCAATAAACAAAAACTAGAACACCAATCATCTTCTATTTGTATGATGCTGCAATATATTCTCTCTCCCTCTCTCTCTCTCTCTCTCTCACTCTCTCTCTCTCTCTATGAGTTGAGATTTCTCTGAATTAGTTATGGTATTGACTTTGATGGACATTTTTTTTTCAATCTTGGGCTTGACAAGTGCAGGGTTGGGGCGGGAGCAGAAGCGAGGGTGGACGAAGGTTTGCACATGCAGGGCGGGAATGGACCTGCAACAAAATTCCCGTACAGGTATGGAGGCGAGGTAGAGGTAGATTTTGTACACTACTACCAAAAAGGCTTTTGCTGGCGTTTCAAAAAACGCCGAGAAAAGACACCAAAACGCCGGTAAAGCCTTTGCCAGCGCTTTTGCCGGCGCTTTTAAAAAACGCCGACGATATCGCTGTCGAAAATACTTTTCGGCGGTTTTTTAATTTGTCCCAACGTTTTGTATCCTGGCTTTTTCTTCCCGGCGTTTTTAAAGCACCCAAAAAAAACCCAGTGTCTGGCAGCTTCCCCCCCCCCCCAACCCAAAGCAAGTTTTAACGACATTTTAAAAACGCCGGTAAAAACAAAAAAGCCATTAAAAATAGTAATTAGCGACGCTTCTAAAAAAGCCGGTAAAAGTATAAACAATTAAAAAAATAAAAATTCATCTGTGCCCCAATTCTCTACTCACTAGTGGTCTGACACGTGCAAAGACATACTATGAGGATCTATAAATAAAATTGTACAATAGCATGTAACTAAATACCACATGGGTATATTCACGTTCCACATTAATAAAGTTCACACTACCACAACATCCAAGAAGAGAGAGACTATCTTTCCCGCCTTCATCGACAATGATGAACAGCTGCCTGGCTTCAAATGCTGCAATTTTGCCATTACCATCTAAGAATAACATAGCCCATCATGTCTGCAGAGCAAAAACAAATGTAACAAACTATGTCACTCCCCCAACAAAATCTAAATCACATTCAACGATGGATCCCACTTGCAAGACTTAGCGATAGACTCAAGTAGACCAAAATTTAATTAACAGACTTAGAATCAAACAGTCCATATTATCTTTCAAGAGAACTAAATAAAAATAAATTAAAAGCAATCCTTGAAAAAGATAAATCTGGAGTAGATTATAATTGCAGCAAACATAGAAAGAAAACACTTTATTAAAACCTCAACTCACAGCTCTAATATTCACACGAAGAGATCCAGCAGGGCTAGAATGTAATAGATTCCGACAGGCAGAAGAATGCCATGATTGAGTCATTACCTTTTCACGTACTTATCCAAAATGCCATCTGCAATTGCATCTATACAAGGGGAAAAAAAGGGTTACTCTTGACTAATAAAAACATATTATAACAAAAATGAACACAACACCAATTCAGATTATATAAGTAAAAATATTTCAAGAAGTGGCATCCAGCTCAAAAGACATCATACAAGCATATATAGTCATACACACACATATATATATTAACACAAGACCAATTCACGGTTTTGAACCCACTAACAAAAATAACATGAAGAAATATAGTCCTTCCAGAATGCAGAGTTAATTAACTAACTTTCAGTGAGACACAAGAATTTTACCTGAGTGAACACTACTACGAAAAATGGCTTTATCTAAGCGTACACTACTACAACTTTTGTGTTGAGCATTAAGAAGGCAGTACACAAAATTGATAACAATATACGATGCGACAATCCAGAAACTAAACATAACTATAGTTAAGTAAGAAACCATCACACCTTGAAAGCTACATACTGATCAGTGAAAAAATTATATATGATGTTATCACGAAATTCATAGATGCATCCCCATTCCCCATACACAATTTACCCATGGTTTTTTTATGCATCCCCATTTCCCATACACAATCTGAAGGTGTTGATCGTTGGGCTTGCATAGTGACTGCATTGAGCAAAGAAGTGGAGGAGTGAATCACTAAGGTTAGAAGGTAAAAGCTTGTACAGTACAAAACTAAAGCGAACAATAATGAAGATTCCTGATTTGAGAAGTTACAAAATTGCTGATACAGTTTTAAAAAGAAAGGGAAGGGGGAAGGACCAGTGTAGTGTGACAAAATCTGAATCTTTCTCTGAAACTTTAAATTTCTAAATTAAGTAAATTTCTTACCCTTAATAAAATTTTAAGGATTTTTTAAAAGAAGGAACATAAAAAGTATCTAATAGACTTAAGACAAAAGACAGGATCAGTTCTAGCTCAGTGACTGGATGCAAACTTTTCAACACAGAATAGATAATAGAAATTGATTGTCACTAACACAAAAGGATGAAAGCCCCAAGGAATTAGCTTCAATAAACTATAGTGGCGCTTTATACAATATAAAATTTCCAGACAGCTGGATGCAACTTTTTAATGGTTCAAAGTAATAGCAGTCTCCAACATTTTAGAATCCAAAACAAAGAAATGCTCCTCACAAGCTTGATTGTGATTTTTGACCAAGCCTGCAACAGAATTTTGTTTTTCTTTTTTTTTCCCCTTTTTTAATTAAGAAAAGCTAACAACATTATTCTTTCTTCTAAAGTCTACCAGATACAAGTGCTTTATGCAATGTATTCTAACAGATGACCTACAATTGAACATCTCTTGAATAAATTCTCTATGTTGAGTATCTGAATTGTCACAACTATTGATGGAAAGATTTCTCAGTTGCTTCATCTAAAAGAATATGGAAACATAAAGCAGTCATTAATTATATGATCACCATAGTCATGACTCATGGCAGTACATATGTGACCTAATGCTCAGACGAGGCAAAGGTCAAGTCCCTATGGGCTGAAGCCATATTCATATTTCATACCAAAGTTCAAGTGTCCAACCCCAACCACAAACAGTACTTGTGAAAACAGAGGGCCCAGACTTATTTATGTGTGGATAGTTTCTCTTTTAGGAAAGGGTATCTATGTAATCGATCGATACAGATTACCCATAAGTACGTGACAGTCATGTGGTCAAGTAAAACCTGCAGTATGTTACTTTTCATATGTCAAAAATCTCTTCAATTGAAGGAATTACTTTGCATATGTCAAAAATGTGTCTGATTATTTGGCTATTATAGGGTCAGTGATCCTTTACTACATTGTTTAATGTGTAAAGGTTCAATCACCATTTTAGATGATTCTCAAAGGAATTTTCTTCTAGACCACTTTAACTCTAACCAACTAGACACTAATCACAACCTTAATGGCTTCAGCCAAGCTAAATGCCTTGAAGACCAATGCTTAATCCACCAGAATAATCTTTTATAAGCCATTAACTATCCAATGCCACATTGACTTGCATCCAAAGAATAATACCCACTTCTCCCAGGTAGGAATCACACCCCACAAGAATATTTGATAGTTCTAATTTGTAACAATCTTATTGCCAACATTAACCTGCCTCAAGTTTAGATATCTAGAATACAACCATGAAAATCATAAATCCACACATTAGCTAAACAAGAAAAAAAAAATTGTTATCATCAGGTATTAACAACTTAAACATATTATTATTACACCTAGAAATCTGTAAGGACAGAGATCAAAGACACACCATCTGGATGATAGAACTTGGCCAACCGTCTATAAGCTAACTTTATTTTCTCTTCATCAGCATCCCCTTCCAACTCTATGTTTGAAAGTAAAGCATTAGATACCGTAAATCACTCATCATTATTAATGAAATAAGGATCAATAGAAAGAAGCAAACTGTCTCCTACTCTTTCTTTTTTTCTTTGTGGTGGATACATGTCTCAATACTCAATTAGAAGAAAAGGATAAAATTTTCCACTAATGCATCCTAAACAGGCATGCACACATGCAACAAGTTCAGTTCAACTTTGGCTGCTTGGCATAGAGTGTACACTGCTGTAAAGTATTCTTCTGACAAGAATTCGGCAGAAATTTCCAATAAACCATTATATTTACTACATCTTTAAGATGCTTGTACGAGAAATTAAAAATGAAAGAAAACTGAGTTCATGGGGCTGAATATCCAATAGTTGTGTACTCATAATTCTTCTTTGAATGCAAAACAGAACCAATCAGTTGAATTGTAAATGTAAATAAGGATTTACCCAAGTTTTGGCAGTGTTAATGTTATAATCACTTCCATCAAACGTAAACATTGTAATAAACGCTAAACCTTTAGTCAAGTAGACTGTAGCATCAAAATAAGCAAAAACCTTAAATCAGGGCGTCAAAACAACATCAATGCAACCATCATGGAAATCCACACAATGGGGAAAGTAACTCAAGTTTAAACACCTCATATTCTTGACAGATCAAAAGCCAATCCCCTGCCTCATCCCTCCAACACCACCACCTCTGCCCCTCCCCCAACCCCTCCACCATCACCAGCTGCCTCCTCCAACTGGTGCTGGTGGACGCCGAAGGAGAGCTAGGGTTCACTTGAGAGAGAGAGAGAGAGAGAGAGAGAGAGAGAGAGAGAACCAGACCTGCAAATAGAGATCAGTTAACTAGAGGTTTGGTGGAGGGCGAAGGAGGTGTCGGCAACTTCAGGGGAGACAAAGGAGATGTCGACGGCGCTGGTGAGGCTAAAGTTAGCAATCGCGGTGAAATGGAGAGAGAATCGTGGCCAGCCCAAATGTCCGTCGAATGCCAGCTCAAATGCCCACCTAGGGCTTTTCATCGAGAGAGAGAGAGGGAAATTTTTCCCATAAAAAATGAAAGTGCTTTTTAAAACCCTTTCCAGGCACTTTTTTTAAAACACCCGTATTTGTCTTGCACGATATAACCGGAGTTGGGTTTATTCACATATGAAACAACGTTTTTATAAAAAAAGCACCGATGTAAAAAGACATATTACGGCGTTTTTAGACATATTACGGCGTTTTCTAAAAACGCCGGGAATATTCTGCCGGTAAAACACTTAGTAGTGGTAGGTGGATGCGGGGATGAAGGTGTCAATCCCCGCCCCACTCTAGTCCATTGCGATCCCTAGCAGCAGCCCTAGGTTTACACCTGACCCTAGGTGCAAAAGGCTCGGTTGGTGTGGTTGATTGCCGATTTATAGAAGAAAAATCCATCCATCACACCTAGTCACCTAGATTCCATTGCTATCACAAAAACCTAGTTGGAGACCCAATAAGATAACTTGATGCATAGTGAAATTCCATTTTGAGTCATACTAAGGCAATGTCCCCTTGCAATTTTAAAAAATAATACATATATAAAGAAAAAATCAGCCTCGTTGCTTAATAAATTGCTATAAAGTTGGTAAATCAAAGCTCTAAGGATATATATATATATATATATATATGTATGTACATATATAGTAGAAAGGCTCCAAATAATCTAGACTTGGCCAGTTTTGGCTTTTTATTTTTTTTGTTTTCCCCCTTGATAGTTGGCCTGGTTATTTAAACCTAGATAACAAGAGAGAAACAACCGTAGGAGACTTTTCAATTTTAATAAGTTTAAAACCCCTTAAAACGGACTGAGAAGTTTTAAACATTAATGCTATGTTTGGTAGCGAGGATAGAAAGGAGGGAGGGAGGAAGGAAGGAGGGAAAGTAGATACTTTTTTTATTTATACAAAGAAAGAAACTAGATACGTAAAGAAGGGATTGGGTCTTCTTCTTTTCTTTTGTTTGGTTGAGGAGAATAAAGGGAGGAAGGAAGAATAGATTTTATAAAAGGATTGACTATTATACCTAAACGCATAAAAGGTTGTTATGATAAGTAGAGGGCAAGAAGTAATATTATACTTTCAAAAACCCACTCAACGTGTTCTCTCATATCCCTCTCTTTTTTTCCCCTCGTCTGTTGACTTTTGGCTAGATGAGTTTTGATGGGCCTGGTAGGAAAGGGGATCCTCCTTCCTCCCCTCCTACTAAACAGAGAAAATCGTCCACTCCTCCCCCCCCCCCCCCCCCCCCCCCCCCCCCCCCCCCCCCCCCCCCCAAAACCAAAATAAATAAATAAAAATAAAATAAAAAATGAACATTCGCCTCCCTTCTTTCCAATCTCTATCAAACACACCATAAAGGCTTAAACATTTCAAGGGGATTCTTTCTAAAGTGGTTAAAGAGACTGAAATGGAGATTCTTTGTACTTATGTCGATGACATGAGTCTTTCTGCCGTTGTTTCTAAAGTTAACTTGGTTGGCAATTCCAAGGAATGGTGGGTGGACATAGGTGTCACTCGTCATATTTGTGCCAACAAGTGGATGTTCTCATCTTACCAAGCTTTGAATGCAGAACAACTTTACATGGAAAACTCGACAACTTCTAAGGTTGAAGGTAAAGGAAAGATTGTTTTGAAGATAATTTCGGCAAAGAACTTACTCTCAATAGTGTGTTGTATATGCCAAATATTCGCAAGTCATAAATGTGAGATTTACATGGAATCCAAATTAACTAAGCATCATTTAATTCCATTGAAAGGAGTACTGCACCTTTGGAATTAATTCATAGTGACTTTTATGTCTTGAATTTTATTCAAATGAGAGGTGATAAAAAGTACTTTATTACTTTCATTGATGACTACACTAGATACTGTTATGTTTATTTACTGAGAAATAAAGATGAAGCCTTGGAGATGTTTATACATTATAAAAACAAGGATAAGAACCAACTTAGCAAAAAGATAAAGGTGCTAAGAACTTATAGAGGTGGTGAATATGAAGCACCATTTGCTCAGTTATGTTCAGAGCATGGTATTATTCACAAAACTACAGCATCATATTCACCTCAGCAAAATGGGATTGTTGAACGTAAGAATCGTACTCTAAAAGAGATGATAAATGCTATGTTGATAAGTTCTGGTTTACCCTAGTATTTATGGGGGAAAGCTTTGCTTTCAGCAAATTATATTCTCAACAAGGTACCCTACAAGAAACTGGATAAAATACCTTATGAATTATGGAAAGGTCGAGCACCTAACTATAATTATTTAGAGTTTGGGGGTGTCTAGCAAAGGTTGGAGTTTCTATTCCTAAAAGGACTAAAATAAGACCTAAGACTATTGATTGTATATTCATTGGCCATGCAAACAACAGTAGTGCATATCGATTTCTTGTTCACAAATTAGAGAATCATGATGTTTATGTTAATACTATAATTAAGTCTATGACTACATCATCTTTCGAAGATATATTTCATTGCAAACATGCACAAAAGTCAAATTCTCTCAAAAGAACTCATAACAGTGCAACTAGCAATACCCGTGACCAAAAGTCTATAGAAGACGGAAATGGGAATGAACCTAGACCGAGTAAAAGGGCGAGGACATCAACGTCATTCGGTCCTAATTTTCTAACATTTTTGTTAGAAAAATGCCTCAAAGCTTCAAAGGAGCTATGTCTACTCCGGAAACATCCTTTTGGAAAGAAGCTATAAGTAGTGAAATTGAATCCATTTTGCGAAATTATACGTGCGGTTTGGTAGATCTTCCACCTAGTAATAAACCTTTGGGTTATAAATGGATCTTCAAGAGGAAGACGAAAACTGATGGATCAATTCATAAGTACAAAGCTAGACTTATTGTCAAAGGCTATAGGCAAACAGAAGGAGTGGATTACTTTGATACATATTCACCAGTTAGAAGAATAAGATCTATTTGTATAATAATAGCCTTTGCTGTGTGATACAACATTGAGATACACAAAATGGATGTTAAAATTGCTTTCCTGAATTGTGAATTAAATGAAAAAAAAGTTATATGGAACAACCTGAAAGGTTTGTTGTTCTTGGAAAAGAGAATAAGGTATGCAAGCTTGTGAAGTCCCTTTATGGACTAAAGTAAGCACCTAAGCAATGGCATGATAAATTTGATAATGTAATCATGTCAAATGGATTTCATACTAATGAATGTGATAAGTGCATCTATGTGAGAAACACTTCTAATGGATACATCATCGTCTATCTCTATGTAAATGATATGATTATAATAGGTAGCGATAGTGGTATCATTAAAACTACTAAAAAGATGCTGGCTAGTAAGTTCAACATGAAAGATTTAGGTATGGTAGATGTTATGGTTGGCGTCAAGATTACAAAACATCTGAGAGATATGCCTTATCACAATCACAATATTTTAAAATAGTATTTGACAAGTTTGACAAGTCCAAGAATAGTATAGTAAGAACACCTGTAAATATGAATCTTCTTCTTACAAAGAATACTAAAAATTGCATATCTCAATTGGAGTATTCATGGATAATAGGCAATTTAATGTACATCATGAACTGTACTCGTCCAGATATTGCATACTCGGTGAGTAAACTGAGTAATGATACAAGTAACCTAGGAGCAGATCACTAGAAGGCAATAGTTAGGGTTCTTAGATATCTAAGATTCACCTTGACTTATAGGCTGCACTACAAGAGATATCCAGCTGTACTTGAAGGGTACTGTGACACAAATTAGATATCTAACACTAAAGATTCTAAATCCACTAGTGGATATATGTCTTTACACTAGGGGGTGCAGCTATATTTTAGAAATCCTCTAAACAAACATGTATTGCTAGATCCATAATGGAATTTGAGCTCATTGATTTAGATAAAGCTGGAGAAGAAGCAGAGTGGCTTTGTAACTTCTTAAAGGATATTCCTGTGTAGCCAAAACCTATGTTTGCTATTTGCATACATTTAGTTAGTATTTCAGTAATAAGAAAGACACATAATAATATGTATAATAGCAATTCTCGACACATTCATCGTAGAAATAATATTGTGAAGCAATTAGTATCAAATGGTATAATATCTATTGACTATGTGAAGTGAAAGGATACCATCTCGGATCCGCTTACCAAAGCTTGACGAGAGAACAAGTATTTTGTTTATCGAGGGGAATGGGCTTAAAGCCGATGCATTAAGAGTCTTCATAATGGCAACCTAACATAACTGACTAGAGATTCTAAGATCTAAGTTCAAAAGGACAACAGAATTATGAGTGAATTTAATTCCTACTACCCATTTCTGTGATGAAATAGTGATAACCTATAGCGTGTATTAGGATAGCCTATGGTTTTAATCATTCTTATAGCTTGGACATCCAGGTGGAGTATGGCAGGATACTTTTAATAAGAAATCACTTATATGAGTGTGAAGGGGCCGTTTCTATGAGAATGGTACAAAGGCTACGTTCTCTAGAGCACTTATGAATCACTAGGAATGTTCAAGGCCAAAATGAACGCAACCATAAGAACCGACTGTGTTAGGAAAAAAATCATGCAACTATCATTGTCTTGGTGTATACAAACAACTAAACAGTTTAAGACATCGTGCTCACTAATTAACTAATACATTCGATGGTATTTCACTATGAAGGTTCAAAACCAAAAGCTACCTCAGCTGATGTGGTAACTTTCCACTATACTCTCGTTCGTGTCAGCATTTGCATTTTACATTTTTCAATCACTTTTCATTCATGTGGAGGATTGTTGGAAAAAAATTAATAAACTACCATTATCTTTTACTTGATTTTGAATAAAAAGGTGTATTTTGGGAGACATCTTTTGAATGCTAACTGTTGGAAGAAACACCTTATTCTATATATATATATATATATATATTCATCAAGAGCTCTGCAAATGTAAAGTCTTTTAAATTCATTACATTAGAGAGTCCTACACAATTCTGGTTCACAAGATACATAGATTGGAGTGCACCATTTGTGTGTAGAGAGATCGTTGTATCCTGAGAGGCAGACACCCATTCAACCTTTGCACCTCTATAGGGGAGCAATCTGTCTTAAGGACATAGAGTCCAACTCTAGACTCAATTATAATAGTCTTTCTTCTTTTCTGGTATCTTGTAAATTGGTTAGTATCTAATTATTTTTGTAATGTTTTGAACATTATCTGTTTGTATTGATACAATTTTATGTTCATTGTGACTCTGTACTTGGATTTATTGTAACGACTTTTTTTTGTCTTTGTGATTCTGATTACGTTTATAATGGCATAAGTATACACAAATTCAGAGACCTTTATCCTTATTAGGACAATAGGAATTACTTAGATCGATGGTATGAATACATGAATCTCATTGTTTATAAATCTAAATTGATTATCATTGATTTCATTATTTTTATGGTCAAAATCTTTCGAATCAGACACTCTTGATTGTTGTGTTTGATTTGAGTTATCAAACCTTATTGGAACCTTAGGAGAATTGGATAGTGGAAGCAATTGAATCCAATTCCTTATATTAATCGTCAAATTAGTTTAAATGTTTTAGTTTACATTCAAACAACCAACTCTTAAAATCAAATCATTTTTTAACTTTCTCTTTTTAAAGAAGCATTTTACAAAATTGCGTGAGTCTTGAGAGTGTTGAGTGCTAGTTTTGACTGATTGCCTATATTAGGCTCAATCCTTGTGAAAAATCAACCTCAGTACTTACCGAATAATACTTCATCGCGACCACTTGCTCTTGGGTGTTACATTGCTATGATCGTGTCACTTTTTCAAGAAAATTCCAAACAAAACTTTTTTCTCAACTATCAGTTCTTTCTTTCTTTCTTTTTCAAAGTAAAAAAAAAAAAAAAAAACCTTTTATGGAAGATTTTCTTACGAGGATCAATAAAAATATTTTGCTTCAATGTGTGTGTGTGTGTGTGTTTCCTTTTTGGAAGGTAAATTGCTTCAATATGTATCAACAATCAAACACATTTTAATGTGTTTCGGTGCAAACATTAGAGTTTCATTTTCCAATGACATTTTGGGTACTTTCACACAAAGCTAAAACATCCCAGCTGCTTTTGAGGGAAAGAAACAGAATTTTGTTTTAGGATAAGCAATTTTATTTACAAGAGGTTCTTATAGTTCATTGAAGTTGGAGTATTGTAAGCACCCCATCTTTGCCCACTCAATAATCTCCGGCCCGACCAAACTCACATTCAAACTAACACAAATACATTCAAGTCCAAACCGACTTTCCAGACTCAATCTAATTAATCAGCCACTTCGCGGGCCCGCCAAGCCCAGTAGAAGCAAAATAACCAAAATACTCTTGGGGTATTATTCGGTCCAATTTCAGTTGGCATGTCTTCTTAAAGACAGTAAGTCTGTATTTCAACCTCAATTTTAGTTCTATTTCTAGTCCAGACCAGTCAAACTTAATCTAGCACATCTTTCGAGAAAGTTGATCCCTCAGACAGTAAATCCATCTAGCATGGCATGTTTATCGAAAAAACACAAAATCCCTTGGAACAATAAGTCCCTCTATATCTGTCAACCGAGATAGAACCCAAGTCTCCAAGATGGTAAAGCGGTTCACTTTTGGTGGCTGCTAGCCCACTAACGTCGATCAGGAAAGTACCTAAGGCCCTGAGACGATAAGACCATCTAGCAATTTTCCAACATCAGGCAGTCTCCGGAATGAACACACACCATCAGAGTGACAGAAACACTCATAAACATCGTAACCATCAAAGTGATGGAAACACTCATAAACAAGTCGACATCGGGAATGTCAACAAACTCCCTATGTCACGGACCGAACACGCCCTTAGCCGTGACACATTTACCGAAGGATGGGATACATTGGGAAACCAACTTAATAGGAAGGTTATTGGCTATGGGTCAGGTGGACTCGAGCAATTCTTGACCATAGAGAACTTAAAGTTGTCTCTTTCGGCTAACAGTTTCAAAATAAGTTTCTCTACCATACCCAGTTCCTACAATCTCAGCAAGAGTGCCTTCATTTAGAGTGATTTTCACTCCATTTACAAAGCTAGTGATTTCGGTTCCTCCTACCTTCTTCATGAGATTAGAGTAGAAATGTATAACCAGTTTTGGATATACATTCTCTTTAATCATTATATAAGGTTTCCATCCTAGACTGGCAAGGGTGTGAGGAAAGTCAAAGTTCCCACTATCAAAATAGTCATAATTTATCCATCGTCCATTCAGAACTTTACCGAGACTGAAAATATTCATGTACCTTTCCTCAGCCACTGTATCTCTGAAATGTGCGATATCCCATCCAAGTTGTTCTTCAGGAGCCCATTTCTCGGATTCTCTAACGACTGGTCCCACCCTTTTTCCTTTTTGATTGCGCAAAGAGGAGTCATTAGGGTTTTCTTAGCCTTGATTGACTTTAGGAGCCATTACAGGATTAAGAACGTTGAGAGAAGATGGAATGGAGTCGATTAGGGTTTATAAGATGATTAAAATGAAGATTTGTGATGGTTCGTGAGTGACGGTCGGTCTTTGGAGCGAACAGGGGAGCGGGAGAGAAAAAGAGTGAGAGTGAATGAGTGAGAGGAAAATTTTAAATGTTTGTAAAGTGGGATTCGTTAAAATATATAAGCCCGACTCATGAGAGGATTCATGAACTTGATGAGTCGACACATGCATGTTAATGAAATAATCTTAGTCCACTGTCGTGATGAATCGACCCATTGAAATGGAGTGTCGACTCATGCGACCAGACTAGGCATGTCAATTATAGGTAATTCAGAATATGACCTTTTTCAAGTTATGAAATAACAGATATCTTAATATGATCATGTAATGTATCATGAATTCAAGAAATGCAATTCATATGAATGATAATCACATATAAAATATTCAAAACACAAATTTCACTCAATTTGAACACATTTTAAGACATAGGATCACTCATCCCCAGTTCTCTTCTTATCATGCAAAAACGATCTTCACTTAATGGTTTAGTAAAGATATCAGCCAATTGCATGTTGGTGCACACAAAGTCAAATTCAATATTACATTTTTATACATGATCTCGTATAAAGTGATATTTAATTTCAATGTGCTTTGTGCGAGAGTGTTGAACAGGATTTTTAGTCAAGTTTATAGCACTAGTATTATCACACTTGATAGGAATATGACCAAGCAAGATTCCATAATCTTCTAATTGTTGCTGCATCCACAACACTTGCGCATAACAACTACCAGTTGCTATATATTCAGCCTCAGCTGTGCAGAGAGCAACTGAATTTTACTTCTTGCTATACCAAGATACAATCATATTATCTAGAAGTTGGCCAGAGCCACTTGTGCTCTTCTTATAAACTCTACTCCCTGCATAGTCAGTGTCAGTGTAAGTATTCAAATTAAAACAAGTGCCCTTTAGATACCATAATCCAAGATTTGGTGTGTGCTTGAGATAACGGAATATTCTCTTTACAACAATCACATGAGATTCTTTAGGATTGGATTGAAAACTAGCATATAAATAAACACTAAACATTATATCTGGTCTACTCGCAGTTGGATACAATAGTGAGCCTATTATGCTTCTATAAAGTTTAGCATCTACTGACTTACCTTTCTCATTACTATCCAATTTTATTATAGTACTTATAAGCTTTGCATCTTCCATGTCAAACTTTTTAATCAAGTCTTTGATGTATTTGGCTTGGTTGATGAAGATACCTTCCTTCGATTAAATTCATTGGAATCAAGTGTACAATATAAAATATTCATAACTTTAGCATTAGATTGCAGCATTTTCAAAATCATCTTCATTCCATTCAGATTCTGGTTGAGGACTGTCAGTTAAATCTATTCTTGTTGTAGGTGTTTTGGGACCATTTACTATGAGTCTCCATAATTCATAGTCTACCGATTGAATATAGATTCTCATTCTATTTTTTCAATATTTGTAATTAATGCCATTGAACATAGGTGGTCTATTTGTGGATTGACTCTCATCGAGAGAGCTTCCAAAATTGGTTGCCATAGATCTATTCCGAAGATGTTAAGCCTTAAAATAGGAATACAAGCTATGATACCAATTGTTAGCCTAAGAAGGGAACCCAAGAGGGGGGGTGAATTGGGTTTTTCGAAGATTAATGCCAATTAAGATTAATTAAAATTAATCTAATCAATGTAACAGTGATTAATCTATATGTAATGCAATGTAATCAAATAAACAAAGGAAAACAGAGCAAAAGAGAGAACACAAAGTATAACCGAGGTTCAACCACAAACTATAGTCTACCTCCTCACCCCAAGATCCCCTTAAAGTCTTCCTCCACTATGTAATCTCTAATTACAGATGGATGCTGATTGACCAAGTGCTCAACTCACTATATGCACAAGAACTTCTTCCCAAGTTCTTCAACCACCAAGTGGATTTGTCCCAGATTCACTCAAACTTATAAGAGTTTTTCTTTTATAAGAGAACTCTCAAACTCTCACTTAAAAGTGTATAAGGATATAAAAATGGTTTACAAACTCTCTAACAAGAGTGGATTAAACAATCACAGCTCATACAGTGAAGACAAGAAGAATGTTCAGGAATTTCAGTTGATCAGTCAAATAGATGTTTGTTTCTTGTCTCTCTTCTTATATAAATGCAGTTGGAAGCTTGTATATAAACCCCTATATTGGTTTCATCCGTTGGAGGTTGTTGGGGATCATTTAATGGACGTCTAGTCCGTTATAACGTTAGAAAAACTAGCCGTTATATCCCAAGGGTCGACTCTAGGCTTAAAGAGTCGACTCTTCTAGTTCTGCATTTACTAGATGTTGTCCACTGTCTCCATGTATCAACTCTTCATATCTATGAGTCGGCTCATTGATCATTCTGTCTTCAAGTCATTTTTCTTCTGCCTTCATGAGGCGACTCTTCAATTCCATGAGTCGGCTCGTTGCACAGAAATCTTGTTTCAGTCTTTATGAGTCGATTATTTATATTCAAGGGTCGGCTCATTTATCATTTGGTCTTCAAGCTTTTGCTTCTGTATTCATGAGGTGACTCTTCATTTCCATGAGTCGGCTCATTGCTCATTCCATCTTCACGTTTTTGCTTCTGTCTTCATGAGTCGGCTCTTCATTTTTCATGAGTAGACTCATTGCCCAGAAATCTTCATCTTATCTTCTGTTGATCAAATTTATCTTCAACAATATTATAAGATCTTCAAGGAGTCTTCTTTTTGGGGTATGATGATTAATCAAAATCTTTAACTTAACATAGTTATCTCTTATTCAATTTCGATTGAATCAATCATTTGATATTCATCTTTTCTTGATTTCCAAACTGTCAGGGCTTCACTTTCTCAATGCTGAGTTCTTTTGCCGATCTTTCTCTTTTATTGCCGAGCTCTTTCTTTCATTGCTGAGCTATTGCTTTCATTACCGATTTCTTCTCTTTGCTAGCAATTCTTCTTTCATCTTTGGAATCACCTCAATGAGATTTTTGTAAGCTTGTTGAAATCTTTTCATACATATTATCTTTATTGATTCTTTACATCTCAGAAGAATTCTTCACTTGAATTCCAAGTAGAGATTATGCAACAAGATGAATTCTCTTTCTCAAGCATCCTACAACAAGTTATCTTAAATTGATCTTTGCACACTTGATAAAATCTTCTTTTATGCATTTTCATTCTCTTCATAATCAAATTGTCTTCAACTGATCAATGCACATTCTGATTAGGTCTTCAATCTTTCTTGAGTGCAATATAACTTCATTGAGTTTATGCATACTTAATGAAAACTTTATTTGAACACCTTTAATCTATTCGAATGCAAAATATTTGTTTGAAGTAGAAATAGGCATCAATGCTCTGTGTGGTTCATTGCATAGCTCTTAGAATTCATTGCTTGATCCTGAACTTGTTGTGCATTCACTTTGACATGTATTAGACTTAAAACTAAATTTTAAGTCTAAATTATAAACTTGATTAATCTGCACATTAAGTAAATGCATTAGTAAAATAATACAATGTTTGGTTATCATGGGAATCAACCTTGAGTCAACAAGGAGCACATGGTATGTAAGATGAGGAAGTCCATTTATAATTTGAAGTAAGTCTTACGTCAATGGTATTTGAAGTTTGATAAGATTGTCACTTCTTTGGGTTTTATGAAAAATAAGGTTGATCAGTGCATATATCCCAAGATTAGTGAGAGGAAATTTATTTTCCTTGTTCTATATGTTGATGATATCTTACTCGCCAGTAATGACCTAAGTCTTTTGCATGAGACTAAGATGTTATTGTCTCAATCGTTTAATATGAAAGATCTTGGAGAGGCCTCATTTGTTTTGGGTATTGAGATCATTCGTGATAGATCTCGTGGTGTGCTGGGGCTTTCTTAAAAGGGGTATATCAATCGTGTACTTAAGATGTTTAGTATGCAGAACTGTAGACCTAGTGATGTTCCTGTTACCAAGGGTAACAAATTCAATAAGAGTCAATGTCCCAAGAATGATTTGAAAGTAAAAGCTATACAGAACATTTCTTATGCTAGTGTTGTTGGCAGTCTTATATATGCTTAAGTATGTACTAGGCCGGATATTACTTTTGCTTTGGGAGTTCTTGGTAGATATCTTTCTAACCCTAGCATGGACCATTGGTTGGCTGCAAAGAAAATCATGAAGTATTTGTAGAGGATGAAAGATTATATGCTTGTATATAAAAGAGTGGAGAATCTTGAGGTTATTGGTTATTCAGATTCATATTTTGTTGGATGTGTGGATGACATGAAATCTACTTCAGGATATGTTTTTATGCTAGCTGGAGGAGCTATTTCATGGAAGAGTGTCAAGCAAACTCTTATAGCCTCTTCCACTATGCATGCTAAGTTTGTGGCTTGTTTTGGAGTTATAACCCATATTGTTTGGCTGTGAAATCTCATTACAGAACTTAAGGTGATTGATTCCATTGCTAAACCACTAAAAATCTTTTGTGGCAATAGTGTAACCGTATTCTTTTCTAAGAATAATAAGACTTCTAGTGGGTCTAAGCATATTGAGATCAAATATCTGTCTGTTAGGAATTTAGTAAGGAAAGGTGACATCATCATTGAGCACATTAATATAGAACAGATGATAGCAGACCCCTTGACCAAGGGACTCAAGCCTATTACCTTTAGTAGGCATATTTCCAACGTGAGTGTAATTGGGTCATTTGATGTACTTTGTTAGTGAGAGTTGTTTTCTTTACATTAATTGACATATCTTATATATTTAGACACTTCAGTTATTCAATGGTCATCTTTTGTGGTTGTCTTTGATGCCATTTATGCATGAATATATTTCTGATGCTTGTATATCATATAGATAAATGTATTCATGATTCAGCTTTATTGATAGTCTTAAGTTTGGTGTAACTTAAGCAATTCGAGATATATCTTGTATTTGCACCATAAAGTTATCTCGAGACAATTATGCAAGACATACTGGTTTTATTAGAAACCATAGGAATTCTTTTGTTTATTGATTGAGCATACAGTTAAAGAGAATTTGAGGATTGATTGAGGATTAACACTGTTATGAGATTACATATAGAGTGCTTTTTCCCACCACACTACCACATTTGATCCATGTCGATAAGATTATTAGTATTGGTAATTATGAGTGGTCTTGCATGGGCTAATAATGTAATGACTGCCTGGTTTGATACTGATAACCTTTATTGGACCGAATTGTTTTAGGTATTGTTTCTCATCCTACTTGGTTCCTTAAAATTTTGATCAGATACAGTTATTTTTTTATGTTTCAACCCGAGAGTCATTTTCTAAATTTTTTTTTTTAATTTGTTCAACATTACAATTAACAATTATGGATTGAGTTTACATTAATTATGGTTATTTTTCTAAACATGGGTTGGACCCAGGTTTGAATGAGACAAATATGGTAAGCCCACTAAGGTTGTGATCCATCATGTATAGGTTAGTGTGCACCTATTAAATTAATGTGGTTTGATGGTAGTTAGTGTGGGCCTAGTTAGTCAATTGAGCCTTTTATGGAGGGGCCCAATGTGGCTAGAGTTTTAATATTTATAGAGATTAGGTCCCCTCTCTTCCTACGATTAGACTATTTTTCCATACAAATTTCATCATACACAGAGTGCGTACAGAGAGAAAGACTCGCCATTGACATGTATTGTTCAGGATTAAATAGCTACTTCATTGAGATCAACAAATCATAGAGCAAATA
The DNA here is from genome assembly GCA_033060915.1 of Euryodendron excelsum. Lineage (NCBI taxonomy): Eukaryota > Viridiplantae > Streptophyta > Magnoliopsida > Ericales > Pentaphylacaceae > Euryodendron > Euryodendron excelsum. Next base: position 44,194,548 of record CM065379.1, read on the forward strand.
GGTAAGTTTCCGCATCTATTTTGATTCCTGTTGATGTTCCTATATTCACATATGACATATGGTCATACTTTTATGATCTATTTTATGCTTACAGGTAGTGGTTGGTGGGTGAGTGGTGGGAGTCGTGGTAAGTGCTGGAAGTGGTGGCAGTGAATTGTGGCATTGACAATAGGTGGTAAGTGGCAACAATGGGTGGGCGACGGCATTATATGGTGAATGTTGATGGGGAATAGTGGTGGTGAGTGGTGGTCTTTCTCTTTCCTCTTTTTCCCTTTCTCTCCTATTCCATCATGGAATGAAAAAAATTGATGGAACAAAAAAAACTGGAATGACCATTCCCCTCCTCAAGGGATAGAATGGTGATTTCCTCTTACATAATGAAAATTCCAATTTAATTTGTGATACCAAACATGGAATTGAAAAGGGAAGTGGAAATGGACACAACATTTAATTCTCTTGTACCAATTGTAGCTCAAAACTATTGAATGACCATGTAATATGGAAGGGCCCACAAATGTATTCTAAACTTTAAACACAAATGGGTTGCTATATCATTTATTAGTTAATTTCCTAATGTGTTTAGTTTCTCTTTCCTATAGTTTTCTAATTTCTATTCCTTGTTTAATACTCATCTTGAGCCTATATATAGAGACACACTCTCAATGTAATAATCACTTCACAATGCATTATGATCTCAAGATTATTTTCTCTCTCTAGGGTTCTTCTTTTATCTATCTTATTCTCTTCATGTTTTATTTTAACATGATATTAGAGCTATTCTAACACGGTATTAGAGCCCTCTCTCTCCTATTTCAACATAGTATCAAAGTTCTTTCAACATGGATATTAGAGGATTTAGTTAGTAAGCACCAAACAATAGTACTAATAGCGTATAACTAATTTCAATATGGTTTTTTTTTTTGTGTCGCGCCCCGGTTTTTGGACCGAGTCCTTTCGACTTGGGAAAAACACGAAACTTTGTCATTAGAACGCATCCTCCTAGAAGGACGAGTGCGACTAGAATTAAACTTTAAATTGGTTTGATTAAGGGCTTTTAAAAAAAAAATAGGAGTCGCCACCTAACTTAATTAAGGTGAGTTAGGGCACCTAAACCTAAGTATAGTCTGAAGATTAAACTTAGAATTTTTGAAAAAGATTTTAAAAAACTCCCTCAAGAGAGGGTTTTTAAGAAAATAGGTTGTTTGGCAACCTTTAAAAGTTTTAAGCCATTTTTTGAAAATAACTCCATTTGGCCTTTCGAAAACAGAAATATATGATCCGAGAGTTGGTTACGTGTAAGAAAGATATCCTAAGATTATCACCCTACCCCGCCTTTTCGGTACCTACATGTCTAATCACCCTTTATTCACTCACTAGAATAACCGGTTACCATTATCCACTTAATATCCACTTTAGAATTTTGAAAACGGGGTTTAGTCATCACTTTTTGGGTGAATGATGCATGATGTGAGTCTTGAGAAAAATGTCTAAATACAGGAAAGCTTTGAAGGATTTTGAAATGAGGATCTTGAATTGATAGGGAGTTCTAAAAAAAAACTTGAGTTGAAATAAGAGTTATGATCGCACTATTTTAGGTTGCCTACGTATCTCATTTGGCGAAAATCAGGTCATTCGTAGTTCGGGCAAGAGCCTGATGAAAAATAGGCGCACTAGGGCCTTTGGAATGTTTTGAAGACACATTCAGGTCTTTGGAATGGTTTGAAAATACTTTGTGGTCTTTAGAAAAATGTCTTGAGAATTTTGATTAGAAGTCAGATGTTGGGGTGTTTTGGAAATAGAACTTGACGGTTTTTTAAAAGTGCCCTTGAAATAGGGTTTTAAAGTATTTTGAGATGTTTCAGAATAACTCGAAGAAGTTTTGGAAGTGCTTTGAAGTAACTCAAGAGAGTTTTGAAGATGTTTTGAGGTCTTGTTTTGAAAACCTTGGAGGTATGATTTTGGAATATTTTAGTAAATTGATTTTTGGAAGGTTTTTTTGAAAATGATTTTTTGAAAACACCTAGGACTTTGGAATTCTAATATGGACAACCTTTAAAGGTTGAACTTGACATATCACCTTCCCTTGAAATCCCTAACCATAAAAGGGGTAGGGACACCTTAGGGTTATGAATTCTTGAAAACACTTTTGGAAATAATTTAAAGATGGACTGTTGGTGTATTTGAAAACGTTATAAAGTTAGTTTTTTGAAATCTCAAGAGGGTATGAGGTTTTGGAAAGATGGGTTATGAGAATAATTTTGAATTGAAAAACCATTTAAAAAGGGATCCTTGAGTTGGAACCTTGCAGCATACTAACTTAGGTTGGGTTGAATTCATGTTAGAGTGACCTAAGATTAACTAACTTGGGTTAGGTTTACCTAAGGTTGGACAACTAGGATCAAGTTAGCCTAGGGTTGGATTGAACTAAGGTTAACTAGCTAAGGTTAGGTTAACCTAAGATTAAAGTGGCTTAGGGTTAACTAATTAGGGTTAGGTTAACCTAGGGTTGAGGTGACCTAGGGTTAACTAGCTAAGGTTAGGTTAACCTAACGTTAAGGTGACCTAGGATTAACTAACTTGAGGTTAGGTTAACCTAGGGTTAGATGACTAGGGTCAAGTTAACCTAGGGTTGGATTGAAAGGTGGTTTTGAAATGTGATTTTATGCATTTTTTAAAAAGAGTTTTGGAAAACAAATGGTATCATGCAAAAGACTTTGGTAGACAACCCTTTTGAGGATTATTTCCATGAAAATTTGACTCTAACCAAGAATATGGTTTATATGGTTGGTGTTTGAAAACCATTCCAAAGAAGGTTTCTTTGGGACCATTATAACCTTTATTTTGACAAGAGTATGGATTTCAAGAATCAACACAATGATGACAACTTTTGAAAAATTATTTTTAATGCAAAAATGGAGATATTGAAATTTTGTAACCCTTTTTTGAGAAAAAAATTTTGAAAATCATTTTCCAAAGAAAACTATTCTAACAAATTAGGGTTCTTGTGGCCAAAAAAAGGGGAGACCATTTGAGAGAGTGTTCCATAGGGCCATTCTAACCACTAAACTTGAGAGAATAGAAACCTTAGAAATCACAGGATTAAAAAGCATTTTTGTGAAATAATAAAAAGAGAAGGGAACCATTGTAACAATTTAGGGCACCTATAACCAATATAAAAGGGAGACCACTTAAGAGAGAGTGTCATGAGGTCATTCCAATCACTAAACTTGAGAGAATAGAAAACTTGGGAATTATAGAGTTTAAAAATCATTTTTATGCAAATGGAAATGCAAAGATGCAAAAGTATGAATTAAGGGTTAGTGGGAAATTTTTTAAGGCATGATCTCTTAAAATCTCATTCTAAGCTTCAAAACACCAACTCTTAGGACCATTTTGAAAGGAATATTGAGCTTGAAAATGGCATGGAAGTAAGAATAGTGTAAGTTTTGTAAAACATGGTTATAAACATGAAAATAAAGCCAAGCACACAAAATATGAACAATATAGCAATATGCAAGGGGGTCATGAATACATACAAGGCTTTAGGCTACACCACATTATCAAGGGGCTCCAAGTCCATACCATCTTAAAGTAGGCTAGTGAGAGATCCCCTTACACGGTGACTCTCACTAACTTTGCTCTAGGCATAAACTAAGAGCCCTCTTATTTCAAGTATGCAAGAAAGGGGGATAGAAGATGGGGATTAAAATAGAGAATAGTCTAAGTAGGCTAGGAGGGAGAAGAGAAGAGTGGGGGAAGACAAAAATGTAAAAGAAATACCACATTTTTGCCTTTAATACACTTGCAATCTTCTATGGATGTTTTGACTTGCGCTAAAATGCCTTTAAGTATGCTTGAGGGGCTGGAAGAAGGAGTTCTATGGTGTGTAGGGCTATGTAGGTGAAGTGTATGGGTTAGAGGGAGGTGGAATCTAGCCTAAGTGTTTGAAGAGTGGGATGTATATAAGAATTCTAGATTCTAGAGCAGTTTTAGCAAAGCTTCGCTTCAATTTTTGATTCTAGAATATGCAAAGGGGGAGGCATGTATTTATAGGCAATCTAGGAAAAGCCTGGCGCATGTGCTAGATTTGCTTGGGCAAAATTTTTCCTAGTGCATGTAGCACATGCGCCAGTACTGTTTCATTGCCAGAATGCCACGTGACACTTAGTGTACTGGTGAAATCTTGACGATTGATGGAAATTTAGTCGTTCGGATCAAAATCTGGGCGCATGTAGCATACGCTCCGTCACCGCGAGTGTTCGTTTAAACTTTGCCTCGATAATTGAGCCAATCGGGAAGGTTTCGGAGAAATCAATTGCATCCACGATGTTCTCCTTGGATTTCTTGTGAACTTCCATGCTTTCAAAAAGTTTGAATGGTGTTCAGAAGTGTGAGATTTCATCTCAGAAAATGTGTATAAAATCACATCTCTGCGGAGCGTCTGTTATGCGATCCGCAGGGGTTCAAAAGTAGCTGTTGTGCCGCATGATCAAGGCCTTCGGGAAGCGATATCTTCGATTGAACCGTACCAATGGAAAGTACTCTGGAAATACTTTCGAGAATTCCCTAATTTACGCATTTCTCAAGTCGTTTGACGGTGCGTTACAGTTAGAAAATTGGGAAAAAAGTCAATATTGGCGGAGCGTCTGTGAAATGTTCTAGGGGTGGTTAAAAGTAAGAGTTTTCGAGCCACGTAATGAGGGACTTCGGAGAGCGATCTATTCAATCGAGTCGTATCGATGGAAAGACCTATGAACTAGCTTTCAGAAATTCATTAGTTTACGCATTTCTCAAGTAATTTGACGGTGCGTTATAATCAAGGAATCGGGAGAAAAGACAATTTTTGTGGAGCATCTGCGAGACGTTGCATGGAATTTTTGTCAAGTCGGGGGCATTTAGTGTCGTAAGGTCCTTCTTAGGTTAAACGGGGGTGTATGACAAAATACACTGTTCAATATTCTAGGACTGATGTAGTTTTCGGGCCATTTTGGGTTGTCAAGGGCAAAATGGTCATTTTAGCCAGGTTTGGTTGAAAATGGTCAGGAATGGATTGGAGTGTTATGTTAAGCATGTTGGGTAATTCAGGGATGATCTCGGGAGAGTCTTTCATTGTTTGGTGGGATTCGTGCAGTGCTGGAGCGTTTAGGGATAAAACAGTCATTTTGACCGGAGTTAGCCGAAATGGGACTGAAATTGGACAGAACGCCGCATTGAGTGCGTCTAATTGTTTAGTAACACTTTGGAAGGGTGGACTTACCATTTTGAGGGATTTTGAACTTTCTCAAAACGTGTCTGGAGGCTTAAGGGGCAGGTTTGGTCATTTTTTATCAAGTCGGGCTTGTAGGCGCCGGTGTTGACCTAGGTGGTGGTTCCCAAGATTGCCCGATCTAGGAAAACTACCTGTGCAGTGTTAGTACCTAAGACCTCCCGGTCTCAGAGAGCTACCTATAAGGTGGTGTTAGTTTCTGAGAACGCCTAGTCTAAGAAAGCTACCTGTGATGGTGGTGTTGGTCTCTGAGAACGCCTAGTCTCGAAGAACTACCAAATGACGGACATTCTACATTGGCAAGCTAGCAGGTACCAGAAGTGAACCGTCTGAAATTTGATAAGGTGTTGGTCCCTGAGATCGCCCGATCTCGGGAAGCTACCTGGATGGCATTAGTTTTCAAGACCGTCCATTCTCAAAAAGCTGCCTGGAATACACAGGGGCATGATGGTCTTTACAGCTTCAATTGGGCCTTGTGGGTCTAGAAAGCAACTAGTTGACTGGATAGACCTATCTTGTGCTCGTATGTATTGTGATGTTTGAAAACTAGATCCGATTGGGCCGAAAATTGTCAAATGAGCAAAAATGGGATGTTTATATTGTGGCATCAGTTATCATTTTAGTGGTTGTGGTATGCAGCAAGGTTCTAGAAGGAGATCATGATTGCAACAAAGTGTCAAGCACAATAATCATTGAGAGGGCTCTTAAGTTTCCATAACCTTTTTTCGGCTTGATTAGTAATTCCTTCGAGTGCCATTGAGTTTTGATTTATCACATGAAAATATTCATTGCAAGGGTAATACTTAGATTTTCTCACAGGCTTCAAAGTACCCTTAGATAAAGACTTTGATTTGAAAAGCAAGTTGTTAAGATTAAATAAAACTATCCCTTTTTTCTTAATCTTTTTATCTTTATTATTTTTGTAATTATAATACTGATGTACTTATGGGTGAAGATGTTGAATTTTGAATTAATATATAATTGAGAGTTCTTCTCTTTATCTCTTTCTACAGTCAAGGAAATACTAAACGATTCTGGATAGACCAGGGTAAAGGGCTTCAGCTTCCTCCCGTCTTGCTTCCCATTCTGCGTTCACAAGCCTAACTAATCAATCAAGCTCAGTTTAATGAATGAGGTCGGTATAAGAACCTGTGTTTAATTTGATACTGAAGTAAACAAGTTTGAACGACCTGAGCTCAAACTGTCCTCAGTTTGTTTGCAGCCCCAAGTCTGCGTTCCATTGATAATGAGTTTATCTCCCTCTCCTACTCCCATAATTTTACGAAAATATCATCATTTATGACCATAAAACCCCTTTGATGCCAACCAATGTTCTTTCTACAAACACACATACAAGCACGCATACATGCATACATTTAAATGAGCATATATCTTTCTTTTCATAGCACAAAATTAAAATTTTGTACTCTTGCATGCTCGAGCACACATGTTTTAACGGTCATAACATACATCTTCAGATTTTTTTTGTAATGTAGAAGGTAAAATGCAGAAAATTCTATCAGAATGTTGTACCTGTGCTTTCAATTAAGACTATTTTGATGAATTTTCTCTTTTCGAGTTTAATTTTGATACATTGACAATGTAAAATTTTTTTACACAAGTAAAGCACTAGAGTATGACACGTGTCTTTTAAAATTTAAGTACAACATAAACGAGCAAAGCTTGTAAATACATGTCGTATTCTAGTACCCACTTATATAAACAAATTATATACTGTTAGTGTATCAAAATTATACTTTTCTTCTAAAGTGAAAGTCTTCAATTATGTCACATCATTACACAAATAATTATGCATGTACGTATAACATATTATGCTTTATATATATGTGTGAGCGTATGTATGTGCGTGCACTTGGGTCTCATGTTTTGATCAGTGAATCATTTAATTAGAATAAATGAGTTTACATAATAAGAATAAATGAGTTAGGTACACGATAATGGACTAAGAACAAGTTTGTATTTCAAAATTTTACCTTAAACAACTGCATGCCTTCACGTAACGAGATTTAATACAGTAGTCTCTAATTATAAACGATATATATAATATAATTTTTTGGACAAATCTAAGCTATAAAATTGGAATTACAATTTAATTCACATATCTTAAGTTATTTTAAGCAATATGATTATAAAAATATGAAGATAGTCTAAGAAGCATGGACACTCCGTTTAGGGTGACGTATCCTTGTCGAACACATGTCGAACACACTTACTTTTAGGACACACAGTGACACGTGTTGGACACGTCAATTGGCGTGTCTAATATTTTTATTAATATTTTTTTTAGTAAATACTTATCGGACATATCAGAATCACGCGTGCCCATTGTTTTGAGACACGACAGGGTTAAAATGTTATTGTTAAAAAGATTAAATAGAGTCTAATTTATAAATTTTAAAACTTTAAAATACCAAAACATAAAACACTCAAATCTAATTTTTCAAATCCTTAACTTGTTAGTTGTTGTATTATAATTGTAAACTTATTTAATTGTTTTAATCTTTTGTTTTTTGATAATTTATGAATTTTACGTTTACATACATAACATATAAAAAATGTATAAAAATATCTTTTTAGTCGTGTTCTTATTGTATCTATGTCCTTATTTTTTGAAAATGCCGTGTCCCGTGACTATATTTGCATCCGTATTCGTACTAGCCTCTGTATTCGTACTTCTTAGATGATAATCAACTGGAACATCATCCATGAAGCTTAAAAAAGTCATAATAGTATATTAATTATTTTCCAAAAAATTGTGGTTATAAGAATAGTCACTAGTTCCATCAAATTCACATGTTAAAAAAAAAAAAAAGTAGTTCATATAAATATACACATCTATAACTTAAATAATATTCATGAAATATTATTTTTCAAAAATTTTATCCCGTGCATTGCATGGGTGAGTATATATATTATTCTTCATCTGTTAAGTTCCTTTTTTTTTTCTCTAGACTTTAGTACTATTTAAATTGGCCTATAAATGAAAAGTAAAATAAAAAGAAATTTTAATCTAATTTTTGGATAAATTTAAAAATGCCTAATCAAATGATTGTGCTAATTACCTTAATAGAAATCAAAAAATAGGTCAAGTATTGATTAAAGATGTACCTTAACTTGGTTTGTGTCAAATTATTGGAGAAGAGTTAATTATTATTACTTTGTATTATAAAGAATAGAGCGAATCTTGCTAATCATTATTAGTATGGACAAATTATATTCACCTCCCTTGAGGTTTCACACTATTACAACTCACTCTTGAGATTCTAAAACTTACATTCTCCTCCCTTGATATTTGAGATGAGTTACATTTTTTTTCCAGATGTTACATCTTTTAATAAAATATATGTTATGCTAGCAAAAAAAAGTAGGTTCATTACTTAAATTGGCCCTAATGTGTATAAAATGACATAAATAAGATTTTTTTTTTGTTTCTAAAATTAATTAGTGTTTTAATTTTTTAAATTTTTATTTTTTTGCTTCTAAATTCTCCCATATGTGTGTTGATTTTTTTTTATAGTATATAAGATCTAAAAACTTTGATAGAATTGATTTTCTTAAGTTAAACCGTTCTCTTTTTAATGTAAGTTAACTAACGTTGTTGTTTTTTATGTTACTTTTTGTAGGATATTTTTTCTCATATTGACTAGAACTTTTTTTTTTTTTTTATAAAAATTTATAGAATCTATATAGCACTTTAATTATAGCATATAAAATTTTAAAAAAATATGAGACTTATAATTTATTTATTGATTAAAATAGTATTTTATATAGATGTGATATTTAATTTGCTCTTAAAATTTTATACTAATAATGCATCTTTTTTTACATTAGAAGAAAGATCAAAATTAACACACTAATTAATTTCATAAGCAAAAAAAAAAAAACCTTATTTATATTATTTCATGCACATTAGAGACAATTTAGGTAATGAACTTGTTTTTTTTTCCCCCTGACATCACATATATTCTGTTAAAAAATTTAACATCTGGAGAAAAATGTAACTCATTTCAAATTTTAAGAGAGGAAATATAATTTTTAGAATATCAGAGGATGAATTGTAATAGTCTGAATTCTCAAGGGAGATAGATGTAATTTTTCCTATTATTAATTAAGAAACAAAGATAAGTAAAAATGTCGATTTGAAGTTAATCAAAGTCACTTCGCTAACAAGTCTTGTGTTCAATACAAATTTGATGAAATAAATTGGGTTTATAAAACAGGAAAAGCTGATCTCAATTCCCATCAATATAATAATGGAGCAAGTACATCTCACGAATTTATCTTGATCTGGCATGAGTCATGACTTGACTAAGGAAAGTCTGATATCATATATAATTGGCCAATATATGACATATATAAACTACTAATACACAAAATAAATAAAAATAAAAAATAGGGTACTTTCTCTTTGTTTATAACATCAATGTATTTATACATAGGTTCGCTAGAAATTAATTATAAACTCGTTTGCATTATGTAAATTTTACTTAAATAATGGTGGATTGAATTCCCTTGATGGCATTACCCACAAAAAAATGGCAAAAAATATTATTCTTTCAAAATTTTTGTATAAAATTTTAAATCAGAATAATATGTTAGTAACAGTTTTGTAATTAAAATACATCTTAATAAATTTTTTGTTTTAAAGTGATAGGCCCACAACTCAACCACATCATTTTAATTATATTTTTTGATTATATATTCTGATAGTATAATATTACTAAAAAATAACATATCTTAAATGTAGTCTCTAAATATTTTAAAGAAAATTACCCATCAGCTTGATTTGATAAGACCGAGCCTGCCAGATCTGCAACTTGCCTTGTCTCTTCATCCCTTGTATCCTTCCATCTTCTTCATCCCTTGTATCCCCTTCCTTCCATCAATTTCCGCCATGAATCGAGCTTCGTGCCCGGCAAATGCTTCTGCAACACTCCCAGTTTGCTTCCTAAAATGGGACGGATCCACATCATAGAAAACAGGCAACAAAATTAAATGTTGAAAGTTCCTCTTACGTTCCACGATAATAGCGAGTTCGTCAAGACACCTTTGCGAAGAAGCATAGCGTTTTGAGAATACAATAATAGAGCTCCTTGACTCCTTGATTGCCCTTTCCAATTCTGACCTAAGATTTTCACTTCCCCCAATTTCATCTTCATCATCTCTAAACGTGCGAAATCCTGCGCCAACCAAGGCCTGATCGGAAAAAGTACTGCCGGTGTCTTCGCTGAAACTCAAGAACACTTGATAAGAAAACCGAGATGTTGAAGAGGAGGCCGCAGCAGCCATTAAACAGAGCTTTTGGAGACAAATGAAGAAAAATCACATATTTCCAACTCCTAGAAGCTTTTAGATATCACATGCATGTAAATGACTGATGATAATGGGAAGATAGGGTGTTCTAATTTGTAGTTTTGGAGTTCACCTTTTTGATTGGCCGATGAAATTTAAGGTCCCCTGATCAATTTGGATTGGGCAATTCCATTTAAACGATTAACAACGACAAAATAATAAATAAGAAGAAGGCGCGGAGAGAGAGAAGAGAGTAAAGCAACGTCGAAGCGTAGCGACGAAAGAAAAGTTGGAACGACGATGATCGCCGACGAGAGTGAAAATTGTGAGTGTTTTTTTTTTTTTTGAAGTTGTCTTCTTTTTGGCTTATAACTAAAATAGTCAAAAAAAAATATCTTAATTTTTTTATTTTTATAAGCTAAAAGCAAAAAAGTATAAATAAATTAGATTTTTGCTTAAAAGTTAAAAAAACTAATCCGAAAAAGCTCCACGTCCCTTATATTTCAAAAATTATTAATACTCTCATTTTATTTTAGTTTTATTTTTTATATTACGGTCAAGCGGTGCTTGGGTTAGCTGTACCTCGACTAATCCGTTTCTTGGTTCGGACAAAAGTAAATCATCCAAAGCTGAAATATTTACGAAGGATAAATCTCTTGCGGCCTAATCCCAAGTGTTGAATCTAACTAACATGGAAAGCACACTACTTCACTAACTAGAAATAGCAACAGAACAAGTTTGGATCGAGTTACCCATATCCCATTCCAGTCTCATCACATTAACCCCTCCCCCACCCCGTATCATTTCTTCCCTTAAGTTTATTATTTCCATATGCTACATTTCATCTCACCCGTTTATTTACCTGTCAATAGACTAGAGTTTAGGCCATATCTAGGATGGTCGACCTCCTTTGTTGCTTTGCATTGGAGACACTTTCGAGAAGTACACTAGCTCAGTTTGATTTTTGTGAATAATATTTAAAATTACTATGGTGGGCTGTACTCATTAATAATTAAAAAAAATTGAAAATATGATTGTAGAACATGACAAATAATGGTAGCAAAGCGCTACTTGGTCTACATCGTAAGGAGGAGATATACGTTTAATGCATTCATTATACAATTGCTAACGTAATTTTTTATATTTTTTTATGGTTATTTGTTGCTTGGACACTAAGTTGAAATTGATACGTTGGTTGTTTTAAAGTAACTATAAGCATTTTACATAGTGTCCAAGCACAATAATTTTTTTTTTATGGTTATTATTATTGGTATTGGTATCAGAGCCCTATCTCTGTGCATAGTAGCGTAAACAGAGGTATGTAATTCTAAGTATAAAGATAGTATATACGGTCTATATGAATTGTTGTTACTGTTTTCCTACATCTCCATTGCTCAAACAAATAGTACAGTACTCAAGTTGCGCCTAGTTTTGTTATCCGTTATCTTATACCCGCGCAAAGGGTTGGTTTTCGGATATGCCCGTAAGTCGTTAACAACTATGCTTGTTTGATCAATGGATGATAGTCAGGAAACACTAATGGTAATTCATATTTTTTGTAAACGATATTTTATACAAGAAATTACATCCTCTCTTCCAATCATGATGAATCCTTTTCATTGAGCACCTTCTTCTAAGAAGATGATTAAAGCGGCTGAGATAAATGAATACCCAGACCAATTGGAAGCTCTTAATAAATGGGATATACCCTCTGTACAACCTTCTTCTATCTACAAGATAGGTACTTTTGATCTTAAAGGAGTAAAAACTGTTAAAACAGTTGAACAAACTATAAGTTTGAATTCTGATGAACAAACTATCCAAGTTTTGGATACTATGGATCTGATAAGATATCAAAATAAATATAATTTTTTTACATATAGGGCTTATACAAGTTGCCTTTAAACCTCTTTCTCTAAGTGGTTTACCAACTAGTTTCTTAGCAGTCCTTAGAGGTGCCAGATGTCTCGATTGGAAATCTTCCCTTATGAGGATCATGCAATCTAGTGTTACCCATGGACCAGTATACTTTAATGTATACCCAAATTTACAATTATCCCTTACAGATACCAATCTATTGGATGCTGTGAGGTGAGGTTAAATACCAAACTCCATGGTTATAACTTTAAACTAGGATCTGAGCCATTGTATCTCAGTTATAGGATTTATTTTAAGACTCTTCACACATTTACACCTAATTGAAAGTTATTTAGTCCCTCTGGGAACACTGTTGTGATTGAATCTAATCTTTTTTAGTTCAAATATAGTTACTAATGGTCAAATTACTTGGGATGAGGTACAATTCCCAAAAACATGGCAGCTTTAACAAGCTGTTCCACCTGCTCCATTGATCTAAGAGGAAGTGGATCAAATTATTCAAACTCCTGAAGGTGATATAGAGGTAAGATTTACTTCTGGATCTTCCCAAGGATCGAGATCTCATTCTCTTTCTAGATCTTCTTCTACTAGATCTTTAATTCATCCTTATAAGATTTCTCTTCCAAAAACTTCTACCTCTAGACTTTCTGAAAATATTGAGTCTGTTAGAATTTCAGATCAACAAATTTCTCATGGAATTCCTAAATCTTCAATAGAAATACCTACTGCTTCTGAAATGGATTTTCACCTTTCATGGATTTAACTCCAGGCAGTACAATCAGCGCAATCCTTAACAAGGAATTGTTCCAACCATATTATAAATCTTTTTGTGAGTGGTATTTTTTTAGTTTTAGTCCAACTGAATTAGAAAATTATAAAAATCAATATTTTGAGCATTTGAGTCATACTCAACAATTAGAACATTTTGTTCCATAGTTTCTTCAATCTTATGTGGAAACTTATTATATAAATATGCTTGAGGAAAAAACTTGGATGACAGATTCTGGATTTGTTATTCATTTTGTTTTCCCTCCAACTAAACTGTTAAAGGTTACAAGCTCTTCAACTTCTCAAGTTTTAGAAGCTAAAGCTTATGTTAAACCTTCTATGGTTGATATGGTGTCTATCACTATGAAAGATCTGAATCAGACTTTTAAACAAAGCAATTATACTAATTTATATTTGCAAACAATTGGTCAACAATTGTTACATCTAGATCATAAGCTAGATCAAATACATACAAAGATTTCTCAAATGAAACTTTAAGATGTTAAACCTTCGAAGGAAGCCAAAGCTACTTTACAACCTCCATTGGAGATTAAAGGATTCAAATTAGAATCTACAAATGAATTTCTTTCTGTGTTAGAACAGAAATTAAATTCTTTTCAAATATCTACTCTTTTTGAAAAATCAGATCCTATATATGATCCAGATGATCCAAATATTTCTGATCAAGATGAAATTAATAAAATTGTGGCTGAACCTAGGCAGTTAGAACACTACTATCATAAGAGACCTACTCCACATGATGTATTATTTGAAGAAAATAATAATTTTATTCAAAATAATTATCAAGGTAATTCTATTTATGAATGGAATCTTGATGGTCTTACTGATAAACAGATATTTGACATGTGTTATCGTACCTGTATGTATAGAACCATTTGTAAACAACGTGGCAATAGTGATAAAGCCATAGCCCAAATGATAATGAGTGGGTTTACCAATACCATCAAAGGATGGTGGGATAATTATTTAACCCCTATAGCCAAGGCTGAAATATTAGATGCAGTCAAATATGAGCCTACTCCTACCCCAACTGATCCTAATCATGTCACACTCACTGAACAATCAGTTTATACACTGATTTTAGCCATCTGTGAGCATTTTACTGGAAGATATTCTAGTAATAATGAAAATATTATGACACTTCTTCAAAATCTTAGATGACCAACTTTCACTCATTTCCGATAGTATAAGGATGTCTTCCTTTGTAGAGTTATGCAACTTCCTAATGCTAATAGTGATCATTGGAAGTTTAAATTTATTGATGGTCTTCCCTTTCTCTTTGCTGAAAGAGTTAGAAAAGCCCTTAGGAATCGAAATGATGGAATTTCTATTCCTTATTCTAACTATTCTTTTGATAGTCTTATAGATACTTGTATTCAGGAAGGATTAGCTTTATGTAATGATATTAAGTTGAAAAGTCAACTTAAAAAGCAAAAATTAACTGAGAAATCTCAACTGGGAGATCTCTGTGATAATTTTACCATGGATATGCCTAAACCCCCTTTAGATCATCATACACGATCAAAAGGAAAGAAGAAAACTTCTTCTAAATCGAAAACTTCTTATAAGAAAAATGATTACACTCCAAAAAGTGTAATCTAAAGTCCCTAAATAGCTAGTGTTAGTCTAATTAGGATGTATATATGCTTCATTTTAGTAGAATAATTGTTTTAATAAGTGTTGGTGGGTCTTTTGCAGGTTTCGAGTGGAAAAAGAGCGAAATTGGAGCAAAAAATGGCCAAAGTGTACATTGACTGTACGTACGGTAGGAGACACCGTATGTACGGTGGTCCAACCGCAAGTACAGTATCTCCAACCGTACGTATGCTTATAGCCCAGAACCCAAACTTCAGAGAGTGTCATTTAGCGTAAGCCTTACTGTATATACGATATGTCCACCGTACATATGGTGAACAGTACCATACGTACAGTCCCGGCAGAGCCTGTGCGAGTTTTAAAGCTATACCACCAGAAGATGACGCGATTTTTGTATCTAACTTCATTTTTAGGATATATTTTCTATTAGAACGAACTGTAGAGAGAGAAAGTGGGTTTGTTACATATTTTCTTGTATTTTCTTAGATTTTCTTTGTAACCAAACACTATTTTCTTCATCAATCAATGGGCAATTCTCAATTCTTCATGCTTTCTTCTATGGAATCAAGTAGCTAGACTTTCCCTTGGATGCAATTTTGAAGATCTACCAAGGATCTTCAAGGTCTTCAATGGAAGTATATACACATTAATGCTTTATCTTATGAATTCATCCAAATTCATATCAGTTGTGTTATAATTCTTTAGAAAACTTGGATACATAATCACTTTTGGTAATTTCTATGCATAATTACATAATTGGTATAGGTATTGCACAAATTACGATTTGTATCTAAGAATCTTAACAAATGATTAACAATTACATCCAATTGAGTATGAATCATCGCTTATATAGTCAAAATCTTCCGAATTAAGGGTCCGCGGCATAATCCCTTAGTTTGAGTAATTAATCCCTCCATTGAGATACTTGTAGAGAACTTAGTAGATTGGATCAATTGTGTCCAAGACCTTTATTAATTGTTTCAAATTTAGCATTATTGCTTTCAATTCTAGGTGTATCTAAGAATCCTAATTGTTTAAGTAGTTTTCAACCTCTCACCATACAAGAATTTTCGGTCCTATTTTTGGTTTAGTTCCAATTTGTTAAGCAATTCACTAATTCATCCCATTTGATTGGTTGTTTTGTCCTTTCGCATTGCCTATATTGGGTTTGATCTTTTGAGAGAACGATACTGGTGCTTACTGAATTTTACTTTGATCGACAACCATAAACCTTGCGGGAAGCTTAAGTTCGATACACGATTGAGAGCGATTCAAGTTTTGGTGCCGTTGCTGGAGATCGAAAGTATAAGGCAAACACCAACAAGTTGCCGATTGGAGAAGCGTTTGGAAAATTGCATATAAAAAAAAACACAAAAATAGCAAATAAAGGAGAAAAAGAAAACTAAACAGACCAGTAAAATTACAAATGGGTGAGATTTGATCACTCACCCTCGACGGAAACATCTACGATTTCGGGCCTTGGTAATCTCTTTCTCCCTTAAGGTGCTTAGATTTTTGGTTTCTCTTTGTTTAGTTTGTTTTGTTTGACTTAGGTATAGTTGCATTGCATTTTGATAGGACTCCTTATGAGGAGACATTTGATGGAGATAGGATAGTGTGCTTAACTTGCAAATCGGTGATATTGCTTTGCATAAGGAGATTAGAGGATCGGTTGGAGAACAGGAGAAAAAACCGTTATCCGGCAATGCATGTTTGTGTATGATATGCTATATGACCTAGACGGTCCATTATTTATTGCATTCATCATCGCATGCTACATTTCATTAGGGACATTCATAACTGACTTGTGAGGCTTGAGGGTGTGAGTAATTCATCACCACTCACATCGGGACTTCCGTTAGTTGTGGACTTAGGATTTCTTCCAATGGCAAACATGAATGATCAAGGTTTACCCAACATCTTCCCTCCAAATCTTAATGCCGCACCGAATGCACCGAACCCACAACTCCATCCTAATCTTCAACCCATTCCACCGGGGGTAGATCCTAATTTAGGGGACGATGAAGACATGGAAAGAGGGAGCCACCATGGTGACATGGCAGCCCCCTACCAAAGAACCTTACGGGATTACTTGAACCCTCCACGTCAAGCACCAACTTCTTGCATAGTATTTCCGCCACATTACACTTCACTTAATATTCGGCCGGGAAGCATGCAAATGCTCCCTCAATTTCACGGAATGGATTCTGAATAGCCCTATGATTTCATTAAGGAATTTGAGGATGCATGCTCACTCATCATGGATAATTCTTGGCAGAAGATTTTGTGATTTCCAAGATTTTTTGCATAGCCATTCGGAATTTTTTACTTCCAAACGGATAAGAAAATGTTTGAAAATATTTATCCATGAGATACCATGGATCATTTTCTTGTTGTCTATTAATAGGTTCAAAATATAGAATATGATCTGTATATGGCAATTGGATAGGAGCCACAGAATGAGATGGAGCTTCCACCATTTGAGCATATGATGCTTCAAGGTCAATATTACCTTATTGAGAACCAGTATTCTGGTGTTCTTGTTCAAGGAGTTGTTGAACTTTTGCATAAAGAGGATCAGTCATAGATATAACTGTAACTTTGTCTTTCTCTAGTTTAGTTCCAGATGATGAGGCGTGATTAGATCCACGACCTTTTGAGGGGGAATTTCCCCTACCTCGACCTCGGTTGGAGTTATTTCCCCTTCATTTTCCACGATCATATGGATTCATTCCTGTAGAAATTCACGAGTGAGGAAATTAGGAAGAGAATTATCTTTCCCTTTAATATACTCGATCTCAAAATCAAACACAGATAATTGTGCTTGCCATCTAGTAATTATATGCTTAGATGCATCATGTTTTAACATCTTTGTTGAAAATATATTTTACAGCTTGACAATTTATTTTTAACAGAAATTTTTGATTTAATAAATCATCTTGAAATTTAGAAATACATTCAATAATAGCAAGGAGTTCTTTCTAAACAGCAGCGTATTTGAGTTGTGTGAGATTCTATTGCCCTAAAGTATAGCTTATCAAGATTTGCTTTTTGGTGTCAAGTATAACCTAAGTAAGAATTCCACCATAACCAATATCACTAGCATCTGTTTGCATAATTTTAAACCATACAGGATTAGCAAGAGTTAAACAAGGAAGATTTTTAACTTTTGCTTTAATTTTTTGAATAGCCAGAGTATGATCTGGAGTCCATGGGGAAGGAGTTTTTTTTAATCTATCATATAATATAGCAGAATTCTTTGCAAGGTTTTTATAATAAGGATTAATATAATTTAAACTCCCTAAAAATCTTTGTAATTGAGTTTTATCTAATATTTCATCAAGAAATTTAGAAGCAAACTCAATACTACATGAGATAGGAACAATTTGTCCATGGTGGATGTTATGAACCAAAAAACGAATAGTTGTTTGAAACAATTTCATTTTCGGAGCAGATATAACTAGTCCATTATGCAATATAATTTTTTTAAAAATATCTAAATGACGAAAATGTTGGTCTAATGTTTGAGAAAAGACAATAATATCATCAATATACACAAAAATAAAATCAGTGTATGAAATGAAAATATCATTCATAGTATTCTGAAATTCAGATGGAGCATTTTTCAAACCAAAATGCATAACATTCCATTCATAATGCCCTATTGGAACAGTAAACGTTGTTTTGTATCTATCTGATTTAGTAACCTGAATTTGCCAATATCCAGATTTCAAATCAAATTTAGAAAAGATAAGAGCCTTATGACGGCAATCAAGCAAATCTTTTTTATTAGGTATAGGATACCTAATCCATTTTAAAACTTTATTAAGGGTTTATAATTAATAACTAATCTTGGAACACCCCTTTCAATTTTAGCATTTTTATATACATAAAATCCTGTACAACTCATTTTCTAATGAGTTTTTTCTCAAGTAAAAAATTAATTTTCTTTTTACAGGGTTCAAGATATTCTGAACTCATTTGGCAAGGACGAGCCCTTGTGGATATTTGCTTATCGGAAAAATCATTTTCATAAGGAAGAGAGATAATATATTGCTTTCGATCCCAAAAAGCATTAGGATGCTCATTACAAATTTCACTAAGAAATTGTTTTTCAATTAATTTTATTTTATCTTGAATCTTAGGTTTAACTAAAGATTCAATAATAGTCCATATAGAGATTTTCTGTTTAAGAAAATTAATTTGATTTTCTTTTGCTAACAGGATATTTTTTTATTTCATTTAAATATCTAGTCTGGGAGTCAGTTATAAATTGAAAAGCAATACGTTGATTGTTTAGATTCGTATAAATACCTGTTGAATCAGTTTTTTCAATAGGCATAATACTCTGAAGGAAAGGCGTACCCAGTATAACATGGTATTGTAAATTTTTTACAAGAAGAAATGTAGATGGAATACATACATCTTATTACATATATGAGTATCAGTAATTTTATACTATATTTGAAACTTATTACCACTAACAGAAGTTAAATAATGCTTTGTCTTCTCAAAATATTGGATTGGAATTAACCCTTTCTGAACACAGTTCAAATCTGCACCACTGTCAACTAAAGTTGTGAGATTTTCAATTAATAATTCTTTATGAATGAATAAAGTGATCTTGATGAACCACTTTTGAGAAGTTACTTCATTCAAGATGGCCAGATATTGGGGAATAGTAGTCTTAGAAGATTCTATCTGTAGAATAGAACTAGAGGAAACCTGTTTACTTAACTCTAGATTATTAACTCCAGTATTAAGACTTAAATTATCATCTTTCAAAGATTTAATCTCTACCTTTAATTGATTAATTTCAGTTTTTAAATCTTGTAAAGTAACAGGTTTTTCTTATTTATTCTAAAGTCGTTTCATAATTTCAGACATGGTATAAGCATTAGTGATATTAGGAGTATCATCCTGTTTCTTAACCTGTTTCAGATAATTTTCAATCATCTGAGCTTTCATAGTTGTATTAGGAATTTGATCTAAAATTTTTATAATCATTTCTTGGTCCTGAGTAAGCATGTTAATGCTTAGACCATGCATATCAACAATGGCTTTGTAATAATTACTGTTTCCTAGATAAGAATCTTTCTTGTCGGATTCAGTATCACTAGAAGACGAAATATCATCTTCTTGAACTTGGTCTAATTCAGGTGACTCAGAACCTTCTTGGTCAGAGTCTTCAGGTTCACTGCCACTATTTAGAAAATAGTTTAACTAAAGTATCTTTTAGCTATTCATCAATTTAAAGTTCATTTAACTTCTTCTTAGTAAGACATTTATTGGCATAGTGGCCAATTTTGCCATATTTCCAACATTTTATTTCTTTTTTCGACAATTTCTTTTTAGAAGAAGAGTTTTTAACAGACCTTTTAGAAGGTTGGCTTGTAGAAGCTTCCTGACTATGCTTCTTTTTCTTATAAGAAGTTTTCGATTTAGAAGAAGTTTTCTTCTTTCCTTTTGATTGTGTTTGACGATCTAGAGGGGGTTTAGGCATATCCATAGCAAAATTATCACAGAAATCTCCCAGTTGAGATTTCTTAGTTAATTTTTGCTTTTTAAGTTGGCTTTTCAACTTAATATCGTTACATAAAGCTAATCTTTCCTGAATACAAGTATCTATAAGACTACCAAAAGAATGGTTAGAATAGGGAATAGAAATTCCATCATTTCGATCCCTAAGGGCTTTTCTAACTCTTTCAGCAAAGAGGAAGGAAGACCATCAATAAATTTAGACTTCTAATGATCACTATTAGCATCAAGAAGTTGCATAACTCTACTAAGGAAGACATCCTTCTACTATTAGAAATGAGTGAGAGTAGGACATTTAAGATTTTGAAGAAGTATCCTAATATTTTCATTATTACTAGAATATCTTCCAATAAAATGCTCACAGATGGCTAAAATCAATGTATAAATTGATTGTTCAGTGAGTGTGACATGATTAGGATCAGTTGGGGTAGGAGTAGGCTCCTGTTTGGCTGCATCTAATATTTCAACCTTGGCTATAGGGGTTAAATAATTATCCCACCATCCTTTGATGATACCGGTAAACCCACTAATTATCATTTGGGCTATGGCTTTATCACTATTGCCACGTTGTTTACAAATGGTACTATACATACAGATACGATGACACATGTCAAATATCTGTTTATCAGCAAGACCATCAAGATTCTATTCATAAATAGAATTACCGTGATAATTATTTTGAATAAAATTATTATTTTCTTCAAATAATACATCTTGTGGAGTAGGTCTCTTATAATAGTAGTGTTCTAACTGCCTAGGTTCAGCCATAATTTTATTAATTTCATCTTGATCAGAAATATTTGGATCATCTGGATCAGATGTAGGATTTGATTTTTCAGAAAGAGTAGATATTTGAAAAGAATTTAATTTCTGTTTTAACACAGAAACAAATTCATCTATAGATTCTAATTTGAATATTTTAATCTCCAATGGAGGTTGTAAAGTAGCTTTGGCTTCCTTTAAAGGTTTAACATCTTGAAGTTTCATTTAAGAAATCTTTGTATGTATTTGATCTAGCTTGTGATCTAGATGTAACAATTGCTGACCAATTGTTTGCAAATATAAATTAGTATAATTGCTTTGTCTAAAAGCCTGATTCAGATCTTTCATAGTGATAGACACTATATTAACCACAAAAGGTTTAACATAAGCATTAGCTTCTAAAACTTGAGAAGTTGAAGAGCTTGTAACCTTTAACGGTTCAGTTGGAGGGAAAACATAATGAATAACAGATCCAGAATCTGTCATCCAAGTTTTTTCCTCAAGCATAGTTATATAATATGTTTCCGCATAAGATTGAAGAAACCATGGAACAAAATGTTCTAATTGTTGAGTATGACTCAAATGCTCAAAATATTGATTTTTATAATTTTCTAATTTAGTTGGACTGTAACTAGAAAAATACCAATCACAAAAAGATTTATAATATGGTTGGAACAATTCCTTATTAAGGATTGCTTTGATTGTATTGCCTGGAGTTAAATCCATTAAAGGCAAAAATTCATTTCAGAAGCAGTAGGTATTTTTATTGAAGATTTAGGAATTCCATGAGGAATTTGTTGATCTGAAATTCTAACAGACTCAATAGTTTCAGAAAGTCTAGAGGTAGAAGCTCTAGAAGTTTCTGGAAGAGAAATCTTATAAAGAGAAATTAAATATCTAGTAGAAGAAGATTTAGAAAGAGATTGGGATCTCGATCCTTGGGAAGATCCAGAAGTAAATCTTACTTTTATATCACCTTCAGGAGTTTGAATAATTTGATCCACTTCCTCTTGGATCAGTGGAGCAGGTGGAATAGCTTGTTGAAGCTGCCTTGTTTCTGGGAATTGTACCTCATCCCAAGTAATTTGACCATTAGTAGCTATATTTGAACTAAGAAGACTAGATTCAATCACAACAGTGTTTCCAGAGGGACTAAATAACTTACAATTAGGTGAAAGTGTGTGACAAACCTTAAAATAAATCCTATAACTGAGACACAATGGCTCAGCTCCTGGTTAAAGTTATAACCATGGAGTTTGGTATTTAAACTCATAGCATCCAATAGGTTGGTATCTGTAAGGGATAATTGTAAATTTGGATATACATTAAAGTATACTGGTCCATGGGCAACATTAGATTGCATGATCCTCATAAAGGAAGATTTCCAATTGAGACATCTGGCATCTCTAAGGACTGCTAAGAAACTAGCTGGTAAACCACTTAGAGTAAGAGGTTTAAAGGAAACTTGTATAAGCCCTATATGTAAAAAAATTATATTTTTTTTGATATCTTATCAGATCCATAGTATCCAAAAGTTGGATAGTTTGTTCATCAGAATTCAAACTTAAAGCTTGATCAACTGTTTTAACAGTTTTTACTCCTTTAAGATCAAAAGTACCTATCTTGTAGATAGAAGAAGGTTGTACAGAGGGTATAACCCATTTATTAAGAGCTTCCAATTGGTCTAGGTATTCATTTACCTCAGCTGCTTTAATCATCTTCTTAGAAGAAGATGCTCGATGGAAAGGATTTATCATGATTGGAAGAGAGGATGTAATTCCTTGTATAAAATATCGTTATATAGAAAATATGAATTACCATTAGTGTTTCCCGGCTATCATCCATTGATCAAACAAGCACAGTTGTCAACGATTTACGGGCACATCCCAATACCAACCCTTCGCACAAGTATAAGATAAGGGATAACAAAATCAAGCGCGACTTGGGTACTGTACCACTTGTTTGAGCAATGGAGATGTAGGAAAACAGCAACAACAATTTATATAAACTGTATATACGAACTTTATACTTAGAATTACATACCTCTATTTACGCTACCATGCACAAAGACATGGCTCTGATACCAATACCAATTATAACAATAATTATTATAATAACAATAATAACAAGTTTTGAATCTGGCTAACATGGAAAGCACACCACTTCACCAACTAGAATAACCAGAAACAACAACAGAACAAGTTTGGATCAAGTTACCCTAATCCCATTCCAGCCCCATCACATTAACCCCTCCCCCACCCTACATCGTTTCTTCCCTTAAGTTTATTATTTCCATATACAACATTCCATCTCACTGCTTTATTTACCTGTCAATAGACTAGAGTCTAGGCCATATCTAGGATGGTCGACCTCCTTTGTTGCTTTGCATTGGAGACACTTTTGAGAAGTACACTAGCTTAGTTTGATTTTTGCGAATAATATTTAAAATTATTATGTTGGACTGTACTCATTAATAATAAAAATAAATTGAAAATATGTTTGTAGAGCATGACAAATAATGGTAGCAAATCGCTACTTGGTCTGCATCGTAAGGAGGAGAAATATGTTTAATGCATTCATTATACAATTGCTAACGTAATTTTTTTTTTTATGGTTATTTGTTGCTTGGACACTAAGTTGAAATTGATACGTTGGTCATTTTAAAGTAACTATAAGCAATTTACATCTTCTCAAGTCTCATGTCTTCTTTTCTCTTAGTGATAGTTAGAGCATCCCAATCACACCAGTTGATTTGAGCTTCTCCTTCCATCCCTGAACCTTTCTTAAAATTTTGTCTCTACTGAAGGCCATTGCATCTTTTTTAGATCCCTCATAGAGCTTAAAATCCAGGATATTTGGCTTAGTTTTTCATTGGCTTTATTACGCGCATAGATCTATATGTTTTCTGAATGATGCAATAACAATATGAAATATGAGTAAGCGTGTAAATTAAAAATTGATAATCAAAACAAAATTAGAAAATGAAGATAATGGTATACAATAGCCATGGAAACATTATTATTACAAATATCAACGACGCATGTTGGATTTGCATGGGAAAAATGGAAAATTGAAAGAAACTAGGCCCTCTCAAAGGAGATGCCAAAACAGGTTTATGTATGATAAGCCTTACAACAAGTTCAGCATCAGTTTCAATCTCAATCTAAGTCACATACAGTGGGTGCGGGGCAGGAGCGGGAGTGAGTGCGGGTGTGTGAGAGTGTCAATTTTAAAAATTTATAGGGTAAAGAGCGCTTTGAGAGCGTTTATATTATATTATTTTTTATTTTAATATATTTAAAATTTGTATTATGAAATATATTATAATGTTTTTATATTTTGTTATGTCATTTCTATTCTAAAATATTGTTCATATTTATTATATAGTAGACTATAAACTAAACAAATTGGCAACTTGACCTATCAATTGTTGCTTTCAATTAGAAGTGAGCTTTCCTTAGTCACATTTCAAGTCTTAGTATATGTTTAAATATCATAACAATACACATGACAATCAATTATTGGTCCAAACTTGAGTTCGGGATTTGACTATTTAAGTTTGTGAATTTAAAAGGGATTAGCTCCTAATTCACTAATTTGAGGACTAAAGCGCAATTCGTCTACTTAGAAGGATTGTATGACTTAAATCTTAACTTTGTTCCAGCCTCTCTCCAAAATGATAGTGAGTTCCTCTATATATGCTCCAAAGTTTTGCTTCCAAAATCGTGTTGTAGGATGGCTTGCCATAGTATCCATTAACCCAAATTCCTTTATCATCCCTAAACAGACCAATCATAGCCTATTGGCCCAATATCCATGGAAATTTTCTTGAAGCTGCCCTAAGTAGTATTCAGAATTCCAAAGATTTCTTATCTATTTATGTTTTTCCAAATCTGTCATAAGGTAACAACAAAAATAGTACTACAGGGGATGCTCATACTATAATTATGGCCATCCTTAAGATTTTGAACAATTCGTTCACTACTACTGTCACTGTCGTTGTGTTATTCTCCTTCCTACAACTTCTTTATCACCTGGACAACATAAAATATCTCAAGATTCCCAAAAGACTCCCAAAAGTAAAGAAAAACAAAGGAAAACGATTTTTATAGAGCAAGAATCGGAAGACGGTAGAATATATTAGGTGTGGAAGTGTTATTCTTACATTTATTAAAATTAGTAAGGGTAGAATAATTTGTTAGAAGAAGAGCACAAAAATAGAAGAGTATAATACAATTAATAATTATGGAATTACTATACAAACATTTAAATTAGTAATGATAAATTTAGGCAAACAAATCAAATAGAAAAATTTTGGTTGGGTCCATACTACTACCACTGTCACATTCGTATTCTCCTTCCAGTACCGCATCATCCATAAAGCACATAAATCACTAAAAATCCTCCAAAATGTTTTTTTAAGAACAGAATCCACAAATAGAATCAAATTAAAAACAGAGAATTTTGTTTCTAATTGGTTAATTTTTTAGTACTCAACATTAGTCAAATGTAATTAAATGGTGAAGCTACACCTACCTCCAGTTATCATCTTAGTAAAATTCATAGTTACACCTCCTTCCAATATAATTCACATTGTACAAGAGGTACTGGCATTCATCATTCCACTGATATACTAATAAATCAATGACATTCTGATGACAGTTAAGATCATCAGTAATGTTTTAGATGCCTTTCTCTTCTTCCTCATCCTAGTACAGAATACGAATTATCACGCTATAACATTTTTCATATATATATATATATATAATTAAATGAGCAGAAATTAGAAACTTGAGCACTTGTACGCTGCTCTAGAAAAGTCATATCTTTTAGTTTAATCACAGCACACACGCACCACTCAAAACACTTCCATTTTAAACTACCCTAGTGGAGTGTGTAAACTTATATAAACTTTCTACGTGGAATGAAATCTTACATATAAAATCCTCAAACAACTTTAACAATCTAAGCTATATATATATATATATGAAAAGTGGATAAAATATAGTCTTCTTCAAAGGGAAACCATATTCATAACCGTGATGGCATAGGAAGCGCAAGCCTGTCCTCGCGTGACAAGCTGACAAATCTCCAGCGTCGATGAGATTGTGATGAGAAGTATAGGTAGTATGGTGTTGGGAGGAGGTACAGGTGATCACCTCTCTCTTCTTCTTCTTCCTCCTCCTCCTCCCCCACCTCATACACAATCTAGACCCCAACTTCATGTACTTGATGAATCTCATCATCCAGATTCACCAAGGCACTCACCCTATCACCGGCTTCCATTATCCGGTGCCCGACCTTCCAACGACACAGCCACACCATATCTTTATTGTCACCTGCAACGCCCTTACCTTTGAACATTGATCTATATGTCCACCTGAGTCCCTTGCTCCTGTTGATGATTCTGATATAGTCAAAAGTCGAACCAGTATGGGTTACATTACTATGCTTGGAAGATGCATAGACAATGTATACATTGAAGCGTCGGATCTTCATATTAGGGATTGAAGGCACCTGAAATGATGTGGAGGACCCTCTCCTCTTGTTGGTGCACCAGGTCGGCACCTCGCTTCCGAGAAGAATTGTGCTATATACACCGCGTTCACACCGTGCCTGTGCCATGGAATTCATTGTAAGCGAATTCTGTTCTTACAGTAAAATAAAAAGCAATTCTAAATGATGTGAACATGATTTTTTTTTTTTATTTAATTCAAAGCTATATTGATAGGTGTTCTATTTTAAAGTGAAAGATAATTAATGCTATACAAAAAATTATATCTATCTATATCTTTTGTACTATTATAAAGCAAATACATGAGAATTTAGTACTTTGATATAATGGGCATACATTTATGTCTCCTCTTCTAGTTATTATTATTATCTATACTATTATAAAGCCAACATTCGAGAGTTGGTATGTGAAGCCCTTTAAAGGATAATATAGTCATTTAAAACAAGTAGTAATGGGTGGTTGGAATTAGTTAGAGTAATAAGCAGTTAATGGGATTAATGGGTGTGTGGAGTTAGTGGGAGATAGAGGCGCACACATAGTGTGCCACCACTTCTAGTTATTATAAAGTCAACAATCGAGAGTGTGGTATGTCAAGTCTTTTAAGAATAACATTGTAATTTTAAACGAACTTAATTAACTAGTGTTTTTTTTCCAATTGGCATAGATAACGGGATGCTAGTTGGTGGGAATAATGGGTGTAATGGGCACACTGCCTCTACTTCTAGTATATACAGAAACTGTATACAAAATCATGGTGTGTTTGAATTGAGGCCTATCTTTTTCTTTTTCTTTCTCCTTACAGGGTGTCAAGATTTCGAACAACTATTCCTTTGAACTCATGCAGGGCTACCGTCAAGTGGGGTTGACATTGGTCGGCTAGGGTCTATACTTAAGGATGTAAATTTGGCCCGAGCCCACCGGGCCAAAGCCCGGGCCGAGCCAAATCTGGGCTTGGCCCGGCTCGAGCCTGATCCCTCTATGGGCGGGCTTAGGCCTTACCCTTGGTAGCCTGAGGCTGGCTCGAGGCCCAGAAAGCCCAACCCTAGGCCTACCCAAAAGCCCTCCTAAATTATAAATTTATAATTAATAGTTTATATAAATGTACAATAATTAATACTTTATAAGCTTAATCATGTTTTTTTTTTTATAATGTTTATAAGTTAACTCATTCTAACTTAGTTTAACCATTATTGATTACTAATTAAAAGTATATTGTTTTATGCAATTAATAGTATATATAGATATACATTAATTAATACTTTATAAGTTTAATAATTTATGTTTTTGGTATAATTTTTATAAGTTGACAACTTTTCTAATTTAGTTTAACCATTATTGATTACTAATTACTAGTTATTAATATATAACTCAATTGCTAATTTAGAAACTAAAATTCTAAAAAACAATTGACCAAACACATCAAGCCCGCCCAAAAAGCCCGAGCCCTAGCCCAAGCCCGATCCCGATCCCGATCCCGATCCCGCCCCTAGGGCCATGGGCTAGGCTTGGGTCTAGCCATTCCCATTTTGGCCCAGCCCGAAATTTGGTAGGAGCATGCAAAGCTTGGATTGAGCCCAGCAGGCCACTACCTAGGTTAGGCTAGGTCGAGCTGAATTGACATCCCTATCTATACTTAAGAAATTATTATCAAGCCTAAAATAAAATCTCAAGCCTGTTTAAAATAAAATTTTCATGCCCAAGCTCATTTAACTTTTTTAATAAAACATTATCTTCTCCAAAAATAATGTTAAATTACATAAAATCTATATACACTAAGATATTAATATATGCGAGTTTTAAACAAAATTTTCAAGCCCATCTATTAATATAATTATGACCTAAATTAATCAAGTCCTATAAATGATGGGCAGACTTGGGGGGCCTAGGTGACCCCTATGAAGATAGATTTTAATTACAATAATGCCCACACAAAACAATAAAAAAATTCCTCTAAGAATTTGAGGAATTCTCAACAAAAAATTATGTACAGAATAATATGGTCGTAATAGATAGATCACTTTAAAATAAAGTACACATAAAGAAAGATTTTATAATAATGTCTCGTTACATTATTTTGGTAGAGTTTTTGTATAAATATTTACTAAGAATATAGTTTTTTTTTTAAAAAGTTAAAGTTTCTAATTCAACCACATTATTTTGTATAATTTTTTTTGTAAATTTTCAGTTTGTATAACATTACTCTATCATAGTTTTAGCAAAAAATTACACACACAGGTAGAAAGAGAGAGCACCTTAGGTCGACCCTCCTTTCTTGTAAACGCCTTGTCGTTTAACAGCTCCACGTCCAGGATTCCCATGGATTCCAATTCAACCAAGCCCAAGTTGTTGATAATTTTTGCATCAAAATCTTCTCCAATGGGTTCTAACTCGAACCTCCCATGAACCTCAACAAGTTTTTCACACCAATGTATATCAGCAATTAGAGATCTCAACAGGTTAGGTACATTTGTTAATATTTCCAGTGAGTTACATCCATCTATATTCAACAACTCTAAACTCAATGGAAGTTCTGGTAGTGATTGAAGCCTTGTGCAACAAGTTAACCTAAGTGACTGTAGCAGATTTAGGCCTTTGATGCATTCCGGCAGGCTACAAATTGGATTTTCACTTAGATTCAAGTCCTCCAACAAGGATAAGCTACCAAGAGTCCCTGCAGATCATCCGATAGATTGCAGTTGGCAAGGCTCAAGCTTACTAATGTGCCCGGTAAAGAAGCCAATGACAAACGGATGGATTCAGGACTTTTTCTTGGTTTAAATACCCAAGACCAGAAAAGTGAGCTCCATGATTTCGCCTCACCATCGATAGATGAAAATTTATGTAAAGTAGTTCCATCTGCATGGAGCACAGTTAAAGATTCCATCTTGCCCAGTTCTGAAGGTATCTCATCAAGATTTAAGCAACCAGAGAGAATAAGTTTCTCAAGAGATGTTAGTTGACAAAATCTGCTTGGAAGCTTCCTAAGACTTTTGCAGCCTTTCAGGTTCAATAAAACGATCCTCCCTAATCCCACTATTGATTCATGAACCTTAACCAAATCTATACAATCCTTTAGAATCAAAATCTCAAGATTAGGAATTTCAGTGAAGTTGGGGGTGCGGCCATGGGAATGGCTGAGGTTGAGAATTTTCAAAATTCCTAGCAACTGTCACAGAAAGAAGGAAAACTCAAAACATTAAAAAGAAGTGAATATTAAAAAGAATAAGAGGGAAATGAATAGAAAAGAAACATACCTTGGTTCCTTTCCAAAGTTGTTCCAAGTTGCTACGGTGCAAGTCAAGAGCAACTAGGCTCTCTAGAGAAAAATCACTAGGTATGGATTTTAGAGGGAATCCATGCCAACACAACCATCTTAATCTCTTAGGGAAGTCCTTGTATCCTCCATTGATTTGTACATAACTAATAGCCTTAGTTTGTGCATTCTAGCAAATGCATCAGTTTTCAGCTCTACTTGATGATCTGAGTTTCTCAAACCGAAGTTTATTAGGTGCCAGGAAAAGAAACCAAAACAACGCCGTTTCAGCGAATTGCCTTGGTCTGCAAGCAAGGATTTGTCAGTAATAAGTTCCTCAAAGGGTCGTTTTCCATTGCCAACACCAAAGCTTGTCTTGGAACACTTATCTCCCTATAACCTATGCATGTCAATGACAAGGCCTTCAACTGTTTGCGTTCCCTGATAACAGAAAACAACTTGGATTAGAAAATAAAATTACTATATATTTAAAAACATTTGCAGAGATAAATGGAAAGCTTTGTTTCTTACAATTTTTTCTCTCAACACAGTAAAAGAATCCCTTGAATGCCACAACCTAGTACGTTTCCCAGGCTCCTTGGGTGATTCTTGGCGAACAATCTCTCTTCCCATGTCTTGAAGCAATTGATGCATTGTCAACTTGTTGTATTCATTAATCGACAGGAGACATCTGTCGACAAGATTTTGAATCCCAACTGTTGTGTAGAAATCACATTCATCTAGTATTTTGACCATGAAATCTTTGTCCTTGCCAACAAAAAAACAAGCAATATGGAGAAATAAGTTTTTGTCATGGTCATCTTGCAAAGAGTTGAAGCTTATTTTAAGCTTTTTTAGGATTTGTGAGTTGGGAATTGCTGCCAATTTCTGCAATGCACTCTCCCATATATCTAAGCTTTTGCCAGATAAAGAAGAACCCAAAATTTGAAGAGCTAAGGGAAGCCCTCCGCAATGTTGTACTACCCTTTTTGAATGCTCAAGGTATCCTTCAATCGGATGGTCTTGTCCGAAGGCATGCCAACTAAAGAGCTCAAATGATTCATTATCATTAAATCTCTCCACCTTGTGTATCTTGTAAAACTCATTGGCATTTAACAATTGCTTGTGCCTAGTAGTTAAGATAATTTTACTTCCCAGATGAAACCAGTCACGCAATCCGACTATTGTATCAATCTGGTCTCGCTGATCCACATCATCAAGAACCACAAGAACTCTTTTGCAACCTATGGCATCTTTAACTTTGATGATTCCTTCATGAACACTGCGTATGTTTTCCTTTTTCCCTTTTAAAATGTCTGAGGTAAGTTGCCTTTGTAAACGAACTAAACCATTGGGCCGTTCAGAGATTTCTCTGATGTTTGCAAGAAAGCTGCTGGCTTCAAATCTTTTGAAGTTTAAATTATAAACAAATTTTGCAATGGTTGTCTTCCCTATTCCACCCATCCCACAAATCACTGCTATACCAATATCAGTTGACTCGTCTTGTAACCAATCCACAATCTTTTTCACTCGAGAATCCATTCCAATCAGGTAAGAGGCAACACTCAAGACCATGTGATCCAATTTATCCCCCATTACTTTTATAATTTTCTGGATAAATTTGGACTCGTGCCTTCAATTTGCAATTAAAAGGAAAGTAAAGCACAACAAGTATGTCATGACTTGAAAAAACACTAAACTAAAGACAATATATGTAACGAAAAATACCACATCTTTTCATTCAAAGTTTGGTAAGAGAATGGAGCATTAGTAGCATGAGTCATAGCATCGAATCACGGGTCGAGCTTTTTTAGAAGAGCACTCGAATGGAGTAGTAGTTGCTAATGGCACAGACTTTTGAACTCCCCTCTTCTTTTTCATTCTATTCAAACTGATGGGACCTTTCATCAGCAAACAGGTAGCTTTTGAACTACAAAACGCCCGTCTTATTTTTTTTATTTTGGAAGTGTGGATGTGAGCCCCATATTTGTCTCGGGTTTATTGTGGTATTATCCAATTTTGAATTTTCACTTCTATATTTTACTTTACATATTATGAAAATTTTCAGCTATAACCTTGATTATGTGCCGTCATAGGTGATAAGTTAAAGTGCATGAACTTTTAACTCCTTGATCAATGCGGACGAACATTGGGGTGGTGCTCGTTTAGCATAATAAGCTTTGTCACACCTTAATTTGGAATGGATTTTTTAAAAAGTTTTTTTGGAAAGGCGATCATACGATGAACTAGGGATAGTTTTTCAATTTGACCTCAAATCCTTATCTCAATTAATTTATCCATATTCTACTAAACAAGAAACATATATCCGACCAATTTAACTTATATCCTACTACAATCTCCTGAGATACTCCATCTTGAGAAATTGTATCTTTATATATCTTATCATTACCTGAGGCTTTTACCGCTATGAGCTCTATCATTGGACGTGGTAGTCAACTTCATCTGGTACATTCTTTTATATTCAAGTGCGGGAAATACTATATATAAATCCGTTTCTCAATCTATTATTTACCCTCCTAGACACAAGTGAATGGGTCTCTGGTGTGTTGATTTATGTGAGTTGTACTATAATTCTCTTCAATTCCTTTTTGTAACACTGAAAAAAATTCAGAAACATGTATTTTTTTCTCCCTTTTTATTGCATGAAAATCAAGAAATATAGCAAGAAAAAAAATACAATTAATGAATTCAAGAGTGAGGAATTTGTGAGAAAATTACCTGTCAGCTTGATTTTGCAAAACCATCCCTCCCAGTTTAGTTACTTCTCTAATTGCTGCCCTCCACCCTTCCAACTTTTCTCTCAAACACTCCTTTTTCCTCTCATCAGTTTCCGCCTTGAGTTGCTCTTCGTATCTATCAAATGCTTCTCCGAAACTCACCGCTTGCTTCCTAACTTGGGATGGATCCACGTTGTAGAAGACAGGTAAAATGACATGTCCCCATTTACTCTTGCATTCGAGAATCATCTCAAGTTCGTCAAGGCACCATTTGGAAGAAGCATAGTCTTTGGAGAACACAATTATCGAACTCCTTGATTCTCTTATTGCTTTCTCTAGTTCTGACTTAATGTTTTCACCTCTCTCAATACTATCATCATCTCTAAATGTGTGAAAACCTGCTCCTAACAAAGCTGTATAAAGGTGGTCGGTGAAGGTCTTACGAGTTTCTTCACCTCTAAAACTCAAGAACACGTGATAAGTGCACGGAGGCATGGAAGAGTAGGCACCTTGAGCTCTTACAGAAGCCATTGGACAAATACTTGTTAGATTGTTGAAGAGACACTGCAATTTGTCCAGTCTGGGCGGGAAGATATCAAATGATCACTTCTGGCAAGAGTCTCCGAATAGCAAAGAAATTCAAAATGAACAAACAAATATCAATTACCAGCCCAACAAGATATAACATGTATATATATATATGTATGATCAGCTTATTCAAGGACCTATATACTCATTCACAACAAAAAGAAAAAGAAAAGAAGATGGGTGTTTTGTAGTTCAAAAGCTACCTATTTGCTGATGAAAGGTTCCTTCAATTTCGATTGAGCACTTCCAACTTGAAGATCAACAACAATAGGATGAAGAAGAAGAAGGGAGGGAGGGAGGGAGGGAGTTCAAAAGTCTGTCTCATTACCAGCTAGCATCATATGACATGATAAGATGAAGAAAAAGGAAAGAAGGGTTAGCACGGAGCAACTGATGAAGCTCATGAAGGAAAATAAAATGTGAAGTGTATTGAAAAGCTTGAATGATTAAAAGAGGTCCTAACAAGGGTATTTATAGCCACATATATTCTCTTCCACTTGGTGATGAAAAGGTCAAACACAATCAAGGCAGGAGCATACAAGGAAGCAATCTAGGAAATATGTCCAATAAATTTGAATTGTTTCTTTCTCAAATTTGGATTCTTTTAATTTCATGATTTGAAATAGAGATCAGTATTCCATAATCAAT
The DNA here is from genome assembly GCA_033060915.1 of Euryodendron excelsum. Taxonomy (NCBI): domain Eukaryota; kingdom Viridiplantae; phylum Streptophyta; class Magnoliopsida; order Ericales; family Pentaphylacaceae; genus Euryodendron; species Euryodendron excelsum. The sequence continues at coordinate 44,228,432 of CM065379.1, forward strand.
TAACTAAATGTAATCTTATTACATGTCTTACTAAAATTATATTATTTTGTATTAAAATTTATTTCTTTATATATAATTATAAATCATTTATTTTTAAATAAATTTTAAATTAATTTATCTGAACTCTTTATTTTTATGTTATTTGATTTGTCAACACTTTAATCAATGAAATACAGATCTCCATTCAAAATCATGGAGTGGAGAAAATCCAAATCCTTCTTTCTCTGCCTAATTTATTTCTATTTGTAATTGTCATTGTAACTATATAAACCCATCTTTGGTAGGTTGTATACAAGGTATAATACAATTCTCTTTTTCTTCATGGTACTCCAGACAAGATCACGTTTTGCGAGCCTCATCTTGGGCTAAATGTTCACTAGAACACTAGTACGGTTGAGATATTATTAACACCTACAAGGAGAGGATTAGAATATTCTAATATATATTAACATGCACAATCCTAAGAAAAAATGTATCAGAAACAGACAGATACGAACATACTACTATTTTTTATTTCCTCATCTTGTTCTAAGATTTTCTTTTCTACCTATCATATTTATCATTTTCCAGTTCTTGATGTCTACTTTTGTTATGGTTTTTATAACAAATAAACAAACAAAGTTCTTACAACATATGAAAACTAACTTTCATGTTTTTCTTCCCTATCAGTTCTATAGCCATAGTATAATAGCATGTGCTACCACCAAAATCACCACCATCAAATTTCATTGTGTGAATTCCCGATAATAACTAACTTTTTTGACCCTAATGAAGTTTTGCATGAATATTTGTCCCACACTGACCTAGATTGTGGCCCATGGAGACCCTTTTTATTTTATCGGATCGGTTTTCAAATTCTTCAAGATCGTTATTTCAAATTCTTTAGTTTATTTATTATTCTCTTTTTCTTTTGCTGTTATTTATTAAAAGGATGCCTTATATATGCTTTTTACATAAAATTGAATTAATATTAAGTTAGCTATTTATTATTATTTGGTTCAGTCAAATTTACAAGTAATATAAACATTAATGATAAGTCACATCTTTCTTACTTAAAATTCAAATTATTTCTTGGTAAATTTTTAGTTTTATGTGATAATGATAAGTTTAAGAATATAAAATTTATTCTTTATTTTTATAAAGGTTATATTTTTAAATTTTATTCTTTATAGCTCATTTATAGCACGAGTTAACTGCTAGTTTTCATATATAATGGTTATTGCACCTATATAAAATAAACCCATCCTTGGGCAGGTTCCATATTAGCTATAATAAGACAAATTCTCTTTTTCTAAGTCAATCCATTTACGAACTTACTTCTTACAAAGACTTGGAAAAAATGTATAAATGGTGTATGGAAATAACACGGCTTCGTCACAAATACTTGTGGAAGACCGTCAAACGCTGTGGAATCAACAAAGCTTGTAGAATTGAATTGACTTAAGACCTCCCATTTTCGTTCCTACTTGCTACAGAGAGCTTCATCAGTGGCTCTTTGCCCACTTTTTTCTTTTCTTTTGCGACTCTTATCGTGTGAGAGAGATAGTCGTGAAAGAAATTTTCTCTTATAATTTTAGAAATGTATTCCTTAAAATTCAAAACTATCCAAATTTGTATTTAAATCCTTTTAATTTTTCTTTTTAGAAGTACAAATAAACATATAGTATTAAATCTTGCAATTGTTATGAGGCAATTGAGATTAAAATAATCAACTCTTTATTTTTACTTTTAATTTTTAAATTATCATATCAAAATTTAGAAATTTTTTTATTAAGCACTGCTATATTAAAATTCAAAAATATTCAATTTTGTATTTAAATCCTTTTAGTTTTTCTTCTTAGAAGTACCAATACCAATAAACCTTTACTATAAAATTTTGCAATTGTTATGAGACCATTGAGATTAAAACATTCAACTCTTTATTTTTAGTTCTCAAAATTTAAATTATGATATCAATATTTAGATAGAAATTTATTAAGCACTGCCATAAATGTCCATATTCCAAAATGTCTAATTTTGTGCCTCGAAATTATGACTAGATAAATGAACTATTTGAAAATTAAAACAAAAACTATCCCTTAAATTTTATTTTTCAATCTTAGTATCTTACCTCCTTGGATTTCATGGCCTCAATATGACTTCCAATTTTTATCGATCAAAAAAATTTCAAAGAAACTATAAATAGAAAATAACAATAAAATAACCCTAAAGTTTCTCTCCCCAATTTTATATATATTATCGGTTCAAAAGTTGAATCGATCAATTAAAAAATCCAAAAGAAAATATAAATAGAAAGCAACAATAAAATAACCCTAAAGTTTCTCTCTCTAATTTTATATATATATGGGTTCAAAAGTCTTTATTCAACTTTTGAACTTATTGGATTGTCTTTAATTCTTTTTTTATGTTGACTTTTGACTAATATGACAAGTTTATCAAAATTCCTTCAGATATGTCTTTCACGAGATGCATCTAGAAAGACATCCAAAAAGTTTCGAACCATAAGGATATCAGATAATTTCAGTTCTGATTTAGTAGTGTCAACTACATGTGCAAGATATCCTTCATATCCTTTCTGGAATAGCTTTTTTAGCTTCCAAAGTTAATAGCAAACAAGTTGAAACTACATCTCTTTCCCCTTAGAATCTGAATTATGCTTCATTCGGCATTCTAAAAATAACTTCTTTCTTAAAGCTATCAATAGACGCATGATAAGAAGATAATCAATCCATCCCCAATATCAAATCAAAGTCATCAATAACCAACTGAATCAAGTCAACTGCCAACTCATTACCTCCAATCTTCACTGCACAATCTTTATATATCATGTCTACTATGATCACATATTCCACCGGTGTAGACACAAGTAAAGGTTGTGACAATGAACTACATGATATATCCAAATGCATACTAAATGTAATAGAAACAAATGATTTTGTAGAATCCGGATCTAACAACACATATGTCTCTTTATCAGCTATAGATAACATACCTGTCACAACATTAGGAGTAGCCTGCACATCCTTCAGTGTCATGGCATAGACTCGCACTTGTGTGTGTGATTTAGGCATCGTAGGCTGTCCCTGTTGTGTAAGCCCCATTGCTCCCCTACTTCCACTAGTCACATTACCTACTGATGATGCTGCAGCAAGATTCTGAGTACAATTCCTTACTATGTGTCCCGACTATCCACTATAATAGCATTTGTAAAACCATAGCACTAAACAATCTCTAACAATATGCCCCTCAGCCCCACATCAATAGCAAATGATTCCTCCGATGCTACTTTCCAAAGATCTCAAACTGGTAGACCTAACTGGTGGTCTCCATGCTCCTTGGTCCCTAGAACTTCATGTGCTTCTTGCATTACTGAACTGTGCACCACCTGATCCAGGATTAAATTATACCCGTCTTTGTTCCACAATTGGAGCATTTTATGAAAGCCTCTATCAAGATGTTCCAGCTCCAGAATCAAATCTCCCCTTATTAAATTGTTCCCATGTGCCTGAATATTCTTTTACATCCCGCTCCACAATTTTAAATTTTTTTACCAGTTCCACATACCTTGTCAGTTCAAATGAAATACTTGGGACCAAACATGCAAGTCTAGGCCCTATTCGAACCGTCGACATTATACATCCTCAGTGTGTACTAAGTCAGGTGCAAATCTAAACAAAGCTGTAAAGTACTCTTCATATTCTACTACTAACATTCTCTCTTATTTCAATGTGATGAACTTCTACTCTTTCTGATAACGGTAGATAAGAGAGAAGTATTGCTTATTAAAGATCCCCACTAACTGTTGCCATATGATCGGTCGTCCTTTGGGTTAAGCAGTCATCATGCGCCTCGTAGCTTCCCATTAATTCCGCGCCTCACCTTTTAATATAAAAGTAGCCAAGGATAATCTTTGTTCATTAATTACTCCCATTACCTCAAAGATAGCCTCTAACTTTTTTAGCCATTCCTCGGCCACCAGTGAATTAGTCGCCCCCACAAATTCTAGCGGATTTAGCTCTATGAACTATTCATACAAAGTAATATTCATTGGTGTCGGTCTTACCATATAAGATTCCATAAATTGTACCATAAAATTAGCAAGTTTGTCAATGGCATCGGGGACACGTGGTTCCTGAGCTCTTTGCTCTGCACCTTTAATTGAAGCTGATGACTCCTCTCCAAACTCTTGTTGTGCCATTTTTTCTGCACCAAATTAGAATAAGTATACCATATATATATAGTTCACACACTCCTTAACGACCTAACCAACACCAATAATAACCTACAGTTCACTGCACTCTAGACCTCAACTCCACACCATAGCTTTAGTATATAACTAGGCTATGAAACACAGTTTTGGTACAGACCACAGCTGTGATACCAAGTTGTCACACCCCAAACTAATTAGGCATTATTAATGTCACATTAGCTAGGGCATGATCATACAGGTCATCGTGCCTGTGAATGACACCTTATTGATTATACTCTGAAAGTGCAATTTATATGCCTTAATTAACTATTTGTTAGTTTGGTAATATGTTTAATTATGTTGTTTTAGTCCTAATTCGTTACTAACTTAGTTTTATGTATGTTTTTAGGAATTCAGGCTTAAAAAGGACAAATTCACGCTAAAATATATTAGGCGTTCGAAGTGCGTTCTAACGATCCTCATGGGCGTTCGAACGCTACGTCGAACGGTGTCACGTTAAGACCAGGTCCAAAGTGCGTTCAATAGATTCAGAGAGGAGGTTTCCCTGTTCGAAGTGCATTCGACGTACAGTTCGAACGGTTCCCGTGGTGTTCGAACGGTTGGCCAATCCTGCACAGACTTTGGAAGCTCATATCTCGTGAACCAGAAAGGCTATTCATGCCTATAATATATCGATTTCATATAACTTTTCGAGACCTACAACTTTTGTAAAGGGACCTAGCCCATCTAAGCACTCAGTGGTAACCGTCCGTACGACTGATGACGGGATTTGTATATTAACTCACTTTTTAGTTGTGGACAAGGATTAGTAGGTAGTAGAATAGATTTAGGGTTTTCATGTTTTTGAGGGGATATTAGGGTTACGTTTTTTTAGGGTTTTAGGAGTAGATTAGAGTTTTATTCATAGTTTTCATTCAATTTTCAATACCTGTAATCAGATTACTTAGTCTTTCAATATATTTTCAATACAACTTTGCATACATATGATTATGATGTGTAGTTAGATTTCATCTTAGGATCAGTTGTGAAGATCAATTGAATATTTTGAATGAACAAAGGAGGTATGTTCTTGGTTTTAAAGTTAAATTTTATGTTTCTTCTTTCTTTTTCTTCTTCGTTCTAGAAATCTTTGAAAGCTTGGATGTTTGATTATGTTCAGTAACGCTTATGCATGAATACCACACTCAGTATATACACTGCCTTGTAACATTTATGCATGAGTTGGGTTCAGTATATGCGCTGCACGAATCAATGGTACTCATCCTTGATTTTAACAACCCGATTTATTCTAAAAGTTGAAGTTTTGAAGAACCCTTAGTTTTATTGTTAAATATTCCGAATCTGAGATTCACGACGTAGTCGAAGGATTTGAGTTATTAAATTATCTCCTTTGGAATTTCAAGAGACGCAATTGATTGGATCGATTAACCCCAGAACTTTTTTCTTTATTTCTTAGTTTAAATTAGATAACAAATATTTTCTCAACCTAAAATCAGTTTTTGTTTATTGAAGTATTTTTCCTAAGATTTTTGATCCACGGTAAGTTTTCCTATTTACGTACACCATCTTCATTGTGGGATCGAACTCGTACTTACGAGAAATTATTACTACATCGCGGCCGTGCACTTACGGTTAAGTATCACCCTTTTAGGGAGCGATCAAGTTTTTTGCGCCGTTGCCGAGGAAGCTGCGTTCTATGTTAGTGGACGAGCCTTGGAAATTCTATTTTGGAGGAAGCACTTCACCATCATTCTACAAACACGAGGGAACTCTATAGCTCGTTTGGGTAACTTCGTTCCATCTTTTATTTTTGAGCACTTATTTTATTTTTTTATTTTGGTTACATTGGATTTGTGCATTATTGTTGTGGCATTGGGAGGATAAGTTGTTTTCATATACTTGTTGGTTGGTCTTGCATACATCTTAATCATGGATTATCATTGGAATTTTATTGCTACAAGTCCTGATTCAGACACGGCACAACCACAAGATTATTATCCACCTCCAAACTATTCGGAGTGGAGCTCTCAAGCTTCACCATATGCTTCTTATGAACAACCACCACAACAACCGTACTACCATGCACTACCTTCGTTTTCACCATATGCTTATGATTCATATACACCTATTACTTCACCTCACACGTTTCATGAGACATATCCGTCATTATCTTATCAACCTTTTGTAGAGAATTAAGAGAACATACAGTCATCTTACATGCCATATCACATGGGTATGTCCTCGGGGTTCAGGAATACTAATACAGAGGTACAAGCTGACACTCTTGCACAAATTCGTCAAGAATTAGATGACCTAACTCAACGGTTGGCCCTGTTAACACAAGAGCCAATGGATCACGAGAAGGAAGAGCTTCCGACTCAACCTTGAGATGATCCTACATATGAGATGTTTCCAATTCCATTTATGAGTAGTCATGAACAAGGTCTCTCTGTTATCGCCCTTAAGACTAACTATGAAATAGAGAACATCCACGTTCCCACGGTGTCTGATCCAAGGGAAGACGTTCTTGGGGTGGATGATGATAAGGATGAGGTTGAAGAAGAGGTACTTATTCTTCCTGAGGTGTCTAAACTGAGGAAAGTGATACCTACAGAAGAGGTGAAGGAAGAAGGAATAATGGAGAGTGAGGGAGAGGAGCCCAACATTAGGGACTCCAAACAAAAAGAGAAGGGTAGTGATGAGTCTACCCTTAAGGATGATTTTGGTCTAGATGTTGAGAATTTGCATGTTAAAGAGGATGTTAATGGTCTAGAGGTCATTCCTACCGTGTCTAGGGATTATGTTATCCTTACTTTTACTCCTCTAGTATCTAGTATTATTCTACCAGAGTCTTTGGAGCTCCATGTCTTGTCATTGGAATTAAACATCATTCCAAGGGTTGACCAAAAAGAAGCGGAGGGTTAAGCACTTCATGGCATAAACTTCATTGGCACATTTGTGCGTGATCATTCTTTATTTCCTACATACCATGACCCTTTTTACCCTTATATGCTTTCATGTTATATCCTAGAGTTCATCAAACAAGTGACCATTGTCTATTCTTATTTTTGTATGAACTCTTGAAAAATCTCTAAGTTGGGGGCGTGGGATGATGGAAAATTCCCACTTTGTGGCATTGGGTGATTCCCTCTAAAAATTGGGTAGGAATAGGAGTAGCTGTTTTGTTTCTTTATTTTCTTAGTTTATTTTTTTTTTCTCTCATTTGCGTAGGAATAGGAGTAATTTTTTTTATTTATTTTCTTAGTTTATTTTCTCATTTTAAGTTGGGGGTGCTTTAGGCAAAACAAAAGGGTTGTCCAATTTCAAAAATAAAATAAAATAAAGTGCAGACCCTATTTTTTTATCCAACTTTGCAGTGAAATATGAATCTACTGGAAGTGAATTAGCATGCAAATCTTATACGGATGGAAAGGTCTATGAATCTACTTTCTAATAAAAAAAAATGGAGCATGATTTGCTTTCCTGTGGAGAGAGATATGACTGTTTTACTGAAGAGTGTCAAAACTATCTGCACACACCCAAAAATTCAACAATCCCCTTGATTTTCTGCAGCTGACCTCCTTTGATTTTTCTTTGTTCTTGGGGTGCATTAGGCACCCTATTATCTCTTCTCCCACCATTTAATTGCATTCCATACTTTGTTTCTTTGTTTAATGCATTGAGGACATTGCATCATTCTAGTTGGGGGGAAGGAAGCCTATTAGTCTTTTTGTTTTGTTTTGTTCTTTTTGTTTAACAATTAAAAAAAAAATCAAAAATAGTTCTATTCTATCAAATCTTATTATGCTTATTGAGTAATTTTCAGGTATTAGTTCATGACTAATCTACCTTTTGGACACTTGAAAATCTTTGGTAAAGGTTTGATGTATCATATGGTTCGGTACTTTGGTTTGTATTTCTCACACTTTTTCATATACTTTTTATGTTTACTGTTGGGATTGGAAGTGTTGGGGATTATCCAGAGAAACCATTTATGTATCCATGTCGTAGTTAGTATGATGATAAGTGACTTTGTTCCATGTTTTTGACTAAATTCGAGTTGATGATTGATTCACCTTAGATGTTGTGATGCATTGCAAGTTTTTGTCATAAAATCGTTATAAGAGAGAGTTTACATTGTTGTACACTAGTATGCTATATGACCTTTCTATGTTTCTCTCTTATGCATGCATGTCCTTATAAGGTGGAGATTTTATACTTTGTGAACTTTAGAGCCTATTCATTGCCTTTTGAGAGTGATTTACATGTATTCAAGGTTACTTTATTGATCTTCATTCATTGAATAGCTTCACTATACTTTATTTTGATTTACATGTTAAGTATTAGTTGGAGTCATTGACATCTTATACACTATTGAAGTTTTGATTTGATGTGATTTTCGGATTATAAGAGTGGAGACCATTTCATTCCATTGAGCCATTCATGTCTATATTTCTTTCTTGATATTCGTATACACAAGAGCTTAAAGGGTTCTCAATGCCAAATTCCGAAGTTGGTGCATTGCTTATGTATTGGTAAAGTTGAAAGTGTACGGAGTCAAAAAAGTAAAGAAAAGAAAAGAAAAGAAAGGGATGAAAAGGAGTTGAAAAGAAAAAGAAAAAAATTTCAAATGAAAAAGAAGTGAAGGAAGTTGAAAAGTCTAAGATTATTGTAAAGTTGGGAATTGGGAAGTGTGTGTTTATTGACCATCATGTGTAGTGCGCAATGCATATGTTGAGTTTCATTATTTCTTCTTCTATCGCCATTCTTGGCTCTTCTTTCACATGGCCTTAGAATATCTGAAATTATATGAATCTTTAATTCAATTGTGTATAAGTCATCAATGTCAATTATCTAATTGTGCTTGAACAATAAATGTTCGTTCATGAAGCTATGCTAAGTCGATACACCTATAACTTATCGGTTTTTAATGATTGGAATTGCTCTACTTGCATGTCTTATATATTTACTTTGAAAATGAGCTTTCCATTAAGAGATCCTGTGTGTTCACGTTCAAAGTTGAGTGTATGCCTTGTGAGACTTGGATCAAAGCATAAGGGACATAATTGTATGAGTTTGAGACATTAGAGTTATATGCCATTGATAGTACACTTCAATGTAGTCTATTTCTTCAATGCTTTATGCCTTTACCTTGCAATAATTCATGATCTAGGTGGATTGAGACTTGACTTGAATGAGGTTAATACATGTTTCATGTTCTTTAATATCATATTGACATTACATGGATAGATGTTTGTGGGTATTCATCACTGTAAGCTCTCACAAGACACCACTCGTCCACTAGGGGTAACCTAGGGGTTTAAAGTCTTGGTGCATATGCTAAATGCATTCGTGACTCCCACGAAAGTGGAGATATGTTTTTAGTTTTAGTGTTTTGCTAGGGACTAGCAAAAGCTTAGTTGGGGGGTGTGATTGTACTCTAAAAGTGCAATTTATATGCCTTAATTAACTATTTGTTAGTTTGGTAATATGTTTAATTATGTTGTTTTAGTTCTAATTCGTTACTAACTTAGTTTTATGTATGTTTTCAGGAATTCGAGCTTAAAAAGGACAAATTCATGCTAAAATGGATTAGGCGTTCGAAGTGCGTTTGAACGGTCCTCATTGGCGTTCAAACGGAGAGCAGTAGCGTTTGAACGCTACGTCGAACGGTGTCACGTTAAGACCAGGTCCAAAGTGTGTTCAATAGATTCAGAGAGTAGGTTTCCCCGTTCGAAGTGCGTTCGATGCACCGTTCGAACGGTCCCCGTGGCATTCGAACGGTTGGCCAATCCTGTACAGACTTTGGAAGCCCATATCTTGCGAACCAAAAAGGCTATTCAGACCCATAATATATCGATTTCATATAACTTTTCGAGACCTACAACTTTTGTAAAGGGACCCAGCCCATCTGAGCACTCAGTGGTAACCGTCCGTACAATTGACAACGGGATTTGTATATTAACTCACTTTTTAGTTGTGGACAAGGATTAGTAGGTAGTAGAATAGATTTAGGGTTTTTATGTTTTTGAGGGGATATTAGGGTTACGTTTTTCTAGGATTTTAGGAGTAGATTAGAGTTTTATTCATAGTTTTCATTTAGTTTTCAATACCTGTAATTAGATTACTTAGTCTTTCAATATATTTTCAATACAATTTTGCATACATATGATTATGATGAGTAGCTAGATTTCATCTTGGGATCAATTGTGAAGATCAATTGAATATTTTGGATGAACAAAGGAGGTATGTTCTTGGTTTTAAAGTTAAATTTTATGTTTCTTCTTTCTTTTTCTTCTTCGTTCTAGAAATCTTCGAAAACCTGGATGTTTGATTATCTTCGGTAACGCTTATGCATGAATACCACACTCAGTATATACGCTGCCTTGTAACATTTATGCGTGAGTTGGGTTCAGTATATGCGCTGCACGAATCGATGGTACTCATCCTTGATTCTAACAACCCGATTTATTTTAGAAGTTGAAGTTTTGAAGAACCCTTGGTTTTATTGTTAAATCTTTCGAATCCGAGACTCGCGACGTAGTCGAAAGATTTGAGTTATTAAATTATCTCCTTCGGAATTTCAAGAGACACAATTGATTGGATCGATTGACCCCAGGATTTTTTTCTTTATTTCTTAGTTTAAATTAGATAACAAATATTTTCTCAACCTAAAATTAGTTTTTGTTTATTGGAGTGTTTTTCAGAAGATTTTTGATCCATGGTAAGTTTTATTATTTACGTACACCATCTTCATTGTGGGATCGATCTCGTAGTTACGAGAAATTATTACTACATCGCGGCCGTGCACTTACGGTTAAGTATCACCCTTTTAGGGAGCGATTACTTACCACACATCAAAAGATAAATTGCAAATTGACTCAATATATATATGTATAAAAACTATGCATCCATACCATACCATATAGTAAAAGTAAACTATAGGTTATTTACATCATTATAAATTCATGACATAAAACATTATATAAAACTAAGTCCTAATGTCTCATGCATAACACGACAAAAAACAAAAGTAAAGTAGCAAAAGCTCACCCCCAAGACTCGACACCCCTGACACCCATATGAATGCCACCGCGGCGACGACTAGGACTACAGTGAACAGAACTCCATCCTTAGCTCACTTATCAAAAAGGTCTATGTGGGCATGAGCTAAAAGTTAACGTGCTCACAGTAGATAATCAAATTCATAAAGAATAATCACAAGTACACACAATGCACATCCAGCAATAAATGATCACATCCAAGTATAAATGATCAATGTATATATATCATAAATGCTTCAATGCAATGAATGTATCACCCACATGTGAGCACAAGTTTAGATAACGTTGGCCCAATGAGTGATGACTCGTTATCCAGGATATCCCAGATTGACACCCTTTTAGATCCACCCCACATCGGTTAATCTTTAGGTTAGCCTCACATCGATAAAACCTTTCTCCATGAAATGCATTGGCATACGATATGAATTGTATGAAATGCTACCTCATATATAACCTCATCAATATCACTGCATATATAACCTCAATAATAGTATGTTATAGATAATCATCAAGCAATTCAATATGAGCAAGACTATCTATATTCTCACAATCAATACCAATGTTCATAACAAGACAAATAATATATTCACTTCTATATGAATAAGAATATCTCAATTCCCACCTGTCACCGCACACATACACCACGACAAAGATCACTCCTTGGATGTCGTTGAGTATCCAAAACTTTGGGAATACAAACCAGTCATCTCACAGAGTATCTAAACCAAATTTCACATTTTTTTGAACAAGTCTAAGTATTTATTTGGTATTTTATAAAACAGGACAAAGTTGAAGAAGTGAGAATTCAAATGCAGATGGTCTATCTTTAAGTGGTTCTTAACATAGATAAACAATATCAAAATGATCTAAAATTTGGTATATATTATCACCACATATCTAACAGATACAGTAAACATTTCATAATTTGTTGACTACTCTAATTTGGTCTAATGTTTTGTCAAGCTAGGGGTTACAGATCAGGGCATCAGAATTCTATAGAGATAGTCCAATTTAAAAAATTCACCATAATTCAAAATTATAATATTTTTGAGTGAAACCAAAGCATAAATTACCATCATAACTCTAAGTTAATGTGTTAAAAAATGTAGCCATAAATAATATTTTTATCTAAGCCAATTCGTCACAAACATGAAGACTTTGGGCTTCCACCATAGAAACCCCTAACCACCCGTCTCTTCCATCATCTTCCTTCATCTTTTCTCATGGCATCAAACATACTAGCATGTACTAAACAATAGAAATGAAATAGATCAAGCAAGAATATGATGAATCTTACCTCAATTGATGAATACAAGTTGGACACAATTTTTTTCATTGAATTCCCTTCGAACTCTCTTCTCTCCTCTTCTTCTTTATCTCCTTTCTTCTCTCTTCCTCTCTCTCTCTCTCTCTCTCTCTCTCTCTATCTCTTCTCCATTCAAATGGTGAGGAGTCAACAAACTCCTCACCCAATTTTTCTCTCCCAACTCCTAGTCAATCTAACTAACTGTCCCTCACCTAACTTTCCTCTCTCAACTTCTACTCAATCTAGCTAACTTCCCTACCAAAGAGTCCACCAACTAACTCACCAATGACTCACCAACCAACTCACCAATAATAAAATGACATATGTCACACACACATGCACCCGCATAATTTTATATACTAATTAACCAGGCAATAAATGTAATTAAATAATTAATTCAATTAATTCTAATGTATAATTAAACTAATTATAGAATTATGAGATTAGGGTCTCACATAAAGGCTATGTTAGGTCTACTGGCAGTTAAATACAAAAGACTCCCAATCATGCTGTTATACAGGGTTTGTTCAGCATCTTTTCCTAAAGTATTTTTGCTAAGCTTAAGACTAGTACTCATAGGAGTTCTAAGCATGCTTAGCAGCTTCTAACCCAAATTTCTTCACGAGTCTTTAGCATATTTGGACTGAGAGATAAAAATCCCTTCATCTGTTTGTTTAACCTAAAGACTTAAAAAATAGTTTAACTCACCCATCATGCTCATTTCAAATTGATTCTTCACATTTTCAGAAAATTTACGAGCAAGCATATCAGAGGTAAACCCAAACACAATATCATCCACATAAATTTGAGTAATAAGAAAGTATTTAGATTCCTTCCTAATGAATAGAGTCTTATCGGCTTCCATTCGAGAGAAGCTAGACTCTATCAAGAAGGTGGTGAGTCTCTCATACCAAGCTCTAGGAGCTTGTTTCAAACCATATAGGACATTTTTCAATTTATAGACATGATCAAGATGATGTGGATCCTCAAACCCTTTAGGTTGTTCCGCATATGCCTCTTCTTGAAGAACATCATTCAAAAATGCACTCTTCACATCCATTTGATGCAACTTGAATCCTAAATGACATGCAATAGCAAGAAGGATACGGACTAACTCCAACCTTAGGCTACCAACCTAGCTTTATTTCTTATGATAATACCATATTCATTAGTTATTCTTGAAGATCCACTTAGTAGCTATCACATTAACATGCTTTGGTCTAGGCACAAGAGTCTACACATTATTACGCACAAATTGACTTAACTCCTCATGCATAGCAGTTATCCAATGTTCATCATTCAATGCTTCTTTCACATTTTTAGGCTCAAAAGTAAAAGTATAACACGTGTAGTTTACCTCATTTCTTACGTAGCGCCATGTCTTCATAGGCTCAGTTATACTACCGATTACATGATCCATTAGATGATTTAGCTTCACTCTAAATGAGGGTTCTAGAGTCATTTCTTGCTCAGTTAAGGATTGATCACTTTCAATCTCCTCCATTATGGTCACCTTTTCTAAGTTCTTAGATTCCTCCACAGTAGGCTTACTACCTGCATTACACTCTTCATCAAGAGAATGATCAGTAGGAATCTCCAAATCTTAAATTACAACATTAATAGATTCCATCATAGTTAATATGCGGAAAGTAAATACACGATAAGCTCTACTATTGGTGGAATACCCAAAAAATACTCCTCCATCGCTTCAGGAGTCAAATTTACCCAACTGCTCTCTATCCCTTAGGATATAACATTTACTCCCAGATACTCTGAAGTACTTAACATTGGGCTTTTTACCTTTCTACAACTCATAAGGAGTCTGCTTGGTACCAACTCTCAAGTAGACTCAATTAGTGTAACAGGCAATGTTTACTACTTCAGCCTAAAATTTTTTAGGAATCTTTTTGCTATAAAACATAACCCTGGCCATCTCTTGAATGACTCAATTCTTCCTCTCTACTACTCCATTTTGTTGTGGAGTTTTTGGGGCTGAAAACTCATATCTTATACCCTATTCATCATAAAAGTTAGCAAACTCAGAGTTTTTGAACTCTCTACCATGATCAGTTTGGATTCTTCAAATGCAACCAATTTTGTACCCTTTTCCACCTGCAATCTCATACATAAGGCTTTAAACACAGAGAAAGTGTCAGATTTTTCTCTAATAAAGTCAATCCATGTAAACCTAGAGAAATCATCAACTACCATAAAAATATATTTCTTATCTCTTATACTTCAAGTAGGACCCATAAGATCCATATGAACAAGTTCGAGAAGTTTAGAGGTGAATATCTGCTTAACTTTTTTGTGTGTAGATTTAATTTGTTTTCTCAATTGACATGGTCCACGGACACAATTTGTGAGTTTTTCAAGTTTTGGAATCCCACGGATGAGTTCTGAACTAGAGAGTCTAGACAAATCATTAAAGTTTACATGGCCGAGTCTTTGATGCCACAGTTCAGTCTCATCAAGTTTAGTAGAATTGCAAGTGATACCATTCTCAGAAGTAATCCCATAGTAATTGTCAGTGGTGTGCACTCCTTTTATTACACAAGTACCCTTTTTATCAAAGATGAAACATTCAGTTTTAGAAAAATGTGCTTGGTGTTATGCATCACAAAGCTGATTAATGCTTATAAGATTAGCCTTTAATCCATCAACAAGTAACACATCATTCAAGTTTGGTAGACCTTGAGATTTAATGTTACCTTTTCCAACAATTCTCGAGGTGCTACTATCACCAAAGGTTTTCAAACCACCATCACATTTGGTTATAGTGTCAAAGTAGGACTTATCCACACGTGTGCCTTGAGCATCCACTATCCAAATACTACATATTGGAAATGTAAGCTTTCAAGGTTGTATGCGCAATATATCCTCTAAGCTTAGCTTTTCTAATCCAAACAGTCTTTGGTTTAAAATTTTCCAACTTTCTTTGAAGACTGTTGTTGGAAATTCTGAGTTGTTCTAGGTCTAGCATAAGCCCTAGGTCTTGCCATATAGTTCCCACTGTTAATAGGCTAAATAAACCTCTTAAATCTGGAGTTCACAACTTGAGTTGTTTCAGCTAGAGCATGGAATCTATTAGACAACTTATTATTATATGGTTTACCCTAACTGTGATGCTTCTAAGCATGAACATAGTCAGTCGGTAGGCCATACAACTTATGATACTATGGTCTAATGTGACCTCTTATACCACAGTAGTGACAGATAGGTACAAAATGAGAAGGACTACCTTGATTTTGAGAGGCATTATACCTTCCTTCATAAACAAATTTGATGGGCATACTGTATTGATGTTGATTTGACTTGGATGGTTTGGTATCATACCCAATACCATGTATATCCCAAGAATGCCTCTGATCGAAGCACACTTTCTCTACCGAGGATGCACTTGCCTTGCACTTCTTGAAGGTCAAATTAGACTAGATTAGACTCAAAGAGATCAACTTCAAGTTTCAGTATTTTTCCTTCAAGTGCCTTTTTAAAACCATCTCTATCAAATGCATCTTTCTCGAGAAACTTGACTTTGTTAGTAAATGTTGTTCGATGTTTCTTCAACTGACTAATTTTTGCTTGAACAATGACATTCATCCTTTTTAAGGATTTAACTTATTCTTGAGCCTTTTTCAACTTCTTACCTAGTTTAACATTCACATTGGTATGCTTATATGATTGCTTGTACAGTTGATCATAGGCTCGCTGCAGTTCACTGTACCATCTAATTCATCAGATTTTTCAATTTCTGGGACCTTGGATGTAGTATCAGTCACCTCAAAAGCAGAGGCCAAAAATGCTGTGAAATTCTTAAACTCATCATCTCTATCAGATTCCTCTCCCTTTCTGGAGTCACTTCATATGACTGTCAAAACTCTGCTTCCCTTGTTCTTCTTTTTGTTAGGACAATCTGTAGCAATATGCCCAAAGCTATGATATTCAAAGCATTATTTTTTACCAGATTTATTAGATGAATTCCTTACAAAATTTATTTTGTCAAAAGGTTTTCCTTTAATTTTATCAAAAGCAGAAGACTAATATTGTTGTTGTTTATTGAAATTTTTTTTGAATTTTTTGACAAACAAAGCCATCTCCTCGATACCCATATCTGATTCATTATAATCACCCTTAGTTGTGCTTTCCTTAATGGAGTTTAAGGCAACAACTTTATTAATTCTAGATTAGAAAAAAATTAGCTTCAAATATTTGTAAGGAACTTACTAAGTCTTCTACTTTCAAGGCATCAACATCCCTACTTTTCTCTATGGTTGTAACCTTGGCTTGAAGTCTCTCAAGTATAGACCTCAAGATTTTTTGAACTACTTTGGAAGTAAAGATTTGTTCACCAAGGTTGAAACCTAAGTTGACAATATCACTTAGTTTAAAATAAAATTGGTCAAATGTTTCATCGTCTTCCATTCTCAAAGTTTCAAAAGCAGTTATCAATTGCTAAAGCTTGGCAATCTGTGAAATATTTCATGCGTCTTTAGCGAGTTCACAGTTTGAGATTCTACGAAACTCTTTTGTTGTGACCTCGTTATAGATGGCATTTATAACTTTACTGTTCCATCCACAATCTTCATAATCGGCTCAATCCCAAGCTGTAATAGCTTTTAAAGTAGTAACTTCATCAATTATAACTGTGGGTGGGGTCCAGCCATTAACAACTGCTTGCCAGACACATTCATCGATTGATTTAAGAAAGCCCTCTTTTTAAGTGTCCCACTCTAATACCAAATGAGAAACCTAGCCTTTGTCTATGTTTTGTCAAATAAACTTATTACTACAGTATTAAGTCAAGGTGTAATGGCTATGAACAATATTGTACAATTTTAGATAGAAAAGTGAACAAACTATTCAACCAAGAACACACCAACTTTTTGCTGTGGAAACTCTAAATATGAGAAACCATGTGTCCCATTTGTTGAACAAAGATCATGCACTATAACTTATAGTTCAGACAGTTATAAGACTTTTTGCAATAAAAACCTATCAACTCCTTGATCTAATGATTGTCTAAATCTTGCTTATATCCACAATTCACCATATTCGTGCTTGACCACCGTTCAGATCTCCTTAGAACAGATTTCACGCCTTGAACTCTTTTAAAAATTTTAATCTCTTCAATTGAGTTGAAGAAAGTTGTTGCTAAGACTTATTTCCTAGCTTTTAGAAGGTGGGAAAATCTTCTATTAAAGAGTTTTAAATGTGGTGGCACTAATCCACCTTTTGGGAAGCAAAAATACTAGCGGCGCGAATCCCAAAATTCTTGATTCCACACGTCTATCGACCGTGAGATCCCACGAGCTTAATCTCTAAATTTTGCCTGCTCACTGTTTTTGCCATCGACGTCCCGGGACATTTAGCGAGAATCTTGCGAGGTCTGACCTATTTAGCATGCTAACTGTTTTTGCCCTCAAGATCCCTCGAAGTCCATTGACGTCTCTCAAAATCCATTTATTTACCCAAGATATATCATACAAGTCTCTCTTAGCACAAGCTTGCACAAATAAGCTTTAAATCCTTTTCGAATGCTTGTAATTGATATCCTAATTCTGCAGATTACATTAAACTTAACTTGTCACGAAATTTAGCCAATTACATAAACTTACATCTTTCCCCTTTATCATTTCTTCCTTTCCTTCACTCCACATATAAACTAGCATGGCAACACTTCCTCTAAACCCCCACTACGCCAACACACCCTATCCAACCTCTCTCCCTCCTTCTTCTTCCCTCGCCAACTGCCCTATCCTTACAGTCACCTTCCCATTCCCCCCCTCCTCCTTCCTCCCCCGCCTACTACCTCAACCTTAGCCTCACCTGCCAACTACCCCACACTCTCTAAGGCCTCCCCCCTCCCCCTCCCCCTCCCCCTCCCCCTCCCCTTCCTCGCTTCCTCCTTCCTCCCACACCCACAACCTCAACCCACCCTTCCCAACCCTTCCCCTTATCCTTCTTCCTACCTGAGCGCTTCCCACGACCAACGCCAGGCTCCCACCTTTTTGAACCACCCTCTACACACCCGCCAACCTCTCACAGTGAGCCCCAACCAACCCCTTCACCTACATAATAGATACGTATATGTATAAATAAACAAAAAAAATTAAAAAAAATGATGGTCGAGTGATTTTACCCATTTATGCCTCACTTGAACATCACGTGTCAATTTTCGTTCAAACCACTAACGCCTATTATCTATTAGACCAATTGTGAATATTTTGCAAAAAATTAAAGGTAAAAGGTGTTGCAATTGAAACTAGAGATATCAAATAAAAATAAGCGATAAATTAGAAGGACCATTAGTATAATTTACCCTTTTATTTTTTTATTTTCAAAGTGTGGATGTGAGCCCCACAGTTTGTCTCGGGTTTATTGTGGTGTTATCCAATTTTGAAATTTTGCTTCTATATTTTACTTTATGTATTATGAAAATTTTCAGCTTTAACCTTGATTATGTGCCATCATAGTTGATAATAATCGGTGGGTTGCAACACAGACAAACAATGGGGTAGTGCTCGTTTAGCATAATAAGTTGTGTCACACCTTAATTTGGAATGGCTTTTTTGAACTTTTTTTTGGGAAAGGCGATCATACGATGAACTAGGGTAAATTTATCAATTTGAGCACTAATCCTTATGTTAATTAATTTATCCATATTCTACTAAACACGAAACATATATCCAACCAATTTAACTTATATCCTACTACAATCTCCTAAGATACTCTATCCTGAGAAATTGTATCTTTATATACCTTATCTTTGCATGAGGGTTTTACCGCTATGAGGACTACCATTGTACGTAGTAATCAACTTCACCTAGTACATACTTTTATATTGATGTATCAAAAATGTTATACATAACTCAATTTCGCAATCTATTTTCCACCCTCCTCACAAGCGATTGGGTTCTCGTGTGTTTATCTATATGAGTCCTACTATAATTCTCTTCAATTCCTTTTTGTAACAAGAAAAAACATTCAAAAACATTTATTTTTTCTCCCTTTTTAATGCATGAGAAACAAGAAGTATATAAAGTAAAAAAAATTACACAAATAATGAAGTCAATAGTGAGGAATTTACGAGAAAATTACCCATCAGTTTGATTTTGCAAAACCATCCTTCCCAGTTTAGTTACTTCTCTAAGTGCTACCCTGCACCCTTCCAACTTTTCCCTCAAGCCCTCTCTTTTCCTCTCATCACTTTCCATCTTGAATCGCTCTTCGTATTTACCAAAAGCTTCTGCGAAAGTCCCCATTTGCTTCCAAACTGGGGATGGATCCACGTCGTAGAAGACAGGCAAAATTACATGTCCCGATCTGCTCTTGCATTCAAGGATCATCTCAAGTTCATCAAGGCACCATTTGGAAGAAGCATAGTCTTCGGAAAAAAACGATTGTAGAACTCCCTGATTCTTGTATTGCTTTCTCTAGTTCTGACTTAATGTTTTCACCTCTGTCAATACTATCATATCTTTAAACGTGTGAAAACCTGTGCCTAACAAAGCTGTATAAAGGTGGTTGGTGAAGGTCTTACGAGTGTCTTCACCTTTGAAACTCAAGAACACATGATAAGTGCATGGAGGCTTGAAAGAGGAGGTGCCTTAAGCTCTTACAGAAGCCATTACCAACCCAACAAGATATATACATATATATATGTATATATGTATATATCTATATATATATATGTATATGACCAGCTTATTCAAGGACCTATATATGACTCGACCTTTCCATGCTCACCGTGATGGAGGTGTTTGTAGTTTAAGTGGGGGTACTCCCACTATCGTGTTCTCCCAAGAGACCTGTGCCAATTTAGCAATAGAAACGAGTAGAGTTTAGAAACGTATTCAAATTGCAACCGCAAACCAAAAGTAAAATCGATGGCTATGTTAGCTAAAATTGACCGAAAATCTTTTGGTGTTAGAGGATTTGGTTTACTAGCAACTAGGCAAACAATTAAAATGAAATTGAAACCTACAACTTGATTCTAACTAAAGTAAATTGACAATTATGAACATTCTACTACAACAACCACAAATATAACTTAATTAACTCTTAATTTAATCGGAATTCCAAATGAGCACAAGTAGGGATTTAACTTGCTTAAAAAGGGGGTTTGGGTTCAAATGTTCCAATCTACCAATTCTAGCACGGAATTTGAAAGGGAGAGTTTGAGTTAACTCAAATCAAGAACCGTCCAAAGGCCCTTGATTCGGAAAGTTTAGCTTTGAAATTTTATGGATCTCTAATTATTTTGGAATTAAGTTTTATCACAATTTATGGGTTCTTTAGAAATAAATCACATGTTATTAACTATGATTATAGATCTAACATTTCTACAACAATTAATTCCAATATAATTACAGAAAAATATGCAAAATAGATATTTAACAAGATTCAAGGACTCCCTTTTCATTTTCCATGCATTCCTTGGTAGATTTTCACATTTGTTCCCAAACAATGAGTTTAGCTTGAAGATTCCATGGTTGAGAGCTTTCCAAAGTGTAGAGACAACATCTTGACTTTAAATCAAAAGTGAATATATATTGAAATATAGAAAATGTGAAAGATTACACTAAATCAACACTAGAAATCTATCTAAACACTTCCCAAAGTCCTAAATACAACAAAGTAAAGCAAATCTAAAGCAAAATACATGATTTTCCCTTATTCTCCCCCTGTACCTGCAGCTCCAACCCTAAAATCTAACATATCCCCCTTTTTTCTTCGACTGCTGGGTTGTAGGAAAAATCTACGCTCACCGTCCGAAGTGCGTCCTAAGTACGTCCGAGATGCGTCCGGACGCACCGTCTGGATGGTGCCATAACCGTTCGGACGGTCTTCGGATGAGAAAGATGGGCTCTGTAATTCTTCGAACGGAAAAAGATGACTCTGTGATAGCTTAGAACGAGAAATATTGACTCTGGAACTCCAATCTACGTCGTAGCGTCCGAACAGGAATTTGCTCGTCTGAACGGTGTGTCCGAATGGTATAGGCGTCTGAACAGTCATTTATCTGTCCAAACGCACCGTCCGAACGGTCCGTCCGGACAGACTTCTTCTCTTTAGGTCCTTTTTCACCATTTTATCAACAAAACCCTACAATACACATGAAAAAATACTTTAAGTCAATTTATTGCTAAAACCTATTATAATACCCATATAGAGGCTAACAAACACTTAATTAGGGAACAAAGATTACACTTTTAGAGTGGAATCAACACCCCCCAACTTAGCTTTTGTTAGAGACTTAGCTTTTGCTAGTCCCTAGCAAAAAATGTATTATAGAAATGAGATAATTAAAGACGATAAAAGAAACAAAATATGCACAACCCACTCAAGATATCGATGGACGCATCTCAAACCTCAAACACACGTAGGAGTTTATGCAAAAATTCATACATTAGAGAAGTTTGTGCGTGTGTGCTTGATAAGCCAATACTAAGCAACATATAAGGAACTCAATTGTGCACTTCCGAACCGTAAAGTTTTGATTCAATCCTCACCGGGCATACACTCAAAATGAAAGACCCACATGGTTCACACAATGATATGTTCAACAATGGAGTAAATGTACAAGGCAAAACAAGTGAACATATCCAAAACGAAGAACCGGACAATATGTATGTGTATCGCCTTTGGCATAACTTCCTGAAAGAATATTCATAGATGCACAATGATTCAAAGAATTGACAAGATAAAACTTTTACTCTAATAAAAATTATAATGAAGTATCTTTGGATCGATTAAGTGATTTGGAAGGCGAAGAGGTAAAGTAGGAATGATGAAAGGTAAATACAAAACACATCACGTGTCAATGAGATGATGAAAAGATATCATATCCAACTCCTCCCTTGTTATGTACCCAAAGATCCGAACAATAAACATTTTCAATTCAATTTTTTTTTTTTTTTACAACTCCTTCTCTATAACTTCGATGCCACTTTGCATGTTGCTCATAGCTTCTTCTTCTTCTTTTTTTTTTTTTTTAATATCTTCGTTTCCCCAACATAGAATAGAATAAGGTTATGAAGTACAAAAATTTCAATGATATCTTTCGAGGAAGAAGTTGGTGATAAATGAAATGATAAAGGATAATGGCTATCAAGAAGGAAATGGGCTTAGAATTACATAAAGATGCCAAATTATAATATCCCACATAGTAAAAGTGTCAATGTCAATATCAGAACTCATCTTATGAACTAAAAGCAAGCATAAAGAAGTTATTCAAGAGAAATGAGGGTGAAAGATCAATCCTTGAGTAAATGTAGACTCTTAAAAAGACGGTAAACGCTCTAAAGCTCACAAGGTGATAATCTCCACTAAGTATGGACGAAAATGCAAAGTAGAGTAACAAAAATATGTTGCAAAGCATAACTCATGTGAAAAGTGTATAACTTTCTACCAATGCATGAATCAAGCACTCTCCATGGAGTTAAAAGTAAGACAATGAGTCCATCGCAATCTAAGTTGGGTCTTAATGTCAAAAACGGTGTTATAGTGCATAAAAAATGAGTCAATGCATCTATCGCAAAAGCTAGCTAAGCATGCATAATAAGAGATGTAATTAGATGCGTGAGAGAAATGAAGACTGATACTGATACCATGCACTATCAAAATCCCCATCAAAATGGTACAGGCAAGTAACATAAACCAAAATCTGAGAACACCTATAGCTAAACCATCCAACAATACAAGATAAAGAACAAGGGGATACAAAAATAAATGATGTATAGTAAAGAAAGCTCAAAATATAATACACTATATCAAAACAATATACACTATGTCAAAACAATATACAAAACATGACGCAATGATATGCTATGTGTGTACAAAAATGCATTACAATCCTAAACTATCAATCATCTCCATCGTCATCTGGAGGCGGTGCAACAGCAGACCGAAAGGCCCGGACCTCAACAAAAAGCTCCTCTATGATCCTGGTCTGGCCTCGGGTCTGACCCTGAAGTGTGGTAATCTGCTCAAACTGGGCTCGGACATGGCCCTCAAGAGTAGCAAAATGAGCTGCATGGGTAGCCTCCAGCCTAGCAATGTCAGCAGACTGTTGTGCTGATCCCGCAACTAACATATCTAAGGTTTGCCGCATCTGCTCGAGCATCTGCAATGCCGGATCGGGCATCGGCGGTGGCTGAAAATGCTGCTGCTGCTGATGCTGATGAATATCTGGATCATACTGGTCCGAGTCAGCAAGATCATACTGCTGCTGCTGCTGTGGTTGTGGCTGTGGCTGCTGCTGAAACTGCTCCTGCGACAGCTTTAGTCTGCGATATCTCAATCCCCGCTAGATGGTGGATCTACCGATGGCCTCCCTCGACTGCGGGAGACGAAGAAGTCCAACAGTAGGGGCCCCGAATGCAGTCTCAATCACCCGCGTCAAAAAAACCACAAAGGGGATGGATCCCTGAGCATGCGGGTGCAAGCACTCCTCCGCAAGGGCTCTAAACTAAAATAACAGGAGATCTATGGACCTACCCGCCCCAATAGCCCACAAAAGACTAGCCCTACCCCTCTTGACCTCAGAATGCCTAGCAATGGGGTAAAGGGACTAACAACAAAAAATGTACAATGAGGTATAAATCAGGAGCAATGAGCTCACCGCCAACTGTCGGCGCATACCCCAATTAGTGCCAGGGAGGCAAACCTCATCGGAGATGACCCTGAAGTCATCCGGGGCCCCCCTAAATAGGAAACTATACTGAAGGTCTGCAAAAGTGGTGGGGGCGATCCCAATGTCAAACCCCCTAACCCAGGACGTAATCTGCTCGTGTCTTGGAGTAATACAACAAGCTGTCACGTTGGCCATAAACTCGGCGAGCAAGACAAAAATAGCCTCCCCCTCGAAGGTAGTGAGAGGGACCCATCCCCTGGCCTCAAAGGCCTGGGCCCACAAAAAACCGGGGTCCCTAAACTGATCTAAGTCCATTTGACGCTCAAGGACTACACCCCTCTTAATCCAAGTCTGGGAGAATGCCTCGAAAGCATCCTCCGACATAAAACGAGTGACATCAAAGGTTGGGGCTGGCCCAGCCTCAGCTACACCAATCAGAAGGGCACCTAGGGCCCCTCTGCCTGCCATAAGAATCTAAATACCCTATAAAGTCACCTAGGTAAAAAAAGAAAATATGTGAGGAAAGGTACAGGAATACCTAGGGAGGCATGAAACAAAGGGTGGAGGAGTCAAGGGCGCGTGCTCGAGCTCCGGCAGGGCTCCACTGTCGTCCAGAAGCTCTCAAAACTCTCAAAAACTTCCCGTATAGCGTCTGTATTGAGTCAGAACTCAATACGGACGCTCACTATTTATAGGGGACGCTATGCGTTCGACGCGCGTCCGGAGTGCGTCTGAATGCACCGTCCGTACGGTCAATAACCGTCCGAACGGTCAAAAGTCCGTCCGAACGGTACGATCAACGCGTGTCTGGACACCGTCCGAACGGGAAATAATTGCGCCCAGAACCGTTCGAATTCACCGTCTGAACAGTCAAGTATGTGTTCGGATGCACCGTCTGAACGGAAAAACGCATTCGAACGCACCGTCCGAACGGTAATTCCCAAAAAATTCGAATATGCTCAGGAAAGCCCAGAAAACTCAAAACACTATACGAAAAACTAACTTAAACTTCAAAAACTGCAAAAGAACAAAAGAAAACAAACCAACCTATACAAATTTACACAAAAACTGAGCATGAAACAAGCTTGCCCCACCCCCAACCTAAGAGGTTGCATTGTCCTCAAAGCAATAATAACACGAAAGAGACCAGGACAACAAACACGGGAGGGTGGGAGCACATAGGGGACAATTATCAAGTCAAGATTGGTGGATCAACGAGATCCACACAATCTACCTCGCCTCAGAAGGGCCCAAAGTAAGGCTTTAACCTTTGCCCATTGACCTTGAAAGGTGTGTCATTCTTAAGATTTTGCACCTCAATAGCACCATAGGGAAAGATTTCCCTAATTTGGTAGGAGCCGAACCATTTACTCCTCAATTTTCCCGGAAAGAGATGCAACCGGGAATTGTAGAGAAGAACTCTTTGACCAACATGAAAAGATTTGCGATGAATGTGTTGGTCATGACAGACTTTTATTTTAGCCTTTGAAATTTTTGCATTTTCATATGCATCATTTCTTATTTCATCTAGCTCATTTAATTGGAGCTTCCGATGGTCGCTGGTTTCACCCAACCCCTCATTATATTGCTGAATAACCCAATATGCCTTATGTTCAACCTCAACCGGGAGGTGACATGGTTTTCCATACACAAGACGATACGGGGAGGCACCTAGAATGGTTTTGTAGGCTGTTCGATAGGCCCACAATGCATCAATTAAGTGCAAAGACCAATCCTTTCGAGACGGATTAACCATCTTTTCCAAGATTGTCTTGATTTCAAGGTTGGCTAATTCGACTTGACCTTGTGTTTGGGGATGGTATGGCAAATCGACTTTGTGAATAATGTCGCACTTTCTCATGAGTATCCCTAATGGCTTATTACAGAAATGTGAGCCACCATCACTGATGATGGCCCGAGGCATACCGAACCTGGAAAAAATGTATTCTTTGAAAAATTTGACCACAACTTGGTGGTCATTGGTTTGTGCCGGTATTGCCTCTACCCATTTGGAAACATAATCTATAGCCACTAAAATATAAATATACCCAAAAAAACTAGGAAATGGACCCATGAAGTCTATACCCCAACAATCAAAAACCTCCAAAACAAGGATAGGGTTAAAGGGCATCATGTGTTTCCTAGAAAGGCTCCCGAGCCTTTGACATCTATCACACGCCACACAAAATGAATGCACATCTCTAAACATAGTCAGCCAATAGAGTCCACTTTGCAAAATTTTTGCCACGGTTTTCTTCAAAGAGAAATGGCCCCCGCATGCATGAGAATGGCAAAATTTCATTACACTTTCAAATTCCTCATCCGACACACATCGCCGTACAACTTGATCTGAGCAATATTTGAACAAATACAGCTCGTCCCAAAAAAATTATCTCACTAGCCTAAAGAATCGCCTCTTGTCCAATGCGGACCAATGAGAAGGAATGGCTTTTGTGGCCAAATAGTTGGCCACATCAGCATACCAAGGAGTTGAGGCTTGATTCAAGGCGTTGCAAGACATGAGTTGCTCATCGGGGAAGGTTTCACAAATAGGAGAGTCATCTTTGGTAGGGTGCTCAAAAGGGAGGCAGGTGTCGCGCCCAAATTTTTCGCGCCCAAGGAATACTCACCCAAGCGGGAAAAATGCTGTACTCTCTCGTTAGAACTCACCCTCCTAGAAGAATGAGTGCGACTAGGTTTGAATTGAAAAGTGGATTTAAATAAAGGGCTTTTGAAAAAGATTTAGAGTCACCACCTAACTTGATTAAGGTGAGTTAGGTCACCTAAAAACTAAGCATAATCTGAAAACTACACTTAGGGTTTTTGAAAAACGATTTTGAAAATATCTCCTCAAGAGAGGGTTTTTAAGAAAAACAGGTTCTTTGATAAATTTTGGAAACATTTAGCCCTTTTTGAAAAATAACTCCTTTTGGTCTTTGAAATCAGTGATCCTAGGTTCGGAGGTTGGTTACGTGTAGGAAAGACGCACTAAGCTACCACCCTACCCCGTCCTTTCGGTACCTACATGTCAATCTACCCTACATTCACCTATGAGAGTCTTTAACTAACTATAGTTCAATCCTATCCACTTTAGAAAAACAATGTTTAAAAAGAAACTAACATGATGCATGATATGCAAGTGCAAGTTAAGAGAATTGAAAAATAGATTTGAAAAAAAATTGATTTGAAATTGATTTGATTTGAAAATAGATTTGAAGAAATGGAATTGAAATTGGAAAGTTTGAAAATTGAAAGTAGAAATTTGAAAATAGAAATTTTGAAATTGGAATTTGAGATTTGAAAAATGTGGAGACCGCACCCATGAGGGTGGAATTGAAAGTTTGAAAAGTGTTGTGACCGCACCTAGGAAGGTTGCCTGCGTATCCCTTTGGGGGAATCAGGTCAGTCATAGTTTGGACAAGAGTCCGATTGAAAAGAGATTGATTTGAAGAGAGAGATTGAATTGAAAATTGAATTTGATTTGAGATTAGAAAAGGAGATTGAAAATTAAAATTGAGAAGATTGGACTTGCTTTGGAAAGATTGATTTTGGAAAGACTTGATTTTGGAAAGATGGAGGTTTAGGAAACCTAGACTTAGGAAAGGTAGGAGACCTAGGAAAGAGTTGAGATTAAGAAAGATTGGATTGGAATGTTGGACTTGGAAGATTTGGAAAGATTGGATTTTAGGAAATGTTCGAATTAGGAAAGGCCCGTTTTAGGAAAGCGTCATTTTTGGAAAGTTTCGAAATTAGGAAAGTTTTCATTTTAGGAAAGTTTTGAAATTGGAAAGCTTCGAGTTTAGAAAGTTTTCGAAAAAGAAAAGGTTTTAAGATTAGGAAAGTTCCCAAATTAGGAAAGTTTTGAAAATTGGAAAGTTTTGTTTCAAGAAAGGTTTTGAAATAGGAAAGTGTTGAATTTAGAAAAGATTTTGAAGTTTTGGAAAGTTTAGAATTTGGAAAGATTTAGGTTTAGAAAGATTTAACTTGAGAAAGTTTCAAATTTAGAAAATTTTGAATTTGGAAAGATTTGAAATTTAGAAAGTTTAAGATTTAGAAAGTTTTAGAGTTTTAGAAAATCTTGAAATTAGGAAAAGTTTGAGTTTAAGAAAGGTTTGAAAACTTAGATTTGAAAAGTTAAGATTTGAAAAGATGGTAGAATTGGGAAAGGGTTGAATTAGGAAATATTTGAAAGTTGAGTTTTAAAATTTAGGAAAGATTTTTATGTTCAAGTTTTTGGAAACTTAAGATTTAGGAAAGTGGAAGTTTAGGAAGGATTTGAATTAGGAAATAGTTGGATTAGGAAGGGATTGGATTTGGTTTCTAAAAGCAAAGGTTTGATTTTGTTTCCAAAAACGGAGGATTGGATTTGGTTTCCTAAAGGGAAGATAGGATTTGGCAAGGATTTGAAAGGGAGATTCTAGAAACCCTAGATTTGAAAGTGTGAAATTTTAACGTAGAAAAGAGGTTTTGGAAATGTGTATAGTTTGGATGTGAAAATAAGAGATTTTGGAAACCTAGGTTTGGGGCAAAGTTTGAAAACCATGTTTTTGGAAAGAAAATTAGGGTTTCCTAATTGTGGGTTCTAGGGCTTGACTTGGACTCTAAGGAAAGAGGATTTTTGGAAAGTGCGTTTTTGGAAACGAAGGTTTTCTAGAAGGGAATCCTAGGGAGGAGTATTTGGAAAGATTTTTTGAGAGAGTTTTTGAAAAAAGATTTTAAAGAGACGGAGTTTTTGGAAAGCGTGTTTTTGGAAACGTAGATTTTAGAAAGAAAATCCTATAGGGGAATTTCTAGAAGGAAGATTTTGGAAAGAGAGTTTTTAGAAAGATTTTTAGAGAGCGTTTTTAGGGACTTGAATCTAGGGAGTGTTTTAGAAAGTGAATTTTGAGGAGAAAGAGTTTTTGGAAAGGAGTTGAAAAAGGAAGCTTTGAAAAATAGATTTTGGAGGGAGTTTTTGAAAACAACTTTGAAGAAAAGAGTTTTAGGAAAGTATATTGAAAGAGATTTTTTTAGGAAGAGATTTAAAAAGAAAACTTTTGGAAGGTATGAAAACATCTCACTTTCCTAAAGCGATTCTAACCATAAGAAGGCTATAACCATTTAAGAAAGTGGTTTTGAAAACAACAAGGGTTGAAAATATAGACCATGTTGGTCACTTTGAATGTAACACTTTCCTAAAGCAACCCTAGCCATGGAAAGGCTAGAATCACCCTAGAATTGTGGTTTTGAAAACAAGTTTTTGAAAAAGAGATTTTGATGCAATTTTGAAAACAAGTTTGAAAACGATTTTGAAAATGAGTTTGAAAACGAATTTTGGAAGATGCAAGATCATGATATGCACAATGCAATTTTGGGGTCGTGAACATACAAGGTTAAGGCTTCACCACACAATCAAGGGGGCCGGACCTACGTGGTCTCTAGTTAGACTAGAAGAAAGCCCCCGACACTGTGACTCTCCAATAGCCCAATCCTACACATGGACCGGGAATCCCCTTGTTTCAAGCATGCAAAGAAAGGGGGGAAAAGAGATGGAGGATTAAAATAGAGAAAACCCAAGTGGGTTAGGAGAGAGAAGAGAGAGGGGGGAAGTGTGGAAATTTAAATGGAGAACCTACCTTGTATCTTGTTTATTTTGCGCGCCGTGCTGTCTTCGGTTTTCAGTCTTCGGTCTTTGTCTTGATCTTCACCTTCAGTCTTCAAGAGTTGTCTTCAAGCCTTGGATTGCAGCTCTTCAAGTCTTCAAAGGATGGTTGAAGGCTAGTGTATGAGTGTATGAGGGTGTGTATGAGTGTATAGGAGGCTAGGGTTTGTGTAGGGTGGCTAGGGTTTGGAAAACCTAAGGTGGCTAGGGTTTTTGAGGTGCTCGAGCTTTGTATATCTAATTATATGATTTTTAGGTTGAGTTTGCGGATCCTTTTCACGCTAGAAGTGGCTCTGTATTTATAGAAGGAGGAATACACTGGCGCCTGTTGCAGTGGTGCCAAGCCAAAATTCCTTCTGGCACCACTAGGAGTGTCGCCAGGCCAAATATTGGCTTGGCGCCACTAGTAGTGGTGCCATCCAATTAGGAAACTATTAAGGTCGGCAAGCAACGTATCTTTGACTGGATTTGGGCGCCTGTACTAGTGACTACCATGCAATTTTTAGCCTGGCTTCACTAGGAGTGACTCCGGAAAGTCCGAGAATGATTTGAAGGAGCCGGGAATGACCCGGAAGGCCGACAAAGAGCAGGAACACTTAAAATAGCGTCCTGGAGGTATTTGACTTGAGAAATGAGGATAAGATGTGTCAGAAAGGTTGACCGGGCCTGTAGGGGCAAAACGGTCAATCAGACCGGGAAACTGCCGGGACAGACTCAGATTGTCTCGAAAGAAGACTTGGGATCTGGAAACATTATTCAGAATGTTCCCAGAGATTTCCGGTTTGATTCCCAGAGTCGGCGTGGTTGGAAAAGGAAACCGGCCCATTAGGGGCAAACGATCATTTTGTACCGGGTTTGCCGGAACTGACTCGGAATGATCCGGAAAGGTAAAGGAAGGTTGAGAACACTATAAAAAAGTAGTCTCAGGAGGTTACCGGTTTGATACCCAGAGCCGGTGTGGTCGAAGAAGGAGAACGACCCTCTAGGGGCAAAACGGTCATTTTGTACCGGGTTGGCCGGAACTGACTCGGAATGATCCGGAAAGGTAAATGAAGGTTGAGAATACTATAAAAAGTATTCTCGGGAAATTACTGGTTTGATACCCAGAGCCGGTGTGGTTCCCGGGGCGTTCGGATGCCTAGGGGCAAAATGGTCATCTTAACCGGAAAGTCTCGGAAAAGGTCCTAAGGGCAGTTTGGTCATTTTTCACCGAAGTGGGCTAATAGACACTGGTGTTGACCTGGGTTTTGAGTGTTTCCGCCACTCTAACGGCGATCGTCATGACACAGGGGTTTGTTGGCAATTCCCTATATCGACCTATTTGTGAGTATTTCTACTACTCTAATGGTTTTGTGAGTAGTTTCGTTACTCGGACCGTCTCGAGGAATAAACTGTCTCGAGAGAGGGATTGGAAAGGGAATTTATCGTCTCCGAAGAGACGTGCCTGAATTGGAACCGTCTCGAGGAATAAACTGTCTCGAGAGTGGGATTGGAAAGGGGACTTATCGTCTCCGAAGTGATGCGCCTGGATTGGAACCGTCTCGAGGAATAAACTGTTTCGAGAGTGGGATTGGAAAGGGGTCTTACCGTCTTCGAAAAGACGTGCCTGGATTGGAACCGTCTCGAGAGTGGGATTGGAATCAGAAAGGAAAGGACAATGCCCCTAAGGGCATTTTGGTCATTTTGCCTCTATTTGGGCCTGACAGGTCCGCAAAGCGGTGGAAAGATGGGATTTGGACCTAGAGAATTGGTTTCGATTGGAATATGCCCACAATGACTTGAAAACAAGTCTGGACGGAGTATAGACTGCCGAGCGGTCAAAAATGGGGTGCTTACAGTGGCATAAAATGGTGCTAAAATCTCGACGCACATCTCCTCATAAGATGGTGGATGCTCCCCATCATAAGAGAACTGAGGGTTAGCAACCCTCGGTATACCAAACTGCTCAGCAAAGGAATCCAGGGTGATAACAACATCCCTACCCTGAACCCAATAGCGAATAATATATCTGTCGCCACCAACGAGGTCTGATGAAATGTTAGCCATGAACTCTGCCACGAGGGTGGCTCAGTACTGGCCTCTAAAGGAAGCTAACCCCAACCACTGGCGATCGGTTAATGGCTTGAGCCAACCATATAGCTCACCATCAAACTGACTCACGGTCCAACGCCTCTCCATTACTACCTTACGGGCGCTCCACACCCGTCCAAACTCTCGCTCCTGATCTCTCCCCCGGAAACTAGTAGTATCAAACTCTCCCTCTCTCTCCCTCCTATCATGCTCACGTTGGAGCTGCTGAAACTGGGCTAGAGTCTGAGAAGTCCCCGCCCCAGCTGTACCCTCAGTACTCCTAGTCTTGACCATAGCTCTCTAACTAGGCAAAGTACAGCTGGAAATGAAAAGAATGGACAAAGATCGGCGGAAGGAATACCTCTCGAAGCGCAAAAAACCGTGAACAGACAAGACAAAGTCCACCAAAGTGAGTTGGCAGGGCCTCACTGCTCCGATAGATAAACAGACTCTCAAAACTCTCAAATACTCGCGAGCGAAATGAGAATGAACAGTGAAACAGTGGGTTTTTATAGACAGCTCTGTCACTGATCGATCGGCTCTTAAACCGATCTATCGCCTCGCGGACCGATCGAAATGGAGCGCCACCGATCGAACGGTCGATCGATCGATACTGCTTCCTTTCGATCGGTGCAGTAATAAGCCTGATCGATCGCTAGTCTCCACTGATCGATTGCCCGATTGATCGCAACGTACATGATCGATCGGCCGATCGATCGCAAATACAGCCTCTCTAAAGTTCTGCAGAAATTCTTAGAATTTTCCACAGTAACATGCAAATGGTGCCCCCCCCCCCCCCAAACTGGAATCATGTCATGACCTCAAGGCATGAGGAAAATGGACGAGAAAAAGAACAACGGGGTGGGCGGGACCCTCAGGAATACAAATGTACACAACTAACTACCAAAAAGAAAAGAAAAAGAAACCTATAAAAAAAAAACAAAAGAACTACTCCTAAACTATAAAACACGACAATCTAATGTCACTCAAAGGACGGTGGATCAATGAGATCCACACAATCCAACTCCCTTTGGAACGACTCAAAATACGACTTAAGCCCCTGACCATTCACCTTAAATGCCGAGCCATTCGTGAGATTTTACACCACAATGGCTCCATGGGGAAAAACTTCTTTCACAAGGTATGGCCCGGTCCACTTACTCCGCAATTTGTCCGGAAATAGATGCAAGCGTGAATCATACAATAACACTTTTTGGCCAACATTGAAAGTTTTTCGAATGATATGTTGGTCATGAAAGTGTTTCATCCGGGCCTTAGCAATTTTTACATTTTCAAATGCATCATTGCGGAATTCATCTAACTCATTGAGTTGGAGTTTGCGATGGGTACCCACAACATCAATATCCTCATTACATTGATGAATCACCCAATATGCTTTATGCTCAATTTCGACGGGAAGATGACAGGCCTTCCCGTACACAAGTCTATAGGGTGATGTGTCAAGAATAGTTTTATAACCAGTGCGGTATACCCACAACCCATCGGTCAATCTAAGAGACCAATCTTTCCTATTTGGATTGACGGTTTTCTCAAGAATGCGCTTGATTTCCCGATTGGCCAACTCTACGTGCCCTTGCGTTTGAGGATGGTATGGTAATCCAACTTTATGGACCACTCCATACTTACGCATTAAAGACGCAAAGGGCTTGTTACAAAAATGCAAACCGCCATCACTTATCATGGCACGAGGCATGCCATACCTACAAAAAAAGTTCTCTTTCAAAAATCGCAAGACCACTTGGTGGTCATTGCTTCGGGTGGCAATTGCTTCCACCCACTTAGAGACATAATCTACCGCAACAAGAATAAAAAGGTACCCACACGAGTTAGGAAACAGTCCCATGAAATCAATCCCCCAACAATCAAATATTTCCAAAATAGTGATGGGGTGAAGAGGCATCATGTGCCTCTTAGAAAGTGCTCCTAACCGTTGGCACCTATCGCAAGCTAGACAAAAAGTATGTACATCCTTGAACATGGTGGGCCAATAAAGCCCACATTACAAAGTTTTGGCCGTGGTTTTCTTGGAGAAGAAGTGTCCTCCACAAGCATGAAAGTGACAAAACTCTATTACTTGTTGAAATTCATGATTTGGGACACACCGGCGAATGATTTGGTCCGGACAATACTTGAACAAGTGAGGATCATCTCACGAAAAATAGCGCATATTCGGGAAGAATTTACACTTGTCAATGGATGACCATGTGGAAGGAACCTCACCGGTGACAAGGAAGTTCGCAATGTTCGCAAACCAAGGGGTTGAAACTTGCTCAACGGCACTCACATGCATGAGATGCTCATCCGGGAAGTGCTCCTTAATAGGGGTTAGGTCCATGGCTTGCCCATTTAAGGGAAGCCGAGACAAGTGGTCCGCAACTACATTTTCAACCCCTTTTTTATCACCCATTTCAATATGGAATTCTTGGAGCAAAAGTATCCATCGAATGAGGCACTGTTTTGCATCGGGTTTTGTGAGGAGATACTTTAGGGTCGCATGGTCGGTGTAGATGATGACTAATGACCCAATCAAGTAAGACCTAAATTTGTCAAGTGCAAAAACCACCGCAAGGAATTCCTTCTCGGTTGTGGTATAGTTGATTTGAGCTTCATTGAGAGTTCTAGAAGCATAATAAATGACATATGGCTTCTTATCAACTCTTTGTCCTAGGACAACCCCCACGACATAGTCGCTAGCATCACACATTAGCTCAAATGGAAGAGACCAATTGGGTGCTCGAATGATTGGGGCTGTGGTCAAAAGTCCCTTCAACTTGTCAAAAGCTTGTTGACAAGAAGATATCCACTCAAAGGGAACATCTTGGGACAAAAGATGATATGTGGGCCTAGAGATTGCACTAAAACCCTCAATGAAATGCCAATAGAAACCTACATGCCCAAGAAATGATCTAACCTCCTTCACACACGTTGGGGCGGGCAATTTTTGAATGAGTTCAATTTTTACTTTATCTACTTCAAGCCCTTCGGCCGACACAATAAGCCCCAAAACTATACCACTAGTAACCATAAAATGGCATTTTTCCCAATTGAGCACAAGGTTACTCTCCTCACATCTCATCAAAACTTTTCCTAAATTACCAAGACAACCTTCATAAGTATCCCCATAGACGGAAAAATCATCCATGAAGACTTCAACAATTTGCTCAACCATGTCACTAAATATGCTTATCATGCACCTTTGAAATGTCACCGGTGCATTACATAGCCCGAAGGGCATACGTTTATAAGCATATGTGCCAAAGGGACAAGTGAATGTTGTCTTGGCTTGATCCTCAAGGGCTACATTAATTTGATTGTACCCCAAATATCCATCTAGGAAACAATAGAAAGCCTTACCGGACACCCTTTCTAGGACTTAATCAAGGAAGGGTAAAGGGAAATGGTCCTTTCGGGACACATTATTGAGGCAGCGATAATCAATGCACATTCGCCACCCGGTTTGCACACGGGTTGGCACTAACTCATTGTTGTCATTTCTTATCACCGTGACACCCGATTTCTTAGGCACCACTTGGGTCGGACTAACCCATTTCGAATCGGAGATTGGGTAAATGATACCCGCATGTAGCAATTTTAAAACCTCACCTTTAACCACTTCCTTCATATTGGGATTCAATCGCCTTTGCATTTGATGAATGGATTTAGCCTCCTCTTTTAAAAAAAATGCAGTGAGTGCACACGAGAGGACTAATCCCATGAAGGTTAGCGATAGTCCATTCTAGGGCTTTTCTATATTTCCTAAGCAATGTTAGCAACCCTTCTTCTTGGCTTCCAGACAAGCTAGAGGAAATCACAACCGGGTACGACTCCCCACCCCCTAAAAATGCATACTTTAAGTTGGAAGGCAAAGGCTTCCTCTTGGGAATGGGAGGCTTCTCCTCTGAAGGAATTGGTTTTTCGGCACTAGAGTGGAGGGGTTTAAAAGAAAGGGTCCATTGACCCACATGTAAACACTCCTCTCTCTCACCCTCTAAATGAGAAAATTCACTTGACGCCATGCCCTCACTATCAAGTGAAGCATGCGGTTCACCTCTCACTGATGCCTTCTCCAAAGGGTCCTCAAAAATCTCCCGCTCAAAGTGTTCTTGAACTATGCTCTCTATGATGTCTATCTCCCGGATGTCCTCACATTCCCCTTTTTGTTTGGCAACCGAACAGATGTTAAGCTCGAAGGTGGTGTTGCCAAAAGACAATTTCACTAAACCATTCCTACAATGAATGATGGCATTGGAAATAGTTAGGAAAGGGCATCCCAAAATCACAGGAATTTGGTTATGAGTTATACAACTCTCAACAGGTTAGGTGTATAGGATAATGAAATCGACCGGGAAGCAAAAGTTATCAACTTGGATGAGAACATCCTCAATGATACCTCTTGGAACCTTTATAGAACGATCCGCCAATTGCAAGGTAACACGAGTAGGGCTCAACTCTCCTAGGCCAAGTTCCTTATACACTGAAAAGGATAAAAGGTTGACACTAGACTCTAAGTCTAACAAGGCACGATCGATCTTGGTATTCCCAATGGTACAAGAAATAGTAGGACATCCGGGGTCCTTGAATTTCGGCACAGTTTTACATTGCAAAATTGCACTTTGATTTTCTTTCATCATGGCAGTTTCCTTGACATGCAACCTTGGCTTAAAAGTGCATAAGTCCTTTAAGAACTTAGCATAAGAAGGTATTTGCTTGATTGCGTCAAGGATAGGGATGTTGACCTTTACTTGTTTGAACACTTCATAAATTTCCGCATTTAGAAGTTTCATTTTTTTGTTTGGTCAACCTTTGCGGGAAGGGAGCATGTTTGACTATGTCCCTTCTCTTATCCCTCTCACTTTCACTTAAAATCTCGATGGGATTGGCTAAGTTCTCCCCCCCTTCTCTCGACTCTTTTTCCTCTTTCTCTTTCTCTCCTTGGCCGACACTCTTCCTAGAAGTCTCATTTCGAGGTGGGATAGTTTTGTCAATGGTCTTGCCACTTCTAAGGGTGGTTATGGCTTGCACTTGGTCATGACTCGTACTAGGGTCATTCTTACCCTCGGTT
Source organism: Euryodendron excelsum (assembly GCA_033060915.1). NCBI lineage: Eukaryota > Viridiplantae > Streptophyta > Magnoliopsida > Ericales > Pentaphylacaceae > Euryodendron > Euryodendron excelsum. The sequence goes on from CM065379.1 coordinate 44,265,441, forward strand.
ATGTACACTTGCCTAACTGCCGAGTTAGGTTGAGGTTGAGCCGGGAATCTTCCCAGGACATTTTGGGTCAAAGCTTGTGTCAATGTAGACATTTGCTTTTGGATGTCCTCAAGTAACCTAAAGTGTTGGTCTAGCACCTTCTCTTGTTTATCAACCCTTGAACTAACCCCCCTCATGTCATTGGCAAGTTGGTAAACATTGTCCTCTATGGGCTTCCTATGGAGGGGTTGGTATGGCCTTGGTTGATTTTGGAATTGGGTCACGGGTACTTGTTGGTAAGGTGGAGGTGGATGTTGTGGTTGGAGTGCTTATGGAGGTGGATGTTGTGGTTGGAGTGCTTGTGGGGGTGGAGGTGCTTGGTATGATTGAGGGTTTTGATACCTTCCTTGGTAGTTGTGGGAGTTTGAAGTCCCTTCATTGTTCCTCCACCCAAAGTTGGGATGATCTCTCCATCCCGGGTTATATGTGTTTGAATAGGGGTTGCCCCCTCCTCTTGAATATTGGTCAATTACGTTAACTTGGCCATGCAAAGCCTCCTTCACACCCGAAATGATTGGGCATGAAGAGGTGGTGTGATCCGGGGTTTCATACACAAGACAACATACTTCTCTCATCTCCTCACTCTCTACCAATTAAACTTTTTTCACCACAAGAGCCTCTAATTTTCTTGCCAAGGTAGCCACCTTAGCATTGACATCATCAACTTCCTTGAGTTGATATCTTCCCACCCCTTGTTGAATTGAGCGACCCTCGAGATTTTGGGTCCCAGTAAGTGCCTAATCTCTAGCCTTATTTGCCAAGTTATCAAAATAATCGTATGTCTCATGGGGTTGCTTATTAAAAAAACGTCCCCACACACATAGATTCGACAAATTGCTTGAGTTGGGGTGTCAAAAAAGAATAAAATGTGTTGATGACATGCCAATCGGCAAAACTGTGATGGGGGCAAGAATTTAAGAGGTCTTTGAACCTCTCCCAACATTGAAAGAAAGTTTTCCCCAACAAAGGAGAAAACTGAGAAATTTGCCTTTGAATGGCCTTGGTTCGATTTTCGGGAAAAAAATTGCTCAAAAATTCCCCTTGGAGAGTAGCCCAAGAATGGATGGACATGGGTCGCAAGGAATTGAACCAAAGCTTAGCTTTGTCCTTCAAACAAAACGGGAAGAGTTTCAACAAAAATACTTCCCTTGGACATGAGTTGTCCATTGCAATTGAACAAGCATCCTCAAATTCCTTAAGAAAAATGTAGAGTTGTTCCGAATCCATCCCGTGGAATTGAGGCAACATTTGCATCATTCCCGACCTAATGTTTAGAGTGTTGTGATGGGGCGGAAAAACAATGCAAGATGTTGGTACTTGCCTTGGTGGGTTTAGGTAGTCCCGGAGAGTTCGTATAGGGGGGGCCGCCACGTCGCCATGGTGGCTCTCTCTTTCAAACTCCTCATGACCTTCCAGGTTGATTTGGACATTTGGATATAAGGGTTGAATGTTAGGTAAGCCGAGTTCATTGGGATTTGCCATTGGAATGAAACCTAAGTCGACCACTAATGGTAAGCTAGGTGTTGGTGAATATGTGCTTGTGCTCTCAATGCTCTCAATCCTCACAAGGCGATGATGTTTGTCCCTCGTGAAATATGACATGCAAGAATGAATGCACACATAAGGTTGGACCGATAGGGTCGTTCAACACATCATACACAATTCCCTAGGCCGGACAACGGCTTTTTTTCAATTCTAGACCGAACAATGGCTTTTTCTCAATTCAACTCCGTACCTCTAATCTCCACATACAATAAGCGTACCACCAATTCAAAACTTGAACACACTAGCCTAGCTCCACTAAATACTCCCGAAGAGAGATAATTTCCCAACAAAAATGCAATGCAATTATACTATATCAAACAAAAGAAACTAGAGAAAAGAAGAAATAAAAAAAATAATCCTAAAAAAATAAAACACCTTAAGGGAAATGAGAGTGTACCGGGGCCCGAAGCCCGTAAATGCTTCCCTCGGGGGTGGTGATGAAATCCACCCTTTTTGTGTGTTTTTTTTTCTTTTGCTTGCTCTTCTTTTTTTTTTTTTCAATTTTCTTCCACAATCCTTAGCTTTCGTCTGGTGTAGCTTTTGCCTATGAATTCCCCGGCAACAGCGCCAAAACTTGACACGCCTCCAGATATGCTTCAAACTGGAGTCACTCCGCAAGAGTACGGAGGTCGCACTTGTAGTAAAAACCGGAAGATCCGGTGTCGTTCTCTCCCAAGGAAATTCTGTAAATATAGCAACAAAGCTCAACTAGCACGGGCACTTATCTTGATGGATTGCAAATGAAAATTCTTTTCTTTTCCTAACATAAAAGAGACCGAAAATATGTTAGTTTTGAGATGATGGTGGTTCAATGCTTAATGCAATAATTTAATGACTAATGAAGACAATAAAATCTAGTTTTATGTAATTTAGAAGAAAAGCTTGGAAATGATTGTTTCGATCCACCAATTCACAACAAGAGTTTCCAATGAGAGGTTTATAACTCAAATCAAGATTTACACCTTGAATTCTTGATTGGGAAAATGTCGAGTATAAAAGTGTCAGTTTTTGTTTGATTGGGCATAAAGAGGAAATCTATAATTGGCACCCTAGAATCAAACCTTAGACATGTGCAATACCTATACCAAACATTGATTTGTGCATAAATATTGCCAAGGGGTTATGAATCTAAGTTTTTTTAATGAATCTCATGCTAAATCAAATGAAACCATAGAATTTTGAGGATATGACTTTAAAGTTCATACAACCCATTTTCAACCCTTTGAAGATCCTTGGTGGATCTTCACAACCACATCCAAGGGATGTTTAGCTACTAGAATCCATGTCAAAGAGCATAAAAGAAGACAAATCTACCATTAAACTATATAGAACTAGTGTTTGGTTACTAAGAAAGTGAGGGAAAGTGGCAAGAAAATGAGAGAAATGGCTTGAAAGAGTAGAAAACATTCACTTCATATATATATATATATATATATATATCAAGCATTCATTTACAATGATCCAAAAACAATAAATGACAACAAATACAAAGCATTAAAGTAAATCTAACTAAAAACCTTACAAAATAACAAAAGACCCCTTTTTGAAGCTTCTTCTCTGTCCAGTTTCTGCAGAAAATAACCTAGAATCGCTTTTGTCCCGTATATACAGCTTTTATACTCTGCAAAAAAACAGAGTCTGTACACACCGATCGAACGGTCCAGGCGATTGAACGCCTGATCGATCTCAAAACCGACCCCTCTGAAGTTTACTTCTGTGTAGTCTGTTGAGGAAATTCCAATGTCACCGATCGAACGACCGATCGATCGGAAAAGCGCCCTCTCTGAAGTTTGCTGCAGAAGGTCGAACAAAGAATCACCGATCGATCGCATGATCACTGATCGATCGGCTGATCGAACGTTCCGTGGACCGTTCGATCGGGTGATCGATCAGTCGATCGATCGGTCATCCTCACATTTGCCCATTTGCCTTGATTTAAGCTCCAATTCCTATAAGAAGTGCACAAAAAGAGTTTCAATGCATTTTAGAAGTTAAAATACTAAATTAACACTTAAATTCAACTAATCAACTAACAATTTAAGCCTAAAGATTACTATTTCTAAGAGTAATCACCAACATTGGAGAATATTGTGAGATTTGGCGTCTAAACGCCTCCGTTCTATTTTTTGACAAAAATTTTTTCAAAAACTCTCCTTGAAGAGTTTGCCAAGAGTGGATAGAAAGTGGTCTCAAAGAATTGAACCACGTCTTGGCGGTATCCTTTAAACAAAATGGAAAGAGTTTAAGAAAAAAAATTTCCCGTGGACACAAGTTGTCCATCACCATGGAGCATGCATTCTCAAATTCCTTGATGAAGGCGTAAGGCCTTTCCGAATCAACTTCGTGGAATTGAGGAAGCATTTGCATCATGCCAGGCCTTATGTTCAGGGTGGCATAGTGTGGTGGAATAACTAGGCAAGAACTCAGTGCTTGCCGCGGTGGATTCAAGAAATCCCTCATTCGAAATTGGGGAGCCCCCATGTCCCCATGGTTGCTCGCATTTTTCATGTTCTCACCCCCTAAACCATAAGCCGAATGTAAAGGAGGTGGTTGTGGCAATCCACCCATCGGTGGGTTTGGCAAAATATTTGGATTGGGTGGAGCAACATTAGGTAGCCTACCTTCGTTGTTTATATCATCCATAGGAGTAGCACCTAGGTCGACTACTAATGAAATTCCGGGAGAAGGTGTGTTAGCCGGTGATGATGGGTCAACTCGTAAAAGGCGTTTATTGTCAATTCGTGACCAATGGGACATGCAAATGTAATGCACAAATAGTATGTCTCAATCCTAGTCAACACATCATACACAAACAATATATATATATGCCGGACAACGGCTTTTCAACTCCAATCTCCTACTCCACGTGCTAAATTACCACCGATTAGCAAATAAAGGGCACACTATCCTAACTCCTCTAATGATCCTAACAATATGCAATGCTACTAGTTAATCAAACAAAAAAAACTATTGAAAAGAAAGAAATAAAAATCCTAACATGGAATCCACATTGAGTTTGAAGAAATTATCTAGACCCGAAGCCGTAGATGCTTCCCTTGTAGGTGGGTGATCAATTCCCACCTTGTTTTTGCGATTTGCAATTTTTTTTTTTTTTCGTTTTCGCACTTTGCTCATTCCTTTAAATCCCCGGCAACGGCGCCAAAACTTGACTCGACCTTTCCACGCTCACCGTGATGGAGGTGCTTGTAGTTTAAGTGGTGGTACTCCCACTATCGTGTTCTCCCAAGAGACCTGTGTCAATTTAGCAATAGAAACGAGTAGAGTTTAGAAACGTATTCAAATTGCAACCACAAACCAAGGGTGAAATCGATGGCTATGTTAGCTAAAATTGACCGAAAATCTTTTGGTGTTTGAGAATTTGGTTTACTAGCAACTAGGCAAACAATTAAAATGAAATTGAAACCTACAACTTGATTCTAACTAAAGTAAATTGACAATTATGAACATTCTACTACAACAATCACAAATATAACTTAATTAACTCTTAATTTAACCAGAATTCCAAATGAGCACAAGTAGGGATTTAACTTGATTAAAAAGGGGGTTTGGGTTCAAATGTTCCAATCTACCAATTCTAGCACTGAATTTGAAAGGGAGAGTTTGAGTTAACTCAAATCAAGAACCGTCCAAAGGCCCTTGATTCGGAAAGTTTAGCTTTGAAATTTTATGGATCTCTAATTATTTTGGAATTAAGTTTTATCACAATTTATGGGTTCTTTAGAAATAAATCACATGTTATTAACTATGATTATAGATCTAAGATTTCTACAACAATTAATTCCAATATAATTATAGAAAAATATGCAAAATAGATATTCAACAAGATTCAAGAGGACTTCCTTTTCATTTTCCATGTATTTCTTGGTAGATCTTCACATTTGTTCCCAAACAATGAGTTTAGCTTGAAGATTCCATGATTGAGAGCTTTCCAAAGTGTAGAGACAACATCTTGACTTTAAATCAAAAGTGAATATATATTGAAATATAGAAAATGTGAAAGATTACACTAAATCAACACTAGAAATCTATCTAAACACTTCCCAAAGTCCTAAATACAACAAAGTAAAGCAAATCTAAGCAAAATACATGATTTTTCCCAATTCTCCCCCTCTACCCGCAGCTCCAACCCTAAAATCTAACATATCCCCCTTTTTTCTTCGACTGCTAGGTTGTAGGGCAAATCTGTGCTCACCGTCCGAAGTGCGTCCTAAGTACGTCCGAGATGCGTCCGGACGCACCGTCCGGACGGTGCCATAACCGTTCGGACGGTTATTTCACCGTTCGGACGATCTTCGGACGAGGAAGCTCGGCTCTGTATTTCTTCGAACGGAAAAAGACGACTCTGTGATAGCTTAGAACGGGGAATATCAACTCTGGAATGGCTTTGGACGAAAAATATCGACTCTGGAACTCCAATCTTCGTCGTAGCGTCCAAACGGGAATTTGCCCGTCTGAACAATGCGTCCGAACGATATAGGCGTCCGAACGGTCATTTATCCATCCGAACGTACCGTCCAAACGGTGGAACCGTCCGAACGGTCCGTCTGGACGGACTTCTTCTCTTTAGGCCCTTTTTCACCATTTCATCAACAAAACCCTACAATACACATGAAAAAACACTTTAAGTCAATTTATTACAAAAAAACCTATTATAATACCCATATAGAGGCTAACAAGCACTTAATTAGGGGACAAAGATTACACTTTTAGAGTGGAATCAATATACCCATTCACAACAAAAACAAAAGAACAAAAAAAAAAAAAAAAAAAAGAAGATGGGCGTTTTGTAGTTCAAAAGCTACCTGTTTGCTGATGAAAGGTCCCTTCAGTTTCAACTGAATGAAGAAGAAGGAGAAAAAGGGAAGGGGGGAGTTCAAAAGTCTGTCCCATTGCCGACTAGAATCATATGATATGAAAAGATGGAGAAAAGAAGGGTTGGCATGGAGCAACTAATGAAGCTCATGAAGAAAAATATAATGTTAAGTGTATTGAAATGCTTGAATGCTTAAAAGTGGTCCTAACAAGGGTTTATATAGCATACATCCATGTGGAATATATGAAATATAATTATGCAATTTTTTTAGCTTGAAAAAAAAAATTCTTCGCTAGTCCAATCATTGTTCTTGATCCTTCTAATTGATGACATATAGGAGATACAACAATAATGATTTGCTGTATCCCATGTATTATATTACTGAAGTGCTTCCATATGTGATCATCTTGAATATTCTATTCCACTTGGTGATGAAAAGATCAAACGTAATAGCAATCAAGGAAATATGTCAAATAAATTTGAATTTTTTCTTTTGCTTCCCTTCATTTCTCTAGCTAAATTATTTCTGTGTAATTCTCCTTGTCACTGTATAAAGTTATAAACCCATCTTGTGTAGGTTGCATATAAGGTATAATACAATTCTCTTTGTCTTCATGGTACTCCCCACAAGCGCCCATTTTGCCCCTTTTCAGAGCCTCATCTTGGGCTAAATGTTCAGTAGAATAGATAGTTGAGATATTAATACTTGCAAGGAGAGGTCTAGGATTTTTTAATATATATCATTGCAAGAATAGATGTTTTCGGAAAAAATTACAAATACAGGCGTACTACTGTTTTTTTTTCCTCATATTTTTCATATTTATCATTTTCCAATTCTTGATGTCTGCTTTTGTTATGGCCCCTTTTTTTTTAACCAAAAAAAGGTTCTTAAAACTTGTGAAAACTAACCTTCATGTTTTTCTTCTCAATAAGCTCTATAGTCATAGTAGAATAGCATGTGCCACCACCAAAATTACAACCAATCAAATTTCATTTTGTGAATTCTCGATAATAACCCACTTTTGCGAACCTAATGAAGTTTTTACTTGAATTTGTCCAAACTAACCTAGCGATTGACCTAGATTGTGGCCCATGGAGACTTTTTTTTAAGTTTCAAAATTGCAAGCGAATAGGCCGCTTGGTCTCAACTTGAGCTCATGTATTTCAACACTTTGGTCAATACAGCCTAGAAGGCCTCGTTTTTTCTTTTCTTTTTTCATTATTGGCCTATTCAAGGACTAATTTTTTTCTTTTAATGGTGATCTATAAATAAATAAATAAACCCCTCTTTTGTAGCAATGAATTTATCGAATTGGTTTTCCAACCCTTAAGGATTGTTATTTCAAATTCCTCACAAGTTTGAGAGAGAGAGTTAAGGAAATCAAATTAAGAGAAGAATACGTTTTAGGAAGCAAATAAATAAATCATGAAATAAACAGTGAGAATTGTCACGGAAAGATCAAGCACAATTAAGGAAACAATCAAGAAATACTAAGAAATCAAATACATTTTGAGTTCAGTTTTAATGTACTCACAGTATAAATAATTTTTACACAAGGAGTACTAAAATACGACATATATCCATGAGTATTGCTTATTTAGTTCTTACATAAACTCTAAAAGACACGTGTCGCATTCTAATATCTTGCTTATTTAAAACAACTCTACACACTGACGGCGCATTATAATCAAACTCAAATTTTAATTGTATTTTTTATTATTTCCATGTATAATAGTTATTGCACCTACATAAACCCATCCTTGGGTAGATTCTATACAAGCTAGAATAACACAAATTCTCTTTTTTTTTTTAAGTCAAAGTAACGAATTTACTTTTTACAAAGACTTGGAAAAATGTACAAACTCGGTGGAAACAACGCAGCTTTTCTTTTAAAGACTTGGGGAGGAACATACAAAAACTGTGGAATCAACAAAGGCTTGTAGAATTGAATTGACTTAAGAAGACCCATTTTCGTTCCTACTTCCTACAGAGCTTCATCAGTGGCTTCGTGCCTACCTTTTATTTTTCTTTCTTCACAGTCGTACTCCTGTTTTTTGATTGAATCTTGTCGTAGTCAAGTCCACGAAAAAAATTTGAAGTCAATTTATTCTAATCCCTTTGTGTCCTTGTCAATAGGGACCAAAAAAATTTCCTCAATTTACATTTCTGATGAAAACTCAGTTGTTCCGTTGGTTTCCCTCATTGCAAAATCAAAGCAATTTTAATCAAAATTCTGTCCAATTGCAATGATATGTGACAAAGTAATTGCATTCCTCCAAGACTACTTTGATATCCCATTTGCGCTCACTACAAGAAAATTGAAGGAAAATGGCCCTTCTAGAACACTTTTGATGCTTGTTGTCACAAGTTGGCACTTGTTACTTGCCGTTAGGGTTGGAGGGTGCCAGACGCGACCATTTCTGACCATGATTGTTAAGAGTGGCAGTTTCATAATTTGTAATTTTAATGAATATTGAAATTTTAGTTTATGACTCCTCAAAGAGGGATGATATTCCCTCCAGTGAAATAGGGGATGGCTCATAATGTTCCAATAAGGGGGGATCTTTAGTCTTGACTCTACCACTCTTCGTGTGATTTTTTGAAAGAAGCAAAATAACTGATATTCATGATAGAATAGAGATACAAAACAAGGCTAGGATCCAAACTCAAGGTCCTTTGCCGAGAGACTGATCCACACCTAAAAGAACAATAATCAATACATGACTACCAATGTTGGTGAGAAACCAACACACTCCCATCGATCTGACAAAAAACTCACCCACACATCTGAATCATCAGTAATTACCTTACTACATATCTTACCATCTCCAATGAGTAAATGATATCATTTACTAATATGGCGATCCCCTGGTTCTCATTTTAAATCCATAATGCAACTTGGAACTTTACCTTGTCAACCACTTCCATCCAATGAACATCATTATTGTTGAAGATAATACCATTTCTAGTTAACCACATCTGCCATGTCACTGATATGAATAATGATTCCCACAGTTTTTTCTCCCCACCTTTGAATTTTATGCTCCACCACCATTTAGTATACTCCTCCGATGATTTTGGGCTTACCCAAGAGAGCCCCCACCAATTGATAACTTCACTCCAAACTTTCCAAGCAAACAAGCAACTGAGGAGAAGATGATCTGAATCTTCCTCTCCAATTTGACATAAGCTACATAACTTGGAATTGTTCTATGGTAGATAGTTTCTTTCAATCAGCAAAACTTTTGATTTGATTTTTCGTTGTAATGGCATCCAACAGAATATAATGGATTTCAAAGGAGCATTAACATTCCATACCTTTACTAACACAGGTAACTCAGGATTCCCCCCTACACTTACTTCCCTGCATATAGATCTTACTGAGAACTCGCCATCATTTTCAAGTTCCCAATTTGTTGAAGATACCCTCAATCTATACTTTAGCAACCATACATCATTATACTTTAGGGCATGCACCGAGTGAGTACTTTGAGAGTGGCGATGACTTGGTGGCCAACTATAGACGTTCATCTGGTTGCTATAGTTCTCAAACTAACTTTGTGCTATATGGGCGGCCTTAGGTGCTGAAGGGGCCGATGTTGGGTAGCGGGTTTGGAATATACCCAGTTAACAGGGGCGGTCCCACAGGGGGCACGACTCCCCCCCCCCCCCCCCCACCCAAAAAAAAAAAGAAAAATTACATTAGCTCCTATCTATATTTTAATATTTATGATAAAATAGATATATTGGCCGCCCAAAGTTTAGCAAATTTTTCTTTAGACCTTTTATACTTTCGAGTATTTATAATAAAAGAGATATATTGCTCCCCAGAACTCAAGTAATTTTGCCTTGCCCTCTAGTCCAGAAGAATAAATTCAGTGAAAATGAGATATCTTATTTTTAAGTAGCACATCCATTATGATTTTTGTTTTCTATATATTAAATAAATCTCCTAATAAAGCTTAAATCTAAGTGGCAATGGTTGATAGTTGGTATAATGGTACCACTATATATTTTTCCTACTTCGGCCCCCCGTTTGTGAAATTTTTGGGTCCGTCACTGCCAATTAATAAGCCAGTTCAATTTGGGCAAGTTTAATTGGACACAGGTTAAAAATGTTAACCCAAATCCAACCCGTTTATAATGCATATATTTTCTTTTTGTTAGTTGAGCCCCCGCTTTTTTGGGACTATTACTTTTAAATCTTGGACATCATGGGCCCGCTACATACCATACCAAATTCATTTGGTTGAGCTGGACTGGCATTTTTGTTACCCCGACCTGATTACCACATTTATTTGACTCGATTTCATTAAGATTTTTTTTTTCCTTTCCCACTCTTGAGAATAATTTGAGGATCATATATAATATTGAATCTGTTTGATGGTTGAAGGTTCAAAACTGTGAGGGCAAGAGTGTTGAACCCATGGCCTCCTCATTCAAAGTGATACTTTCGTTTGATTCATTAACTGAATTTAGTTTGTCTAAAAGTATTTTTATCCGGAGTACAGTTTTTTACATGAAACCTTATTATGAAAGATGATAATTATACATGGAATAATAATTATTAGACAACCAAAAAAATTTATGCTATGCAATCATTGTATTTGTAACCAATAAAATAAAAAATAATATAAAGAGGAGAGAGAGAGTTGAGATAGTTAGACTAATGTATTGCAGTTTATGAGTAGGTGCTAGGGTCACGTGAAGTGAAATTAATTTTAATATATGTGCATAAAATATGTTTTTTGCTATCGGCAGAAGTTGATTAAATTTTGTTGTTATTTTTATTCAATTATAATAGTAGTTTGGTTGTCCCCCTTATTTTATTTAATTATATAGTATGTTAAGTGTTAAATACTTTATTTAAGGTTTTATCTAATTCTTGATAGGAAAATTTTACTTTGAAAGAGTATGTAAATAACTAGTTTGATTGAATATTGAAACACGAAGAAATGATAATGCAATACGGTTGTGCAATCAAACTATATTTCATATTATATCGTGATAAAAGTTTTTACAAGTTACTGGCTTGTCTATAGTAATACTTCCATTTCAGTACGCTCTAGTATGCTTCATGTGAGCTGCTTGCTTGCTTGCATTCGAACTTTTTGATCCATGTTCCTATGCAATGCTCATTGGACAACCACTCCAACCCACTTTCATTAACCTATTGGGCACTCATATCAAACCTGCTCTAACCCATTTATAATGGGATCTGCTCATAACAACCCACTAAAAACCTTATATATTTGGGCAGGTTTGGACGATTTTTTAGTGGGCTGGTCCAGAATTTCGGGTTTGGATAGCCACCTCTAGGCACTACCTCGTAGGCAAAGGTTGTGAATAAGCACCCGCTATGCATTCAGATATGTCGTAAGCTGTGTATGTTTGCAATGGATTGGGCCGAATTGCACGCCATGTGCTTGTGATTACTTGCACCTTAGATTCGGCCTTGTCTATCACGACTTGTGGCTTGGCGGTAGTAGTGTGACGTGACACTCTTTTGTGGCTATTGAATCTATATTAGTTTGGCCTTGCTACTAGTATGGGGACATGATGCATGGCACCGTGGTCTTATTGATAGGCGACATGCCTTGCAAGCGACGGCATGCTAGACTTCGTGAGACTGCTCGGATAGTTTTGCTCACATGACAATGTGTATTGCTTGATTGTTGCCTACGGTGCGCTTGGCCTATAACCTAGCGCATTGCATACCATGACTGATGTTGCATGCTTGGTCTATGGAGCTCTAAGAGTGTCTTATGGCACAATTATTCTAGCATGTATGCTGGCATGATCTGATGTTGGCACGCGTACGCATAGATATCGCCAACGCTTGGGTTGGAGCTTGGGCACACGAGGACGTTGCTACTCATAGAGTGTGGGGCCTTTCGGATGGGTATGTGTGCACACGCAAGCCGCACTCCTGGTCGGGCGCACTTTAGTTGCCTCTGTTGAGTTGGCAGGAGTGAGCTTGGAGTTTAATCACCTCATGGGCTATTCTGCCATGGGTTCTCAAGACAAGTTGCAGAATTAGCACTACGGATGTGCCCGATCTACTAACTCGTGACACTTGTGTAATCTATCGTCTCATACAAATTGAATAATTATTGGATAAAAAATTGTAGGAATGACCCTAAAGTGTTGATAATACTAAAGAAATTTCAAATTTGAGACTTTGGAGGAAGCAAACCCCAAGTCTCAAGTCTTGATTACCAAACCAACCCCTTGGAGTTTACTCAAAGTGCCGACAGGAGACCCCATGCGAATATGTTCGACATATTGATCGCGGCGAACTGACTTGCCACAGTCCATGGAATATTGGGCTTAGTGGGTATACAAATAAGTCCGACCAAAGAAAAATTATTCAATAAGTCTAGAACATCACATCAACATGATAAAGTGGTGTAACAGACCTAAAAGGGACATTGTTATTTTCCTGATATAGAAAACAGATTTCAAACTTACCAAAACAAAAACGGAGTTTTTGGTCCATTAACAAAAGAATAGGAACCTATGCAGTATATCTAAAATAAAATAAATAAATAATATTTTCCTTTAGCACGCAGTCTACAACAGATCTAAAGAATCCCACGTCTAAAAGAGAGAATTTTGAATTAATAGACATTATCCAGCATGCTAAATTGAATATCTTCGAGAAAAGTAATAACACCGCAGGGTCTTATCTCCAAAATAAGAACATGGAGCTCTAAATTCGCCTCTCTCTGCGCCACCGTCTTCTCTTCCGAATTGCTTTGTTTACTTTTTTTTTTTTTTTTTTTTTCTCTTCCAGGTACTGAAATGTGTGTTGCTGTGATTTGTAAATTTTTAGTCAGGCTTAAAGGAATTGTTGAAGCATGAATTGAAAATTTTTATTTGCGGTTGATTGAATAGAAGATTGAATCATTGACAGACTCAAATGGAAGTAATTGCCATATTTAAGGTTTCTAGTCCATTTAGGTATGTTGCCTGCTTAATTGAGTTGATAAAAAGTTATGAAGTGTCCACTTTTAATAGGCGAGACATACCACGTCATTATACTGATATGGTGTTTCGGATCTACTGAACTATTTCTCCTAACCTAGGCTTGGTGCTATAGATTTTTCTTGCTATAATGCCCCATTACTACTCAAAGCGGGTTTTTTCTCTTTATCCTTTACAAATTCAAGATCCGAGATTGATAAGTGCAGTTTATTTCATTTTTTCCTCCCTCGATAAATTCAAGATTTAAACATAGTAAGGTGTCCATCCTCCTGTTGTGTACTCTGTAAAAACTAGGTAACAAGAACAGCACAGTCAAAGCTAACTGCAGATGATTCCATCAATGACATTCTAATTCTAAAGGATTCAAGATGAATCTGTTCTTAGAATGTTAATTTGCGTGCTGATCAGCACTGGTCTGGGCCTAAACGACCAGAGGTAATCAAAGGCAAGAGCAAGAATTGAAATATGTAGAACTTTCAAAGAGTATCATCAACAGCATGTGTCTACACATCTGCTTATACATGAATATGTGAATTAAATAATGATGTATAACAATATTGGGGAAGTATATATGTAAAGGACCAATTGCCTGTTGTCACTGCAAGTGCAGAGGAAGAGAGAAAGGACAATCACCAATGCCACTGCCATCCCTGCTACCGCCATCAGTTCACCCTGTGCTATTCATCGTCTTCTTCAACTGTAGAACATATATAGCACCAAAAATTCCATCGGCTCTTCATGCATTTATAACTGATATATATACATACATATAATGCTTTTATTCTTTGCTTATTCAAATGGAAAGTTACACAAACATGTAGTTTCTAGTTTGTCAAATGGATCCAAGCCGTCACTTAAATAGTTTTTCTTCATGCACTTATAATGGCAGAGAAGGAATGAGCCCTTGCTTGTCTCAAAGGCTGACAAATCTCCACAGGTGACATTCTAAATTTCTGCTTTGCCACTGCTTGATTCGATGCTCCTCTCTTCTTTATAGTCCAAAAGGTGGACACCACACTCCTCCACTTCGAAGCTGTCTTCAATTTCAGTTGAAACACTCATTTGATCGCCACCTTCCAACTCATTGCCAAACTTCCAATGGCTCAACCATACCATATATTATGAGGAGCCTGAACACACAAATAAGCCATCACGATTATGAGGAGCATATAGAACACACACAAATAAGCCTCCAATGGGACTAAGATTTGAAGGCACAGTAAAAGATATGGAGGACTCCAAACTCTTTTCACTGAACAAACTTGGAACCTCATTTTCAGTAAGAAAAATGCCAAAAATACCAAATTCAAACAATCCCTGTGCCACGGAATTCATAACTCTGCAACAACTGCAGACCACAAAGATCCCTTGGAAGAGCATTATCTGTTATATTACAATCCATAAGACTTAATTTCACCAAAAAGCATGGCAAAGATGAAAATTTGAAGTTCTTGGTTTTAATACTGGCCAAGACCAGAAGGACTGGAAGAATGAAAGCCATAAGTTAACCCCAACAGTAGTGCTAGGCGGTTGATTATAAATTGCGCATTAAGCACCTTCAGAGATCCATACACCCTAGCTCCCCTGGAAATTCATCAAGTTTTGAGCAATCAGCGAGAGTATGTTCTTTGAGAGTTTTTAGCTTGCAAATTTCTCTAGGAAGCTTCCTAAGATTTTGGTAGCCTCTGAGATTCAAAATTAGAAGTTTCTTGAGTTTTCCAATGTATTCATGAAACCCAACCAATCTTATGCAATCCTTAAGAATCAATCTCTCAAGACTAGGCACTCCTGAGAAGTCTGGGGTTCTGGTAAGGCCATGGCAATGGCTGAGATCAAGGATATTCAAGATTTTGAGAGACTGGCAGAAATCAAAAGAAAAAATAACAAGAAAAACAAAAAGGAAGGAAAAATTAGTTCTCCACTGTACAAAATTAATCTCCCAAAACAAGAGAAAAGAACGGAAAAATTAGCCACACGGCCCACACCATGCGAAAGATATCGTACAATGCACTGTCTATCTGGAGAAGTCCAACGACGACAACAATCACAACAAGCTCAACAAGCGCAATATAAGTCCAACACTAGACCTCAACAATCGAGAAACCAGAGTAATACATCAAAGTGTTGAGTGTCACAATTGAAAGTGCAAAAACAAAAGGGAAATATGAGGTAAAATGCAAGAGTGCAAATTTGAGTTTGACCCCAAAAAACATGCAGGGTTTGATAATTTTATGGAACATTCCTACCCCGCTTAGGCGCTTACATGTGCATGTTATAACTTCTAGGTCCCCTCCACTTATTAAGATTATTTACTAGCTTTTATCAAGGCCTAATTCACTTGCTAACAACAGAACTGCCTTCATAAACAGAACTTACAAGTCTTTTTTATTTCTTCAACTGTTTGCAAGTTTCTGCTTGGCAACGTCCCTCAAACAAATTTGTACTTCTATTGTAGTATAAGTTCTTATTAGTGGGATCATCTCTTTGTTTACAAAACAGCAAAAATATCAGCAGCATCTGTCGAATATTGCTCAAGACGGGGGCAATGTGTGCATCCTCCTGCTGAGTCTGTAAAAACTGCTGCTTGGAAAGAATTGGAGGCGAATTTCTGCGCTTAGAATTTGAACTTGCATTCTGACTCTTCCGGGCACTGGTCTGGGCTTAAATCATCAGAGTTCATTAGGTGAAAAGGTAATCAAGAACAAAAGCAAGAATTTCTAAATGCAGAACTAATTATGAGTAGCATCAACAGCATGTATACATGTGTATATACATCTGCTTACACATCTGCTCTTACCCTCCCTGCCACAACCACACCATCGGTTCACCATATGCTCGGCTTCTTCTTCTTCTTCTTCTTCTTCTTCTTCTTCTTCTTCTTCTTCTTCTTCTTCTTCTTCTTCTTCTTCTTCTTCATCATCATCTTCTTCATCATCTGTAAAACATACAAACCACCATAAATCCCAACAATTCGACAGTTGAGTGAGAGAGAAAGGCACCCAAAACTTTCCAGATTAAAGATGTTTGATTTTCTACTGATTCGAATTACACAACCTGTAGTTTCTAACTCCTCTTGTAAATCGTAGCCATCTCTCGAGCGACGCATGTTGCAAGCATAATTGCAGAGAAGGAATGATCCCATGCTTGTCTCATATGCTGACATATCTCCGCCGGTGACATTCTCATTATAATAAGAAGGATAGGTGGTGTCTTGAATTACTGCTTCCTCACTGCTTGACTCGGTGCTATTCTCTCCTTTATCATACAAAAGGCGAACAACACACTCCTTTACTTGGAAGCATTTTTTCTTTCTTATTTTGGTTTTATTGTTTTTTATAAGTTTACAAAGTGTAGACATGACATTGCGAACTTGTTTTTTCATTTGAATGGAAACATTCACCTGGTCGCCACCTTCCAACTCATTGCCAAACTTCCAATGGCTCAACCATACCATATATTGGTCAACTCCGGGATTGCCAAAACACACTGGAGCATAAGTCCACTTCAGACCCTTGATTTCGTTACTGATTGTGAGATAATTTTCATTAAAAACCCAACCGTCAGCATGACTAGTACGAGCATATACAACATACACATTCCAGCCTCGAACCTTGACATTAACTGAAGGCATGGTAAAAGATATGGAGGATCCCAAACTCCAGTTGCGGAAGCGACCTGAAACCTTATCTCCAGGAAGAAAAGTGCTAAAAATACCAAATTCGAACAATCCCTGTGCCACGGAAATTATAACTTTTAACTATTACATGTGTATGTATGTGCATGCGTGTTTCTGATTATGTCTGCATGCATTCCATGAGAGAGAGAGAGAGAGAGAGAGAGCACCTGGATGGGACCTGTCTTTCCAGATTGTGTCATGTTATTGCACAAGTCCACCTCAATTTCTTCTATCGGTTCCAAGTCAACCAAGCGCAAATAAACAATCATTTGGAATCAACTTTTACAAAGGGTTCTAGCCTGAAGAGTCCCTGGATCTCAACTAGTTCAGTGCAATCAACTAAGTCCAACCTTAGCGATCTCAACCAGTTTGGTAGATTTGTTATTCTTTCCAAAGACGTGTAATCGTCTGCATTCAACCACCTTAAACTTGGTGGAAGCTCTGGAAGTGATTGAAGGCTTCCGCACAACTCTAATTGAAGGGACTGAAGTGTAGTGAGACCTTTAACGCTCTCTGGTAGGCTACGAAGTGGATTTCCACCTAGATAAAGCTTCTGCAATGAGTGCAGGCTACAAAGATCCCTTGGAAGCGTATCATCTGATAGATTACAATCCATAAGACTTATTTTTACCAAAAAACGCGGCAAAGAAGCCAATGATAATTCTGAAGTTCTTCTTGGTTTTGATACCAAAGACCGGAAGAACTGGAAGAACGAAAGCCATATGTTGACCCCAACCATAGTACAGGGTAGTTGATTAATTGCTATGTCACCTGCATTAAGCACCTTCAGAGACTCCATTCTCCCTAGCTCCTCTGGAAACTCGTCGAGTTTTGAGCAATTTGAGAGAATAAGTTCATTGAGAGTGTTAAGCTTGCAAATTTCTCCAGGAAGCTTCCTAAGATTTTTGCAGCCTCTGAGATTCAAAATTACAAGTCTCTTTAGGTCTCCAATGGATACATGAAATGCAACCAATCTGATGCAATCCTTAAGAATCAATCTCTCAAGACTAGGCACTCCTGAGAAGTTGGGGGTTTTGATAAGGATCTTCAAAGCTTGGAGAAACTGTAGCACGAGTAAAATGAAAAGGTAAAAGGAAGAAAAAGAAAGAGTGAAAAATCTCCCAAAACAAGAGGAAAGAATGGAAAACTTAGCCATACCTTGCTTCCCTTCCAAACTTGTTCCAAGCCACTATTGCGCATGTCAAGAGCAACTACCCAGTCCAGACGAAATTCGCAAGGTATGGAATCTAAAGGGAACCCACGCCAACTCAACCACCTTAAATTCTCGGGAAATTTGTAATAGACACCAGCGAGTTTTATATAACTGAGCTGGAGCAGCCTTAGGTTTTGCATCATTGTAAATGCCTCAGTTTTCAAGTCAACCTCACTGGTTCCAGGAAGGACGACAGTGTTTATCAGGTCCCGGGAGAAGTCCAGAAGGTGCCGTTTCAATGAATTATCTGAACATTCTTCGAACTGGTGTCTTTTCCTTTTATTGACCTGAAATGTTGTCCTAGATGATTTATCTTGCTTTAACATATGCATGTTGAGGACAAGGCCTTCAATCGTTTCCGAACCCTGATAACCAAAGAGATATTATTAGTAAAGAGTGTCACTGCACAAAAGCACATTGCATAAGAGAGAAATATTTCTTACAGTTTTTGCTTCTAATAAATTAAATGAATCCTTATGCTGCCACAGTCTGCTACGTTTTCCAGGCTCCTCTGGTGATTCTTGGCGAATAACTTCTCTTCCCATGTCACGAAGTAATTGATGCATCATCAATTTGTTGCGATCACCAATAGTTACGAGAGATCTGTTGATAAGGTTTTGAATTCCAACTGTTGCATAGAAACCACTTCCGTCTAGTTTAGTAATCGTGTAATCTTTGTCTGATGCAGCGGCTGTTGAAGATCAAAATAATACACTCAAATCCGTTGATTCACCACGAATACCGGATTCAGAGTCGTCCTGCAACCTATCGATTCACCACGAACGCTAGGTTCTAGGGCATCAAACACTCGTTGATTTTCGTAGAAAATACCGAATGATTGGAAAGTGCAAAACGCACACAAATTTTATTAAACATCAAAAACTCCCGAAAAGAGTCGCAACGCGACTATAAATATGCGACACGAAACCCTAGGCCGTCAAAACAGGCCAAAACGACACTTAGAGGCATTTTTTCGCGATTTCCTAGGCCAAAAAATCATTTCATGATTTTCCCCTTTCTCCGGCTCGTCAATACCTTTTCAACGACATATTATAATGGCGAAACGGAGTTATGAGTCAAAAGTTACGGTCAATTGAAGTTTGTCGATCCCCGGTCCGGGTATATCGCCGCCTCCGCGTCTCCAAGTACTCGTCAGCTATACGATCCGCATCATCCTCCCCAGGTTGGAAAGAATTCGCCCTCGAATTCAAATCTGATTCCTCCTCAGAACTGTCCCCCCGGTAAGGCAGGAGATGCTTCACGTTGAACACATCCGAAGTGTTGATATGACTTGGCAGCTTCAGCCGGTAAGCATTAGGATTGATCTTCTCTACAACTTCATACGGGCCAATTTTTCGAGCTGCCAGTTTGCTGTATTCATGAGCTGGATACCGATCCTTGGTTAACACGGCCCACACAAAATCCCCCACGTCAAACTCCACCGAGCGCCGCTTCTGGTCCGCTGCCTGCTTATATTTCGCTATCGACTCACGCAGATTTTGCTGCACCTGGCTGTGGACAGCCTGCAGATCTGTGATGAAGTCCTCTGCCTTCTTATGGACCTTCGTCAAGTCGGGAACAGGGGCTAAGTCAATCGGCGCGCGCGGCTGGAATGCATAATTGGCAAAGAAGGGGCTGAAACCCGAGCTGCGATTCACTGATCTGTTGAAAGCAAACTCAGCCTGATACAGCTTCTGGTCCCATGACTTCAGATGTTCCCCCACGAGGCATCGCAGCAAGTTACCCAGCGAGCGGTTCACCACTTCAGTCTGCCCATCAGTTTGAGGGTGGTAGGCACTGCTAAAATCCAGTTTTGTATTCGCCAATCGCCATAGACACCTCCAAAAGTGGCTAAGGAACTTAGAGTCCCGATCAGAAACGATAGATGTTGGCAGCCCATGAAGTCGATAGACTTCCCGAAAGTAAAGTTGAGCAACATTGACAGCATCATTAGTCTTCTTACACGCAATGAAGTGTGACATTTTGGTGAACCTGTCCACCACCACGAAAATAGAGTCACTGCCCCGCTGCGTCCGCGGAAGACCTAACACGAAATCCATACTCACATCCGCCCACGGTCTCTCCGGAACTGGCAGGGGCATATACAATCCCGCATTAGTCGCCGTCCCCTTGGACACTTGGCAGGTTCGGCAACCATCAACAAAGCGGGCCACTTCACGCCGCATAGAAGGCCAGTAATAAGAATGTGCCACAAGCTGCCAGGTTTTATCACGCCCCATATGCCCCTCCTCGTGCAGCTCCTTGATGATTTTGAGGCGCAAACTGGACTGAGGCACGCACAATTGGGTACCCTTAAACAGAAACCCATCATGCATCACAAAATCTGTGCGCTGCCCTGTTTCAACTTCATGAACAATAGGGGCGAACACTGGATCAGTACTCAATAATTCACGAAATGAATCAAAACCAATTACCTCAGCCCGTAGGGTGGTAAGTAAGCAGGTGCGACGGCTAAGGGCATCGGCAACTCGGTTTTGAACTCCAGATTTATGCTTGAGGGAGAAAGTAAACTGTTGGAGATATGCAGCCCACCTCGCATGTCTCGCCGACAGATTGTCTTGGCTATTAATATGTTTCAAAGCGTCGTGATCGGAGAACAACACGAACTCACTTTGTGATAGATAGGGGTACCAGTGCTTCAAGGCCTGTATGATCGCATAAAATTCCACGTCAAATAACCAATCGAGAAAACCTCCTCGACGGCAAATAACCAATCGAGAAAACCCTCGGCCTCCATCCCACCATGGAACTCTGGAATATCAATTTTTAAACCTGCCTCCCACGTCCTGGAGAAAGCCCCAGCCTCGCGACCTTCTGCCCTACGGGGATATCGGGGTTGCCGATCAGCCCGCAGTTCTGGCTGCCTCTCTGCGAAGGGGTTTTCTTCCTCCGCGCTGTCGGCATCTGCATCGGCATCGTCATCTGACCCTTCATCCACAACACGCAGATTGGGGCGCCGCTGTTGATGCTGCTGCTGGTGCGCTCGTTGCTGTTGTTGCTGCTGCTGTTGCTGCTGTTGCTGTTGCTGCATCTGAATCTGCATAGCAGCCACGCTGTCCGCCAGATTCTCCACCACCTGCTGCAGCCTGGCGAGTCTGTCATCCTCCATCGCGTCTTGGATTGGTCGACGTCTGGGCGGCATGAACTCAAACCAATCAGAATCGGAAATCTGTGCTCTGATACCAACTGATGCAGCGGCTGTTGAAGATCAAAATAATACACTCAAATCCGTTGATTCACCACGAATACCGGATTCAGAGTCGTCCTGCAACCTATCGATTCACCACGAACGCTAGGTTCTAGGGCATCAAACACTCGTTGATTTTCGTAGAAAATACCGAATGATTGGAAAGTGCAAAACGCACACAAATTTTATTAAACATCAAAAACTCCCGAAAAGAGTCGCAACGCGACTATAAATATGCGACACGAAACCCTAGGCCGTCAAAACAGGCCAAAACGACACTTAGAGGCATTTTTTCGCGATTTCCTAGGCCGAAAAATCATTTCATGATTTTCCCTTTCTCCGGCTCGTCAATACCTTTTCAACGACATATTATAATGGCGAAACGGAGTTATGAGTCAAAAGTTACGGTCAATTGAAGTTTGTCGATCCCCGGTCCGGGTATATCGCCGCCTCCGCGTCTCCAAGTACTCGTCAGCTATACGATCCGCATCAGGGTGGAATAGGGAAGACAACCATTGCCAAAACAGTTTATAATCAGAACTTTGACAGGTTTGATGGTAGCAGTTTTCTTGCAAATATTAGGGAAATGTCAGAACAACACAATGGCTTGGTTTATTTGCAAAAAAAAACTGCTTCAGGATATTTTGAAGGGGAAACATAAAAAATTCGTAGTGTTGATGAAGGTATTGTGAAGATTAAAGATGCTATATACTGTAAAAGAGTTTTGCTTGTTCTCGATGATGTGGATCAAGTGGAGCAATTAAATGCGGTACCCGGGAAGTAAAATTATTATAACAACTAGAAGTGAGCGATTGCAGAAGGCACAAAAACTGTATAAAATGCACAAGGTTAAAGAGTTAAATGATGATGAGTCACTTGAGCTCTTCAGTTGGCATGCCTTTGGACAAGACCATCCCATTGAAGGTTACCAGGAGCACTCAAAAAGGGTTATGAGCTACTGCAGACGGTTGCCTTTAGCTCTTCAAGTTTTGGGTTCTTCTCTATCTAAAAGAAATGCGGATGTGTGGGAAAGTGCATTAAAGAAATTGGAAGCAATTCCTGACAGCCAGATTCTTCAAAAACTTAAAATAAGTTTTGACTCGTTACAAGGTGACCATGACAAAAGTTTATTCCTAGATATTGCATTTTTCTTTGTTAAAAAAGACAAAGATTTCACCATTACAGTACTAGATGGATGTGATTTCTACACAAGATCAGGGATTGACAATCTCATCGATAAATGTCTGTTAACAATTGATGAAAAAAACAAGCTGATGATGCATCAGTTGTGTTAGAATGGTAGAGAGAATGAGAAATAGAATTGTAATGTATATTCTTTGCACAAGAAGTGGTGATTTATACAATGAAATGTAGACCTATATATATGAGAGATTTGCCATGAAAGCAATGACAATATGCCTAACTACATGCCTAACTTGCCTAACAAACATGCCTAACAAAAACCTAACCATGGACTACACCTAACATGTAATATTCCTTGACCATAATGTTTTCACATTATGTGTACATTAACTGTCACGACCCATGTTATTCTCTAGATCGGGACAAGGGGTTTTATAAGATAAAGATACATCATTTACATTCTATAAAAAAAAAAAAAAAAAAAAAACCATACATCCTGAAACATTATATGTCTTTAGTAGAGGTTCATAACTTTTTTTTTTTTTTTGTACACTCCCAGTTAAATGTTAAAAAAATGTCAACTAAACTAGGGGTTCATTCCTAATCATTTCTTTGGGATCTAGCTGAGTTCCATTTTCCTGAAAATGTTCCCATAAAATAGGTATGAGCGATGAAGCCCAGTGGAAATACCGTAATTCTTTAAAACACAAGTGTAAGATGCAGTAAATCTATGCCATGCATATGTACCCGTTTCTTTTTATCATCATTAGGATCCCGCAGGTATATCCTGCTTGGGGCATCACCAAGCCCAGTGGGCCCACCCTTGACACTCCTTTCTCTTCAAGTTTAGTGGGGGTCCACCCATGATCATTTAGCCCAGACCAAGTTAGTGAGTACTAATTCGTGGTAGCCCCGATTCCAGTTGATCAGTAGTCACCCATGATCTTAACCCGGGGTCCTTTCGTTTGTCCGGTTATGCCTCCCTTATTCCTCCCCAGTGATACAATCATACAAGAGATGTATATATACAGCGTGCAATAAATTAATACAAGATATATGTTAAGCCTACTAAAGAACATGTCATATGATTTAAAATAAACATGTATCATAAAGAATGCCTGATTTCCTACCCTGTCGGTTTCTTAGTGCAGAAGATTCCTGTTAGTTCTTCACGTATTTTCTGTTCATATTACCATAAGTTAGATATCTATTTTTCATATAATTTACATATATTATTATCAAGTTAGGTTGTTAGAAGTGTGTTAGAATCTTGGGTGGTACACGTCTTTGGGTCGGCACAAAATTTCCCGGTAACTTGGACTAGAAGTTATTCTAGAATTTTTTTTCCAGGGTAGCTAGGAAGGCTACTCTCCTATATATAGATCCCTTATATTTTTAGGGATTTTCTGACAAAATTCCATAATATTCCCTTATCTCTTGTATTTTCTGTGAATTTTCATGTCAAAAAGCGTAATAAATTCATGAAAATTCATAGAAAATTCTTTAGGGCCTGAAATTTTGAGGGTATTATAATAAGATATTCATAGTGTAGCCCTCAAAATTTCAGGGCCTGCCCATGTGATTCGCGCCCTCACGCGCCACCAGTCGCGCGTGGGGGAGGAAGGCATGGCCTTCTTCTTCCTCCCACCGCGACTGGTCGCGATGCAGGTCCTTTTTTTGGCCAATTTCTGGGTTTTCCAGCCATGCATGAGAGCCCCAGGGGTTGGCAAGGTCCTGGGCTTCATGCTCATGGTCTGGGCTTGACCCATGGTGGCCGGAGGTGGCCGGACGAAGGCCAAAATTGCGGCTGCATGGCGGAACCCTAGCGGTTCAGACCTACAACTGCCATTTTGGCTGCCTTCCCTTCGTTTTTAGCCCTTGGTCCCTTCATGACATTTGTTCTAGACCCTAAGAGGAGTCGACCCCAAGTAGTGCGACAAGCAAAGGTGGCCGGTGGCCGGAGTTGTGCCCCTAGACAGTTTTTTTGGCGAGATTTTGCTTCTAGGAGCTAGGAGAGGCATGCACAGAGGCCACGGGTCTCTCTGGGACACCTATGGGTGTCCCTGAGAAACTCCCTAGCCGGTGTCCCTGAGAAACTCCCTAGCCGCTGTGACAACTCCCCAGCCCCTATCCCCACTGTCACCACCAAAACCGTGAACTCTCTCTCTCTTTTCCTTTCTCTCTCTCTCTTCTGGTTTCCACAATTTTTCGGCCATGGTAGTCTTCTACCTACTGGGTCAGTCATGGGGGAGGTGGTAGGGAGAGGTTCATCACCTGGGTGTGTCGTTGAGAGCCTCGGTTTTTTCTCTCTTCTTCTTCTCTTTTTCTTTCTCTCGGTTTTACTTTGTATTTTCGTTTCGGTTTTCTCTGCCAACTCCAATAGCTATTTGTACATTCAATATTACATGCATATTACATGCATAAGCATCTTGTGACAAGTGTGCAACCAGGTGTTGGTGTGCATGGTGTGTATAGATACGGGAGCTTAGGTCAGTTTCGGCGAAGCTTAAGTCGGTTCAGCGATTCTGCGTTGATTACTTTGTAATTTGGTTTGGGTTACATTTAACGTAAATTTGATAACCTGATATAGTTAGTGATGAATAGGTGGTGCCACCTGTGTTGCAAGGTTTTGGTCAAAAATCATATTTTTAGTGGATTTTTGGTTTAGTTTAATCCGATGGTACCTTGAACCGGTGGGTTCTGAACCGGATTTGTTTTTATTTGCCAAGGCATAAATGTAATAAATTACATGTGTTTCTAAATATTTTTATTACCTCAAATATTTATTCTAGTAAAATTATCATGGGTGTAGTAAAGAAAAAATTTTAAAGTCACCAGAATTTTCGCGGCGTTACATTAACAGCCTCCCACAAACTCAAGATGGTAAGGTGGAGACCAAATTGAGTTTGATAACCAGATCATGAAACCGTCCTAGAGGATGAGACTTAGTGAAGATGTCAGCAGTTTGATTAGCAGAAGTCACGGAGAGAAGATGAATTGTATCACACATAACATGCTGACGAATAAAATGACAATCAATCTCAATGTGCTTAGTACGATCATGAAACACATCATTATGAGCTATCATAATCGCACTGCAATTGTCACAATGGAGAACAATATCACCAGAATGAGAGACACCCATGTCTTGAAGCAACCACCGAAGCCAGAGAAGTTCTTAAGTAGTATCAGCTAATGCACGGTATTCAGCCTCTGTGCTAGAACGAGCAGTAAGGGTCTACTTCTTACTATGCCAAGAAACAAGAGAATCTCCAAGAAAGAAGCAGAAGCCAGTGGTAGATCGTCGATCAGTAGGATCACCAGCCCAATCAGCATCAGAATAAGCATGAAGTTGTAGAGAATAGTGTCGAGAATAATGTAGGCCATGAAAAAGAGTACCCTTAACATAACGAAGAATACGGAGAACTGCAGCATAGTGAGTTGAACGTGGCGAAGACAGAAACTGGCTGACTAGATGAATAGCATGAGCAATGTCAGGATGAGTAACAGTGAGGTAGACAAGATTGCCAACTAGTTATGGATAGAGAGTAGCATTGAACAGAAGCTCACCATCCAGATGAGTGAGGCACACATTACCTTCTAAAGGTGTGGAAGCAGTCTTGCTATTAGTGAAACCAACACGAGTAAGAAGATCTGAGGCATACTTGACTTAAGAGAGAGAATAACCAGTAGAAACAGAAAATATCTCAAGACTAAGGAACTAGCTGAGAGGACCAAGATCTTTCATCTCAAATTATTGGCTAAGGAAATTCTTGAGCTCAAAAATACCATCCAAATCATCTCCGATTAGAATCATATCATCCACATAGAGAAGTAGAAGAATAGTGCCACGTGGAGTTTTGCGAATAAAGAGAGCAGAGTCATAATCACTAGAAGAGAAGCCAAGCTCGCTAATAGTAGAACTGAATTTGGCATATCAGGCACGAGGAGCTTGTTTAAGACCATATAGAGCGCGACGAAATTTGCAGACCTGATGTGGAGAGTGAGAAGAACCAGGAGCAGGCTGCATATAGACTTCCTTAGAGAGATCGCCGTTGAGAAATGCATTTTTGACATCCATCTGATACAAAGGCCACTGTCGAACAACAGCAACAGCAATGAGACTTCAAACAGAAATGAGACAAGCAACAGGAGTAAAGGTCTCCTCATAGTTAATGTCATATTCTTGAGTGAAACCTTTGGCAACTAAACGAGCTTTGTAACGTTCCACAGAACCATCAGAACGAGTTTTGATCTTATAGACCCATCTATATCCAATCACAGATTTACCAGGAGGAAGCTTAACCAAGTCCCAAGTGTGAGTCTTGGTAAGAGCCTGTAATTCATCATCCATAGCTTGTTGCCAAAGTGGGTTAGAACTGGCCTCGCGATAAGAGCAAGGCTCGTGATGATTAAGAATAGTAGAGAAGTAATGATAATCACGAAGGTGAGTAGGAGTCTCCCTTACTCGAGTAGAACGCCTGACGGTGGGCTCAATGGATGAAGAGGGCAGAGATGGATCAGACAAGGAAGAGCTAGCAGAAGGAGCAGGATCAGCAGACGGGGACTTCTCGGGATAGACTGTAATAGGCTGCACAGTAGGTGTGACATCAGCATCCTCAGGAAAGAGCTCAATAGTAGGATCAGTGAAGTAAAGAGTGGAAGAAGAAGATAAATGAAAAGAAGATAAGGAGGAAAATGTTTTATGTTCCCAAAAGACAACATGACAAGAGACACGAAGACATTTAGACAGGGGATCCAAACAACGATAACATTTGTGCTCAATCCCGTAGCCTAAGAAGCAGTAGAGACGAGCGCGATGCTCCAACTTGGTATGCTCATGAGGTTGAAGTAAGACAAAACATGCACATCCAAAAACACGAAGAGAATGATAGTCAGGAGTAGTACCATATAGACGCTTATAAGGAGTGAGATTACCTAGAGGAGCTGAAGGAACACGGTTAATAGTGTAAGCAACAGTAAGAGCAGTTTCACCCCAAAACTGTTCAGGATAAGAGGCAGAGATAAGAAGAGCACGGGTTGTGTCAAGGAGATGACGATGTTTGCATTCAGCACGACCATTTTGTTGTGACGTACCAGGACAAGAACGATGAGGAATGGTCCCATGCTCACGAAGAAAGGCAAGAAAAGAGGTGTCACAATATTCTTGAGCATTATCAGACCTAAAGATCTTGATGTTAAGAGAAAATTGTGTTTTGACCATTCAAGCAAAATCGTAATAAGTTTGTTGAAATTGAGATCGATTTTGCAAGAGATAAATCTAAGTATATCTAAAAAAATCATCAACAAATATAACAAAATACTTGGATCCTCCCATATTAGAAGTGGGGGAAGGAACCCAAACATCATAATGGACTAAATCAAAAGG
This sequence comes from Euryodendron excelsum, assembly GCA_033060915.1. NCBI lineage: Eukaryota > Viridiplantae > Streptophyta > Magnoliopsida > Ericales > Pentaphylacaceae > Euryodendron > Euryodendron excelsum. Next base: position 44,293,476 of record CM065379.1, read on the forward strand.
AGCTAAGGAAAGAGAAGCACTGTTATTAAAAGATAAAGCCGATTGTTTAGCGAGTTGACAAGATTGACAATCAAGGTGTTTATTAGGGACAGATCCTAAAACACCTTGAGACAAAAGAAGATGTAAACGACCTATAGAAACATGACCTAAACAAGAATGCCAGATATCAAGAGAGGAGTTGGGAACAGTTGAAGCAATAGTAGAGATGACAGCAGCAGTCTGAGTGGGCAGATGAAGGTGAAGGAGTTGAAACAGTCAACCGTATTTACGACCTATCCCAAGAGTCTGTCCCGTCTTTGGATCCTGCACAACACGACCAGTAGAGGAGAAAATGACAGTGAGACCAAGATCACATAATTGGTCGACAGATATAAGATTCAATGTGAGTTTAGGGATATAATAAGTTTGAGGAAGTGCAAGGTTAGAAGTGGAGACATGACCAATGTGATCAATAGTCATAGGTGAGTCATCAGCAGTATAAATGACAAGAAGAGCAGATATAGAAGATTTAGAAGAAAAGACAGACGAGTTAGAAGTCATATGATTGCTACACCCAGAATCAAAGAACCACGAAGAAATATCTAAAGTGGCAGACAGAGCAGTAGAGGGTGGATTATCAGAGGTAGTCATGAACTGCTGAAAGAGTGCAGAAAGATCACTGAGACTGAACATCGAGGAAGAAGAGGGAATATCAGAATCCGTAGTAGTAGCAGTTGCAGCCTTAGGGCGAAAGTCTCGGCGATTAGGATTTTTAGGACAGTCACTACGATAATGACCAGGGCCACGCCGATGACAATGTTGGCAGATCCAAACAGGACAAGTAAGGAGACGATGATTAATAGCATGGCAAAATGTACATTCATCGTTTCGAGAGGGCAGAGTGAAAGATGTCCCAGTAGATTGAGGAGAGGTGTTGCGGGAACCACCTAAAGCGGATGAACCTTGAGAAAAACCTCTAAATCGAGCATTAGAGGTGGTAAGAACTGTGTCTGTAGGTGATGATCGAAAGAGACCAAGACGAGTCTCTTTGGATAGGAGCTCAGACGTAGCCTATTCCAAGGAAAGAAGAGGAGATTGATGTAGAAGAGAGGCACGAACAGGCTCAAAGACATATGTGAGAGCCATAAGAAACATAATAAGGCGCTGCTGATCTCGATAGAGTGTAAAGTGAGCAACGTCATCAGGACAGGTCAAAGTGGGCTTAGATGGAGTCAATTGGTCCCAGAGAGTATACATCTGTGACAGAAAGGCATTGATAGACTGATCAGATTCTTGTTTGAGATGGTGCAGAGAGATTAAGAGTTGGTACTGATGAACAAGATCAGTAGTAGTGTAGCGTTGGGCCAGAAATTCCCAGATAGAATGAGCAGTGTCAAGACATCCGAACTGGAGGCTTATAGAAGGAATGGACGTATTTCGAAACCAAGTGATAATTTGATGATTCTTACTGTCCCATTCCTCAAGATGTTCAGTGTATGCTGGAGATGGTTCAGTATCACTTTTGACAGAAGCTTCAATATCGCCAGTGACGTAACACCAAAGTTTTTTTCCTTTAAGAAAACTATACATAGCTTGAGACTAGGGAATATAATTATGCCCCTCTAGAGTGATAACAATGGGTCAGGACACCTCAGAACGCTCCATAGTGTAATGACGTTGGACAACAAAATTAAGAGGAAGAGATGGGGCTTAAAGGTTTCCAATACAAAAGAAACAGTAATAAAAGAGCAGAATTAGATCAAACCGAGGGCAGAATCAGATTCAGAGGGCCCAAGAGAGGTGGGAATCGGTCTGAACCGGCTTGAAAATGGCTAGAAAGAGCTTAAACCGGTCAAGGGTAGCGAAAAGCCGAGCTGAATTGGTTTAGATGGACCGGAATCAGAAAACAAATCGGCGGCCAGGTGAATTAAGGCTGGCATCAGCGCGAGCGCGTGTAATCGCGGTGAGCGCGCATGAGCGCTTGAAACAGTGAGGCGGCGCGTGCAAGCGTGTGGAGTGTGGGGCTGCGCGTGAGATGACGCGCCAAAATTCAGGCCCCGCGTGAGAGCGCGTGAGGGGTTTTCTGGGGTTGAATTTTGTACAGTTGGACTCTATTCGATGAGACAAAGGTGATGATGTTATGAAAGTTGGTATTCAGAGAAGATGAGTTTTGGCAGAAATACAGAAAATACCGAAAATATGGAGTTTGACCCAGAAAACAGAATATATAGGCCTGCTGGAATAGAGATAGAGAAGGAGAAAGGTCACTAGACCTTAGAGCTCTAATACCATGTTAAAATGGTAGAGAGAATGGAGAGAGGATGAGAAATAGAATTGTAATGTATATTCTTTGTACAAGAAGTGGTGATTTATACAATGAAATGTAGACCTATATATAGGAGAGATTTGCCATGAAAACAATGACAACATGCCTAACTACATGCCTAACTTGCCTAACAAACATGCTTAACAAAAACCTAACCATGGACTACACCTAACATGTAATATTCCTTGACTATAGTGTTTTCACATTATGTGTACATTAACAAGTTGCTTCAAGATATGGCACTAGAAATTGTACAACAAGAATCAACTGAGGAACTTGAGAGAAGGAGCAGACTGTGGCATCATAAGGAGGCCTTCAATGTATTAATAGAAAAGATTGTAAGAATTATTCTTTTCATGTCTATTTATATTTGTTTTTGTTCTCATGTGCATACTTATCCAGCCTTTTTTTTAATCAGGGGACAGAAATAATTGAAGGCCTTATCCTGAACATGCATGCATCAAAGGAAGAGAAGCCAGCCAGGAGGGTAGACAATTCAAAAAGACACCGTTCTGATGATTTTCATGAGAACTTATCATTGCTTTATGAAGGCAGTTCATCAAAGCGACGTCGTCTAAGCTTCTCTTGGCTTCCCTTGACTTCTTCTTTAACAGAAACATTTTCTGCATACAAAAAAGTAGATTTACATACCGAAGCATTTTCAAGAATGCACAGATTGAGAATACTCGTGCTCAATAATGTACAACTCACTGGACGCTATGAAGAATTTCCTAAGAAGTTAAGATGGTTGTGTTGGCGTGGGTTCCCTTTAAAATCTATTCCCCATGAGTTCTCTTTGGAGAGCTTGGTTGCACTTGACATGCGCTATAGCAACTTGGAACGAGTTTGGAATGGAACAAAGGTTTGATACTAGTTCTTCTTCTTCTTTTCCGTACCACTTTTGTTTTTTTTTTTTTTAATGGTTGGAGATTAGTATGAATATTTATAAAGCTATTTTCCTGCTGTTTGCTGATAGTTGATCAGATTATTGAAAAGCCTCAACCTCAGTCATTCACGTCGCCTGACCAATACACCCGATTTCTTAGAACTGCCTAATCTTGAGAGATTGATTTTTAAAGATTGCATAAATTTAGTTGAGGTTCATGATTCCATTGGAGGCTTAGGGAGACTTGTTTTGTTGAACCTAGAAGACTGCAAAAATCTTAGGAAGCTTCCACAAAAAATTGGTCACCTAAAATCCCTTGAAAAACTTATTCTCTCTGGTTGCTCAAAGCTCAATGAGTTGCCTACTGTAATGGTCCGGTCAATCGGTCAAAGATGGAGTAATTTTTTTGAAATTTTGTTTAGCCTTTGAGGGCATTTTAGTAAATACACCCAAAATACATTTAAAAACAAAACCTCTCTTTTCTTCCTCACTTTCCCGTTCTCTCTCTCTGCGTCAAACCAGAGAGCTCCTTCTTCCCCGTTGCTTCTCTTTTTCTCATTTTCCCTATCCATTATTTGTTCCTTAAAGCTAGATTTTTATACCTTGACTTAGGGTTTGTATTTTTCCCTTCTAGGGCTTGGTGGTAGAGGATTTAAAGAGGGCTCTCACAACTTGATTTCACTCGTGGGTGACAATCTACTCCGAGGTAGGGGGGTTTACACACGGGTTTTGCTATGGGGTTAATGATTTTGAGTTATATAGGAGGATTGGGTAGAAATTATGACTATAGAGATTTTAATTTGAGTTTTAGGGTTTTATTCGAACTTGAAAATTTATTACAATTTCATTTCTTGATTCTCTTAATTGATTGTTGTTATATTTATCATGATGAGTTAGTATTGATGCTTTGGGTATTTCTTGAATGGTTTGAATAAAAGTTTAAAAATTTATCATGTTTACATATTAAATAAAATTAGGGTTTTCTACCATAAATGAGTGATTAGTGAAATTTGTTTCATATTTATGTTAGTGATGTGAATATGAGTTATACTTAAAGTGTGGTTGATTTAAATGAAATTATTAGGTAATTTCGGAATGAATTTATTGGGTAATTTCGGAATGACTTTATTAGGTAATTTCGGAATGAATTTATCGGGTAATTTCGGAAGGAATTTATTGGGTAATTTCAGACTAAATTGATTAAGTAATTTCAGAATGAATTAATTGGATAATTTTGGAATTAATTAATCAAGTAATTTTGGTTGCTTGACATAATGTAGAATGGGCGTAAAATGGATAATTAAAAAACATTTTTATGCCTAGAATGTGCATAGAGCTAATTGTATAGCAATGTGATATTAATTGGATAAAAATGGTGATTTAAAGTGAAACGTAAACTTACATATTGGTTACGTGTTGTTGGATGCCTAGTTTAGGCTTTGGATTTGATAACTTAAATGTTATCAGTTTTATTTTGTGCGGTATTTATGTTGATATTGGGCATGGTCAGGTATAAGCTTGAAGCCTTGGCCCTAGGAAATTGCATTAGAATAAAGGCCTAGTGCCTCATTTAACGGATACACGCGTCCCTTGGGTGCGGCCCATAAAGAGTGGAATTATTGGGAATCACGCGTCCCTTGAGTTATATCCCATAAAGAGCGGAAGAGATTGCAGGTGGAATTGTATCCCCTCCTCAGTACGGCTGGTTGCATCATGCATTTTCATTGGGTTAGACTTGGGTGAGTCTTGGTATTTTATTTTATTTTGTTTTATTTATTTATGCATTTAATCATTTCAGCTTTAGTTTCATAAAGTCAATTTAATTTATGTTATTGTTTGTGACTAAATAGTTTGTAGTTTGACGTTATATGTGTTTGATTTTTGTTTAGTTAATATGTGCGTGTGCTTGCATTATACCATTAAGCATTGGGTTGGAAGTGAAGATTCAAAGATTGTATTTACTTATTTTCACACATCTTTATTTATACACTTGCACATATCACTTCATTCTTATTAGTCCGATAGCATAACCTCCTACTTGAGCCGTGAAAATGCTCACCCTACAACAGTTGCAGGTGAGCCCTCGGACAAGCAGACTTGAGGACTGAGATTAGAACACCGGACGCCTCCTATGTGTTTTGAACCCATATCGTGTTACCTTTGGATTTTAATTTATTTCTTTTAGTTATGGTATTGTACCTTTAAACTTTCACTCCTTTTAATTTTGGATGACTGTACTATTACTTTTATTATTATTATTATTATTTTGCTTATTGTGATTTGGTTTGGAGGATGGGTTTATTGATGTGAAGTATTGAGTTGGAGATTTGGAATTGTTGTTGCAGTTTGGAGATTTGAGGTTGAAATATTTTCTTTTAAAACAGGTTTTTACAAAAAAAAAGGGAATTGTCCAAGATACGAATGGACTCACGCAGTTTTGTTTCAAAAATTTTTAAAATAAAACCTATGTTACTTGAAACCCGAATCGTTCCGGTACTTGGAACGGGAATGAGAACGTGGTATACCACCTGTTCTAAAACATGGTACGCTAGGGGTAGACTTCTATAAAGTATGTTATTAGAATTAAGAAACTTTTAGAAGAATTTTTTTTAATAATCAAACATTTAATAAAATATAAGTTATGTTTTTTTAAATTAATCATCTAAAAATACATTCTAAGAGTATTATGACTCATTTTTTTTGCACATTGTTATGCCAAAATTCTATTCTTCCTATATTTTTGTTCATTATAATTGATTTTTTTTTCCTTCATTAGGTGACCTTTAAAAATATAAATAGGAAAAAATTTGGGATCGCTTTGGATCGTTAAATTCACCGTTTTGGAATGCTAGAGTATCATGTTTCGAAACGCCATACCAAAAACGCAATTCGCTAGGGTAGTAGAGTATTATGGTAACACAGAATAAAACTATCTTTAAAATGAATTTTGAAACCTATTTTGACCAAAATCTGACGTGGCTCATAATTTTGACTTGGACTTTTTAACCAAAATCTGACGTGACTCCTAATTTTGACTTAGACTTTTTAATGTTTAAAACTTTATTCTTTAAATATTCGACTTTCAAAAATCGGGACGTGATACCTACAGAGCTGTGCAAGATGGAGTCTTTACTGGAGTTCCATGCAGACGAAACTGCCATATGTCGGTCACCCTACGTTACTGGTGACGAAAAATCATGGTGTTCACTCTTCTGGTCATGGATATCAAAACCAAAAGAGAGTCCAAAATCCACTAGGTTTTCATTGGCTTCCTTATCACGCTCATTAGTAAGCATAAGTCTTGTGGACTGTAATTTGTCAGATGATGCTATCCTAAGGGATCTTGGTGACCTATCCTTGTTGCAGCACTTGAATCTGAGGGGAAACCCGATTTGTAGTCTACCTGATAGCATCAGAGGCCTTACTATACTCGAGTCACTTGGGTTAGAGCATTGCACTAGACTCCATTCACTTTCGGAGCTTCCAATGAGTTTAAGACACTTAGATGTGTATAAATGCAGTTCATTGGAAATGGTAACAAATCTACCAAACCTGTTGAGATCACTGGTATTGGTAATAAATGGTTGTGACAACCTAGCCGAGGTTCAGGGATTATTCAAGCTAGTACTAATAAGAAACATTAATGCAGAAATATTCAACAATTTGGGCTTTTTCAACTTGGAAGTCATGGGACAGATTGAGGTTGCACTGTTCAATATCATGACAACGGCAACAATTAAAGTTCCCCTTCAGGTACTACTACTACTACTTCTCTCTCTCTCTCTCTCTCTCATGTATGATGTATGTCTAATAGTATGATTTCCATTGCGCAGGGACTGTACGAATTTAATATATTCAGCACTTTTCTTCCTGGAAATGAGGTTCCAGACTGGTTCAACAATAAGAGCATGGGATCATTAATTCGTTTGAAGGTTCCTTCACTTCCTAATCTTAATATCCGAGGCTTGAACGTGTGTGTTGTCTATGAGCAAACATATGTACCATCTGATAATTTAAGAAACGAGTACTGGGATCATGTATGTATTAGAACCCGTAACAATACCAAGGATTTGAAGTGGATCTATAGTCCCACTTTTGTAGGCCTACCAGAAGGAAGTGAAGATATGATATGGTTAAGCCACTGGAAGATCGGGAATCAGCTGGAAGGTGGTGATGAAGTGGATGTTACAGTGTTTTTATGGACTTATTTGAAGCTAAAAGAATTTGGCATCCATCTTGTATACGAACAAGAAGAGAACGATGCCCAACATGACGTGCATCCTTCTTGTCAGGATGTTGTCGAGGGAGATTTGTCAGCATATCAAGTCAGGTCAGGCACATACTTCCTCTGCCACCATAATTTTGATCTCCATCAAGACTGCTCAAAAAATGATGGCTGGACTACCAACGGCTTGTATGACTTCTTATTCGGGGACTCCATTTCAACTGCCCTTGGTTAATAGTACAATAATACTTCGGAATGAAGGTACGGCCCTTGCTGATGTTCTTTGTGAATATGCTGTATTTGTGTGTATATATCCATTTTTGTTGATGTTTCTTGCAACACCTACATGGTTAGAGTAAATTACACTAACACGCCCGCTGAGGTTTCTGACAATTACAGAGACACTGTTTATAGTCTATGAACTAAAACCGACACGGACAAGGATTTCCTTAAAAGTATGCATATCAAATACGTTCTAGCCTTTCCTGCATGGTTGATAAATAACCCCAAGATTTCCTGTTGAAGTAAAGGTTGTATATACTGGCAAGATATAGCTGAGCTTAACTTAAGACAAAGCAAAACCTTCTTAGAAGGCCAAAAAAAATGTTGTGCACTTTCTTTTTCTTGCCTTTCACATGATCAAAATAAATTCATCTTACAAATTAAATAGGAGTTTCTCACAAATTAACTGAAGAAAAATGTAGAAACGCTGACGATCCGTCATGATACGACAAAAGTAACACATGGAAAATCAGTGAATTGTTGACATAGGTTGCTTGGGAATTGTTCATAAGATCTTAGAGCCTGTTTGGAACTTGGGGGATGGAAGGAACGGGAAAGAGAAAAAGAAGGAAAGTTATTTTTCCTTCCATGTTTGATGTTGTAAAGAAAATTGAGGGAAAATGGTAGGAAAGAAGAGAGAGTGTGTTTTTTCCCCTCTTTTTTCCTTCCCTTTCTCTCCTAAGTAGAAACAAAGAAAGAAAGAGAAATTTTTTTAAATTTTTCCTTCCCTCCCCCAAGTCCCAAACAGGCTGTTAAGTGCAACCAGCTCAATATACACACCATATTTTGTCATAAATTTTGAGAGTCCAACCAAAATAAGAGTCTATATGTAGAAATATGGACAGGATCCTGCTAATTTCTTTCTTGTATTGGTAATCTAGACACTATATACGACAATAGCTGGAAATGGATCTGGAAGCTAAAAATACCTCAGAAATTGAAGTCCTTCATCTGGCTGATTATGCATGGCAAATTGCTAACCATCCAGATGAGAGTCACGCGAGGTATGGCCCATGAGGACATGGAACATTTACTAAGAAGCTGCAGTGTCTCTAATAAGATGTGGTGTAACTTCAAGGGCAGACAATGGACCAGTAAATGCTTGGATACTCCTCTAAATGATTGGATTCACCACAACATTTAGAGGAACAGTGATAAATAAGATCCACCTTATTGGAAGCACTATCTTTATTGTAACCATGTGGCAGGTCTCGAAGGATAGGAATCTCAAGGTGTTGAATGTGACACCACTAGAAGTATCAGTGATTATACTCTAAAAGTGTAATCTACATGTCTTAATTAGCTAATTGTTACTTTTATATAATGTTTAATTGTTTTAATTTTAATTCTAATTCATACTAACTTAGATTTGTGTTTATTTTTAGGAATCCTAGCTAAAAAGGGATTAATTCGCACTAAAATAGAATAGGCGTTTGAAGGGCGTTCGAACGGTCCTCAAGGACATTCGAACGGTACGTCAAACGGTGTCATGCCAAAATCAAGTCCGAAGACCGTTCGATAGATTCAGATAGCATAAAAGCCGTCCGAAGAGCGTTAGAAGTCCATTCGAACAATTAACAAGGGCGTTCGAACGGTGGCCCAGGCGTTTGAATGGTTTTAAGCTTAAATGGAATGATTTCGAATGCAATTTAATCTTAGGTTTCAAGAGGTTGTTATCAAGGTACAAACTGCTGAAGCTGTGGTACAAGCTGCAGAAGCACGCAGAACTGAAACTTTGGAAGCCCATATCTCGCGAACCAGAAAGGATATTTAGGCCCATAATATGTCGATTTCATATAACTTTTTGAGACCTACAACTTTCATGAGGGACCCAGCCCATCTTAGCACTCGGTGAAAACCGTCCGTACAACTGACGACGAAATTTATATATTAATTCACTTTTTAGTTATGGATAGGGGAGTAGATAGTAGAATAGATTTAGGAGTTTTATATTTTTGAAGGGATTGCTAGGGTTGACGTTTTTCTAAGGTTTTAGGAGTAGTCTTAGGAGTAGATTAGAGTAGTTTATTCATAGTTTTCATTCAGTTTTCAATTCCTGTAATCAGATTACTCAGTCCTTTTAATACATTTTTAATATAACTTTGCATATTTATGATTATGATGAGTAGCTAGATTTTATCTTGAGATCAATTGTGAAGATTAATTAAATATTTTGGATGAACGAAGGAGGTACGTTCTTGGTTTTAAAGTTAAATTTTTTGGTTTTTTTTCTTCTTCTTTTTTGTTCTAGAACCTTCGAAAACCTGGACGTTTGATTATGTTCGGTAACGTTTATGCGTGAATTTATATACAATAGATACACTGCGCAAATCAATGGTACTCGTCCTTAATTCTAACAACTCGATTCATTCTAGAAGTTGAAGTTTTGAAAAATACTTGTTTTTATCGCTAAATCTTCTGAGTCCAAGACTCGCAACGTAGTCGAAGGATTTGAGTTATTAAATTATCTCCTTTGGAATTTCAAGAGACGCAATTGATTGGATCAATTAACCCCATAACTTTTTCTTTGTTTCTTAGTTTAAATTAGATAACAAATCTTTTCTTAACCTAAAATTAGATTTTTGTTTATTGGAGTGTTTTTCCTAAGATTTTTGATCCACGGTAAGTTTTCCAATTTACGTAAACTATCTTCCTTGTGGGATCAACCTCGTACTTACGAGAAATTATTACTACATCGTGGCCGTGCACTTGCGGTTAAGTATCACCCTTTTAAGGAGCGATCAATCAACAAAATTAATTCTTTTGCGACTAAGATTCTTAAGGCCTTCTTCACCCCTCTAGAAAACTTGTTTATTGTTTTGAAACCTGTTAAATGGTGCTTTCCTAATGCAAGTAAGCTGAAGATGAACACTGATGGGAGCTTTAAAGGAAAGGATGCACTACTACAAAAAAGGGTTTTACCGGCGCTTCACAAATGCCGGCAAAAGCCTCCAAAAACGCCATTAAATGATATGCCGGCGTTTTGCCTGGCGTTTTCCAGAAGCGCTGACAATATCGATGATGGCTTAAGTTCCGGGTGTTTTCAAAACACCGTAAACCTATGTCAGCGTTTTGGCCGGTGTTTATTTTATGCCGTCAATAGCATCACTGTCGGCGTGAAATTTCGGCCGGTCAATTTTCACCGGCGATAAAAAAGCACCAAGAAATGTAGCAAGAAGCATTGAGATTTTAGTAACTTAAAACGGCGTTTGTGTAAGGGCCGGCAATTTCTGTACAATATTTTTAAATCGTAACAGATATATTTTTAAGTGGCGCTTTGTATAAAACGCCGGTAAATGCCATTGATTCTAAAATGCATTTAGTTAGAACGGCATTTTGTAAAACGCCGACAAAAGTCTCCTTCCTAGTTTTTAATAATTGATGAAATTGTCATTAACCTACTGCATTTGTATTAATTTATGAACCTCCTGCTATTTTCATCCAAACCAAAATATAAAAACTAATTAACTAATGTATGCAACTAAATCAATATCCATCCACTTTATAAGGGAAAAAATTTCTAGAAATCCATAATAAATATATGATAAAACATTCAATGTTAACTGTATACATCTCAGTACATCCATAATATGTCCCAAGTACAAACCAAAAATTAATACAACGAAGACAATAGTTCAAACTACAAACCAAAAAGTAATTCCACAATGACAATAGTTCAAAGTACAAACAAAATTGATACCACCAAGACAATAGTTCCAATATTCCCAAACAAAATAGTGATGCCCACTTGAAGTACTTTCGAAACTGTAATACAACCACACAAGTTACTTCTTTTGATAAACCTGAAATTGAAAATTAAGCACATACATTAGTGTATATATAGTAGGCATATGAATGAACTTGTATATTGAATTTGTAAAGATAGTAGATAAATGATTAGACAATACATCATCATATAACCAAACAATATTTTCACCGATGGCATCTTCAAGTGTTTTGAGACGTTCATTGGGCCTCATCAAAAGTTCTTGAGGCCTCAACACCTCTTTAACATGCACTTCATAATATCTTGACCCCAATTGCATGCTTCCCACCACTTTAGTAGGATCTCTATTAACAATATAGCCTCTTGCCACTACTACTTTCGGTATATTCATACTAATAACATCTACAAGGTTGCCAACCTACACATGTAATTATTTAATTTATTAAATAAATATTAAAAACTAGTAATATTTCTATAGGAACTTATGCTTTTAAAGGTTAAGGAACTTATAAATACCTGAGAACCTTTACCAGACTTTTGCAAACTTTTCTTCTTCTTCATTGGGGGTTCCTAAATTCAATTACAATATTTTTGTTAAAAACAGATAAATAATTCATACAAGCTAGCAAATTACACTAACAACTTGTTTGGAACTTGGGGAAGAGAAGGGAAGGGAAGGAAAATTTTACTATTTGCTTTTCTTCCCATGTTTGATTTTAGCTAGGACGGAAAGGGTGGGGAAAGGGAGGGAAAGAGAGGAAAATTTATAAATCACTCTCTCTCTCTCTCTCTCTCTCTCTCTCTCTCTCTCTCTCTCTTCTTTCCTTCAACTTTTCTCTCATTTTCTTCACAAAACCCAACATGGAAAGGAAAATAGTTTTCCTTTGTTTTCTCTTTCATTTCCTTTCCTTTCCCTTCCCTCCCCTTCTCTCCCCCAAGTTCCAAACATGCTATAATTGTTGTACCATATTTTTACCTCATTTTCTGAAGAGTGGATCATTTTCTGTGGTTGTAGCTGCAATTTCTGTTGTGTCTGCGATTGTTGCTGCACCTGCGGTTGCTGTTGTGCCTGCATTTGCATTTGTGACTGCATTTGTGGCTGCACTTGTGCCTGCGGTTGTTGTGCCTGCATTTGTGGTTTTGGGTGCACTTGTGCTTGTGGTTCTAACCCTGAGTTACTATCGTGAAGACTTCCAACTATATTACAGTGCGCGCTGGATGCATCTGGAGCCTGTTACACAAAATATAAAAGAGAGAGAAGCAAAAGTCAATAGGTTAATAAAACTCATAAATGATTTCACCATGATCTGCTACTGCCAGCCAAATGACTCAAGTGAACAATGACAGATTAGTTGGAAAAAGAAATGCAAGCAAACATAGTTTAATGCAACCGAAAGAAGAACCTTAAATATCTCAAAATATCACATGTGTGTGTGTGTGTGTGCTTCTCTAATTCTGCCCTTCCAGCACAGTTATATACTTACTGCAATTCTACTACTGCAATTCTACTACCAGTCTACCACTGAAAAAATTTATGTTTGCCGTTATGTATTCCTTAACCATCCAGTGTAATCATAGTATAAATTATTATTATTGTACATATCAAACTCAAGGGATAGATGAGCTGGCCACAATCCCAGGAGGTGCTGATTTCAAGTCATCTCTCTTGGGCCATCCCCAGAGATTTTTCCTGGTTGTTACCCGCTAAGAAGTATTAACACGGATACAGGTACGGATACGGACACAGCTATGGACACGGGATATGGAGATTTTTTTTTTAAATAAGTGAATCGAATATAAATAAAAGGGCACCAAAGGGGTGCAACCTGTATCTTACTTTCATTTCATAGGAAAACATTCAAAGAGTTGAAGAGTTCAGCATACATTCCAACATCTGTAACCTCATAATTTCAACCTCAATCATCAAATAAAAGATGGGCATTGCCAACCAAAATTGTAAATGTTTAGTTGTCAGGTATGAAAATGCAGGTTCAAGTAGAGGTGCAATGCAACCACTTTGGACAAACAAATTTGCATCAATTCCGTTATTTATTTTGTATTGGCAACCTTGCAGGTAGGTACTACACTTCAATCTAGGCAAAAATTATTCTTAGCACATGGAAAGCCCTCTCCTAAGAAACCTGGACTCCTAGACATGCCAAACTACTAGAATCTGTTATAAGCAAAAAGAAAGAAGGAAAAAAAAAATAAGGAAAAGACACTTGCATACAAAGAAGCCAAGTGTACACATGCACGCAAAGGAACTGTGTTACATGTACAGAAGTTCTTGACTTTAGATTAAATTGTATGAGTTGCTTGCTAATAGAATACATGTAAAATTGAACAGATTGTTAGAGAATATAATTTTAATGAAATGTGAGAAGATATAATTCAGATACATTTTCATAAGCAATGGTACGGCAGTCTGTGATTTGGACAAGTCTATTAACTCAATGAATCATGGAGCAAAGATAAAAACTCCTAGATAAAGTAAAAGAGAAAGAAAAAAAAATCTCACTAATTAGGGTGTTGATTGCTTGATCGAAAACCAAGAGATCTAACCAACTTCAAACTTCCGAAAATGATGATGTTTTTCAACATTCAAAGAGTTAAAGAGTTCAGCATACATGCCAACATCTGTAACCTCATAATTTCAACCTCAATCATCAAACAAAAGATGGGCATTGCCAACCAAAATTGTAAATGTTTAGTTGTCAGGTATGAAAATGCAGGTTCAAGTAGAGGTGCAATGCAGCCACTTTGGACAAACAAATTTGCATCAATTCCGTTTTTTATTTTGTATTGGCAACCTTGTAGGTAGGTACTATACTTCAATCTAGGCAAAAATTACTCTTAGCACATGGAAAGCCCTCTCCTAAGAAACCTGGACTCCTAGACATGCCAAACTACTAGAATTTGTTATAAGCAAAGAGAAAGAAGGAAAAAAAAAAAAAAAAAAAAGGAAAACTAGAAACTTCAACAAATGACTCTTTTCCCTCACCTGTGACAGTTTAAAAAAGTAATACTAGAATTGAAACAAAATAAAGTATATATATGGCACTTACTCAGTTAGCTAGAATGCATAAGTTTGTCCAAATTGACTCAACTCGTTGTCATCTCTATCTCAATTCCTTAAGGTAGTCAATACAAAGCAGGTATTGGTATCTTACCTAATTAAGCTAAGACTAAGAGAGCTGTTGGAGAAAGGAACTTTAAACAATAATAGTGTAGTCCAAACTGCATCAAGAACCATGCTACTGATTAGTTAAGTTCTTTTTCTTCCGGCCATAGATTAAATGAAATAAAAACTCTGACTTATGGTCGGACTCTCTCTCTCTCTTGCAATGTTTCCTACTGAAGTGCAGGATGATAAGTTTCTTTACAGATAGTTTCTCTATTATAAACACTATTAGTTGAGAGGTATTGTATTTTTTTCTTAATCGCTTTTTCATTTTTTAGGGAGTCTTTGAATTTTCATTTCACATCGTATGGATAAACCAAGAGTTGAGTTTCATAGAGCACAAAGCCGTCTTAAGTTGGATTAAGACTTAAGAGTAAGCTCTCTCGCTGTCGCTGTTCCTCTGCCTCTTTTCTTGGGGTGACTTATGATGCACTGAAGATATTAATACTTAATATCTTTGGTCCTGTTTTCAGCAATAAAAGAAATGCCTTTGATTATAGATCCCGAGTCTACCACTTAACACAACCAGGCATGGATTGAACCTATGAAACTTCACATTACAATTATGTGTTCGTTCATGTTTCAATTAATCATGTCAGTTGATTTTTTTTTTTTACCTAAAACTTATTGAATGTGATTTTTATAAGTGTTTGATATCTTCGTCTTCTCAAATTTTGAAGTTGTCATGTTTTTTCTTAGGTACTTGAAATTTAAAATTGGATCTTTTTAATTTCTATGCTTTACCATATTATGTTTTCGCTATGATTTTTATGCTTCTATACATCTACGATTTAAATTTGGGTGATGATCATTTTAGATTGTTGTATTTGTTGAAAAATTTTAATATTTTTCTGATACAAATTTTTTTACTCATCCCTTTTATCTCTAGCTTTCTTCTACGATTTTACCCTTAAAAATGCAACTGTTATGGCTGTTTTTTGTTTATTCCCTTCATATTGTGGGTTAATTTTAGAGACTTGTGCCAGCAGAGGCAATAACTCATCCTCCAAATGAAGGCTGAATTCAATCTAGGTCTCGAATATGGAGTACCACTATTTACTTTAGTCGTTAAGCTAACTGGCAACTTTTAGTGCATCTAGAGTTATGATACCACGGTCTTTTTTTATTCTTATTTAGTATTCTTCCAATATTTGAATTAGCAAAATGAGAAATGTTAAAAAAAAAAAAAGATTTCGGAAAAGTAGGCCTCTTCATTTTGCTTCCAGATTTCAAAGGAAAATTTTGAAAATGCATCGTTTCTCCCATGCCTAAAAAAATTGCATAGCTCTATCAGTGGCCCACTTACTTTCTTAGGGAGGGTTTTGCGTACTACTATTGGAAGTAGTTACTCCATCAGTACATGATTGTCATGACTTTTCAACCTAAATATAGTCTTTTGTTTTACATTGACACAACGTCTAATGTTGGAAGCATAACCATTTGGAACTTTCACATTTTTCAACATGTTCAAGAACTTAGTTTTCTCCGTGTTGCCCATTGTGAAGCAAGCGGGAGGCAAATCATATTTGTTATCGGCTCATTTTTTAAGGTGCAATGGCTGTCGAATCCCCATTTGTTCAAGGTCTCTACGAGCATTTAAATTATCCTTCCCTTTGCCATCAACATTCAATATCGTGTATAACACATTATCACAAACATTTTTCTCAATATGCATTACATCGAGATTATGCCGTATCAAATTATACTTCCAATATGGCAATTCAAAGAAAATACTTTTCTTCTTCCAATTATACATTGAGCCTTGATCCTCCTCCTCATCATCATCTTGGTGTGCCTTCCTTTTTTTTTCTAACCTTCGAACCGTCTACATCCCGCTTTCCAAATTTGTTTTCATAGTTGGCTGGAAACATGGCTAACACTTCTGACCTAGATAATCGAGTTGGTGCAAGAGTGTCAATTTCAGTTGTTTTGTCAAAGGACATCCGCTCATGTTGAAATTTATGATCCTTATCCAACCAGCGATGATGCCCCAAATAACAGGTCTTCCTCCCTTTGTAAAGGTAACGAGAGTGAGTCTCCACGTGACAACAACGACAAGCCAATTTACCCTTTGTGCTCCATCCCGATACATATGCATATCCAGGGAAATCGTGAATTGTCCACAACAACAATGCACGCATTCGAAACATTTCATTAGTTGCTGAATCATAAGTTTCAATGCCCTTATCCCACAACTCCTTCAACTCATCCACAATAAGGCTCAAGTAAACATCTATATCATTTCCTGGTGACTAGGGCCCATCAATAAGGAATGACAACATCATGTAAGGCTGCTTCATACATAACCATGGAGGTAAATTGTATGTCATCACAACCACGGGCCAGGTACTGTGTGAAATGCTCATTGTTCGAAATGGGTTAAAACCATCAGATGCTAAGCCAAGCCTAACATTACGAGGCTCTTGAGCAAAATCAGGATAAAGTTGATCAAAATGTTTTCATGCAGTAGAGCCAACTGGATGCCTGAGTACCCTATCAGGAGCGGGGTTCTCTGCATGCCATCTCATTAAAGAAGCAGTCTTGGATGACATGTATAATCTTTTAAGCCTAGGTATCAACAGGAAGTACCTCACAACTTTTTGTGGAATTTTATCCCTTCCTTTGTTATCTTCATTGGCTTCCCCTTCAAATTGCTTGTATCTAGATCTGTGACAAATTCTGCAATTAACACGTTCAAGATTCTCCCCCCAATATACCATACAATCATTAGGGCATGCGTGAACCTTATGGTAATCAAGGGCCAAACCTCCCAATAGTTTTCTACTTGCATTAAAAGAATCTGGTAAGGATTCACCATCAGGAAAGGCATCCTTCAACAACTTAAGCAACATGGTGAATGATTTATTACTCCACCCACTTAGGCACTTAATATGCATCAATCGTGCAATAAACGACAACAATGAGAACTTCTGGCACCCCGGGTACAACTCCCGCTCAACTTCCTTCAACAACATAAAAAAGTTAGTAGTTTCTTCATCTAGACCGTGTATATTAGTGCCAGGTGGATCATTCACACCCATATCGCGAGTGGGGCTTAGCGAAAATATGCCAAATGCATCGTGCAACATTTCTTACATCTCATCACGCCCGCCCAAATCACCATGCCCACTGTTTTCATTACCAGACTCTGTACGTATTGATTTTTCCCCATGAAAAATCCAACGAGTGTAACTTGGCAAAAACCCAACTGCAATAAGATGATTTGGTACCAAATCTATCTCTACCAGTTTGACATTCCGACACTTCTTACACGGACATACCTTTTCTTTTGCATCCTTATTCTGCTTCTGCACATACTTTTTCGCAACCTCCATAAAATCTATAACCCCTTGAATGTATTTTAAATCCAGCCTTGGCAAATTCATCCAACTCTTATCCATGATAGAGTACCTTAACCCAACTCTGAAGAATACAAAAATAACTAATCTAAATCCATGTTACATGACTTCCCAAGCATATGAAATTCTAATGCATGCACATGGTAATATAATGCCACACTACATGATGAATGCAATTTTTGTGAAAGAAATGTAGCTCAATAGCCCAAACATACAAATTTTAATCCCAACTCCAGGTTAATATGCACACAAAAACCATCAGAAGAACACATATATACATCAAACAAGCAGCAATAATCATTTATAAGGGACACTGGCATAAAAATAAACAAACGAAAAAAAAGAAGAGAAAAAAGTCATAATTGCATCTCCAAGTGGAATGAAGCATGAAATGTCCATGTAGAAGGTGGAAGGGCATCCATATTATCATAATTGTTCATTCATGAAATAAAAATTGCATCCAAACAAAAAAAAAGTCCTAAAACAAAAACTAACAAACAATAAAATAAAAATTTACATCCTAGCAAGTTTTATAACATTCTTAAAAAAAGAAAAAAAAGAAAAGAAAAGGGAAGACGAAAAAGCAATAATAGCAGGAGCAACAACAACAAAAGAAATGAAATCTTGCCCAAATCAAGTAATTCAAATTTGCATCAAAGAATGAAGCATCATTAGGAAGATGTGGAGTTAGCTTCTGAGTCTTTGAAAGGACATTTGTTTTGTTTTTTTTTTTTTTTTTTTGTTGGGTAGTTCTGAAGGACTATTATATTTCAAAAATAAATATACTTTCTATATTGGAATCAGTGACAGATGATGGCCCCAATTCTAACCATTGCACCATGTTTCATAAAATTCCCACTAACATAATCTAAAAAGAATCAAATGGTTCTCAAGTTTAAGGTGCCATCTAACTTAGCCGGTGAAATCTCTTGTTATATAGTTGTAGCGGCGTTTTTTATAAAACACCAAGGAGCCAACGGCAGTAAAAAGCCTTTTTGTACTAGCAAATAGCCAGCAGCAGCCAAGGTAGCAAGAAAGGCAGCTAGCAGCAGCATGGTTTTTTAGGCAGCAGTGGCAGCAAGCAGCCAACTGTTTGCTTGGTTTTAATTTTCTCTTTTCTCTTTTCTCTTTCTACGTGTGAGGTTTACCTAAGTCTTTTTTTTTTCTTAAATCAACTCTAATAACATTTATAATCTAGAATTTATTATTTGTGTACAAATGGGATCCACTCTCAAATGATTTATGGCAGGGGTTATCCCTAGTACCGTAATATCATACATCCATCATGTATGTACCTAGGGAACAAGAAGGGAGAGCCATCAAAATTTCTCTACCGTGGAACAATTAATGAGCTGTCAAATACAATGTGGCATGTACATTATCAAACTATGCATACTGGACAATTCAAGAATCATTTTCGAACAACCGTCACTCATCACAAGGTAGACAAAGAAATTGTTAACGTGCATTTGATCTTAATAGACCAAACACATACCAACAACTAATATGTCACACGATGGCTGAGGAAACGTGTGTTGTATTGAGATTCTTGAACGGGTCTACGCTTAAATGCAAGCATGAATGCAATTCTTTGAAAACAAATATAACTCAATTATACAAAAATTTGAGAACTAAAATCAAGCTACTAAACAGATAACAAATGAATTAGCAAAATTGTCCTACCTTTTATGAAAGTCTTTTGGTTTTATCTCTTTATTTGTATCTAGATTCAAACAGATAAATTCGAAATCTATATTTGCACATTTTAGTAACTCATCGAAATCTCGGTAATTATACAAAACATTTGAGATAAAATACAACTTTCATCCAGTTGGGAGAGTTATTTAAAATAAAGATTAATTCACTCTGTGTCATCAAGAACTTTAAAAAGAAAAAAAAAATAAACTAAAACCCACTTGGGAAGTGATTAATCCTAATTCCAAGAGCAAATTAAGGCTATAGACAAACCTATAAACAAACCATTTTTTGGAAGTGATAAATCCACCAATTAAAGACAATTTTTTTTTTTCATGTCCTATAGACAAACATACGGAAATGCCCAACAGTCCTATAGACAAACTTCAATGACAACCTTCCAATACATATGTATGTATGTATGTATGTATGTATGAATATAAACCCCAACTTTATCTAACTCAAACATCTCAAGTGTTTCACATGTCAATTAGAGCCTAAGATGGAGAACGAAAAAACAGGGGTAGAAGATTGTGGAAGATTTCAGAGTTTAGGTCATACAATAATGATGATGGTCGAATAAAGAGGAGGAGGAGGAGCAAAACATACCGAATGCAGCGATTTCACCCAGCAATTTCACACCTCGATTTCACACAACGAAAGCACCAGCAATTTCACACCTCGAATCGTTTGACATTTAGCATCAAATCCTCTAAGCAGTGATTTCACCCAGCAATGGAGGTTGGTTATCCTTGCTAAGATAGAGAGATCGATAGAGATAGGGAGATAGAGGAATGAGAGGGAAATTTCTGTAAAGATCGCATAGGAGGCGCTCGAGCAGGGTTTTGGCAAAAAGATTTCCCCCCAAAATCAAAGCTACATCATTTTGATTTTTGTTTTTTTTTTTTTTTTAAACTTTGTCACGGCATTTCACTAAGCACCGGTTTATGTAACTGCCCAAACGACACCATTCCACTTGCCGTTCTTCTAGCCGGACTTATGTTGGGCGTTTTATTAACATATTTTGACTGCGATTTAAAAAAGCGCCAGTATTTTATATTATAAAGCGGCGTTTTACCGAAACGCCGGGAAAATGGCGCCGGTAAAACCCCTTTTTGTAGTAGTGATGGAGTACCATTTGATAATTTAAGAGCATGGGATCGTCAATTTGTTTGAAGGTGCCTTCACTTCCTAATCTCAATATCCCAGGCTTGAACGTGTATGTTGTCTATGGGCAAACATATGTACCATCTGATAATTTAAGAAACGAGTATTGGGATCGTGTTTATATTAGAACCGGTAACAAGACCAAAGATTTGAAGTGGATATATAGTCCCACATTTGTGGGCCTACTAGAAGGGAGTAAAGATATGATACGGTTAAGTCACTGGCAGATCGGGAATCAGCTGGAAGGCGGCGATGAAGTGGACGTTACAGTGTTTTTGTGGACTTATTTGAAGCTAAAAGAATTTGGCATCCATCTTGTATACGAGCAAGAAGAGAACGATGCCCAACAGGACGTGTATCCTTCTTGTCAGGATGTTGTCGAGGGAGATTTTTCAGCATATCAAGTCTGGTTAGGCACACACACTTCCTCTGCCACCGTGATTTTGATCTCCATCAAGACTGCTCAAAAAATGATGGCTAGACTACCAACGGCTTGTATGACTTCTTATTCGGGGACTCCATTTCAACTGCCCTTGGCAAATATTACAATATTACTTCGGAATGAAGGTACGTCCCTTGTTGATGTTCTTTGTGAATTTGTTGCATTTGTGTGTATATATCCTTTTTGTTCGATGTTTCTTGCAGTACCTGTATGATTAGAGTAAATAACACTAACACACCCGCTGAGGTTTCTGACAATTACGGAGACTGCTTGCACTAATTGTCGTAAAATTTTATGGTAATATCAATAGTGGAAGGTTGACATTACAGCTTGACCAAAACTGTGGAGTAGAGTGAAAAGGCTTATTATAATTTATTTATTATTTTTCTCAAAAGTATACATATCAAATACATTCTAGGCTTTTCCTGCAAAGTTGATAAATAACCCCAAGATTTTCTGTTCAAGTAAAGGTTGTATATACTGGCAAGATATAGCTGAGCTTTACTTAAGATGGTAAAACCTTCTTAGAAGGCCAAAGAAAATGTTGTGCACTCTCTCTATCTTGCATTTCACATGATCAAAATAAATTCATAACAACTTAAATAGCAGTTTCTCATAATTAACTGAAGAAAAATGTAGAAACGCCGACAATCCGTTGTGATACAACAAAAATAACATATGGAAAATCAATTGGAATGTAGATGTATTGGCTCACAAAATTGAACTCCTTGGTGAATTGTTGACATAGGTTGCTTGCGAATTGTTCATAGGATCTTAGAGACTATTTGGAACTTGGGGGATGGAGGGGAAGGGAAAGAGAAAAAAAAAGAAAAGTTATTTTTTCTTCCCTGTTTGATTTTGTAAGGAAAATGGAAGGGAAAAAGAGAGAGAAAGAGAGAGGGTGTTTTTTCCCCTCTTTTTCCTTTTTCTTTCTCTCCTAGGTAGAATTAAATAGAGGAAGAGAATTTTCAAAATTTTCCCTTCCCTTACCCAATTTCCAATCAAGCTGTCAAGTCGAACCAGCTCAATAGATACAGCATATTTTGTCATACATTTTGAGAGTCCAACCTAAATAAGAGTCTATATGTAGAAACATGGATAGAATCCTGCTAGTTTCTTTCTTGTATTAGTAAATTTAGAAACTATATATTTCTTCTTTTCTACTCTTGTATATTCAAGTTAGGGGTGTGCATGGACCAGACCAATTCTACCTAATAAAAGAAATTGCAGTCTCGAGCCTAGTTTGACCTAGCGCGACATTGGAGTTAAAATTAAATTCCGGAGCCAGCTCAAAAAGAAGCCAATGAAGCTCAAGTCCAGCCATTAACTATTTCCAATCAATATATTTGTATCACAAACTTAAATTGAAAAGTTATTGGGAATTTTCTTATAAGCTCAAGGTAGCTCAAATTTTTTTGCTACTCCCTTTGCAAGACTTGTACTTGTTATTTTTCATCTGTAACAATAAAGTTGATAATATAAGGGTAATGCCTATACAACTAAAAAATTCATATAAAATTTTTGTCTAGAATGATGCCTCTCAAGTCTCAATGGGATGGAAAAAAGTCCAATAGTATGTTTTTTTCCAGTACTCATACATATAAGATTTTGCTGTGTTATTTATTGCATTAAAATTTTTTTCATTAATTACAATTTCATGTTGCTGATGTATAAAACGCACCATGTGCCAATTTGATAAAAATGAGCACTGGGCAATTTCTACTACCTGACTACGAGACTTTTTTTTTAAATAAAAGTCTTTCACGTTAAAACAAAACAACTATAATTATGCTTTTCAGTCACAAAGATAGTATCAATACATTATTGTGGCGAGATTTTCTCTTCAAATGTTTTGAAAGAATAATATTTTGCTGATATAAACATCTGTAACTTGTACATACATGTAATTTGCGAGCTAGGCCGGGCTTCATGAATTCTTTTCGAGCTAGACTTCCAATCACAAAACCGGTCTAAAAAATCTGTTTTCCAAGTCACACGGGCCTTAAACGTAATTCTAAACCTAATGAGCAGGTTTTACAGATCACTTGATTGGTGTCCGGTGTCCACCCCAAACTCAAAGATATTACATTTGAACTGAGAATTGGGACCCAGAAGAATAGAAAAAGCGAGAATTTTAACCCCAACTTCTGGCTGCCAATATGCATGTTTGAAATGTTAGTCAAAAATATCCAAGCTGAAAATTTGTAACTCTAAAAAAAATAACAATTCAAAAGTCGTAAAAAGTGTTTTATGGTACTCTTTTTATTTAGTTCACCCAAAAGATTTGGCTAGATTATTTTATTTTATTTTTGAAATTTGGCAAATTATTCAGATGATTTAAATTTGGCAGAAAATGAAAGTTTCTAGAAATTGGTTGTCTGAAAAATAAATTTGAGTGCCACTTGTTGATCAACTTTAGTTATTTGGCTTCAAACCTAACGTTTTTTTAATTACGTTTTCATTTTTCGTGTTTTTGAACATGAAATTTTTTTTTCGTTTGTGCTCTTAAAAAAAAAGACTATAAAAAATATATGATTGTTGTATATCAAATTTTTTTTTTTTTTGGGTGCATAAAAAGGGTGCAGCTAAGGTGCGTCACGTCTAGTTAGGGCATGGTAAAGCCCCTCGTACAGTCGTACCGAACCCTGATCTGAAGGCCTGAAGTACAAGTACGAACGGTTGAACCAAACTAGCATTGATGTTTTATATCATTTTTAATGTTGTGTAAAAAATGGTTTCGGTAACAACTGTTTTTTTGTTCATAACAAACTGGAGTGTTTTTGTAAAAAACTTGGTATCGGGATTGAAAATTTAGCTCCAGTAAGTGTTCTCTCCCCCCCACCCCCCTCCCCTCGCCCGAAAATATGTTATTTTGTATTGTATTAAGTGGATAGTTAAACTTGTCAATTCCATGACAGATCATTGTATAAATGTTTTACTCAATTTGTGCGGAACAACGTCACAACGGACTGGTAGACTATATAAGCTTCGAAATTAATCGTGGTGTGACCCGTCCATATCGGGTTCTGATACCAATGTGTAATGCATTAAAATCAGTAGCAAGAGCAAGCACTGACGTGGACCTATATGCCAGCCTACAAAGGCATTCCAGATGTAGAAGAAGAAGATGTGATACAATTAAGTAGTTGGAAGATTTTGAATCACTCAATGGAAGGTGGTGATGAAGTGAACCTCTCAAAGGATGGGATCTTCTAACCAAGGTATCCTTGAACCCTGCCACTTGGGTGTTCTCAGCAGAAGAAGTGTCAGTTTGTGAAAAAAAAAAAAAAAGGATAAAAGAAGGCCTAGAGGAAATTTCACAAAAATTGGTCAAGTTTGATAAAGATGTTGCTTGGAAGTTAGGCTGTTTGTGTTTTTTTATGTGCAGCTTTAGAGTTGTAATATAATATTGGGTTTTGAGTTGATTTAGGTGGCGTTGATATCATGGCATGATGGTATCCCAATTTAATAGAATTAGGCAAAATGTAGGATTTTTTTAATCTTAATTGATTAATATTAAGTAATTATCGGAGACATTTTCTCCACTTAATTACCCTATTAATTGACATGGCATGTCTGTTGATTAAGATTTAACACGTTCATTTCGTCTGATTTTATTAGCATTTACGCAGAACATTTTCTCAATTATTGGTGATTAGATTTACGAAATATTTGTTGACGGTGACTTGACCCGTTGACTACTTTCCTCTGGCTTCCCCCAATTATTCTTCCTTCCCCAAGTTCCAAAAAGGCTGTTATTTTTCGCTTTTTGAGACTTTCCCTTTCTCTTAACTCGTTCAGAATCCTCTCTCTCTCTCGCTTTCACTCCTCTGGCTCTTTTTCCCTGGCAATCACGCTCTGTGGTCTTCTTCTTCTCCTCAGTTTCTTCTCTTTCTAGTCATTATTTAAGTGTTTCTTTGGAACATACACCAAACAAATTAGTGTGAAGATCTTGGTGGAAAAGTGATCAGCCCAATACCCTCATTCATCGGCAAATTCAGGTAAGAGTTTCTACATCTATAACTCCAACGCCCCTTGTTCATCTATTGTCCTGCTTTTCGTTGTACATGTGCGTATCTATTAGCAATACTTGCATGTTTTCCTGAATAAATCTGTGTGCATTCCTGAATTAGGTGAAAACCCACGCCATATGTTGACTCGATATACGGAGTCTGACTTGATTTGATGGCTTCATTTGTTTGATCTTGTTGGGTTGACCCATCTTCACTTGGTACATTGCTTGTCTTTATCAAATCTAAGGGTTTGTTTGGAAAGTGTTTTTTGTTTTTTGTTTTTTTAAAAATTAGAACATAACAAAAAAATATTAAAATAAATGTATTTTTTGATTCTATAACATTGATATAGTATTTTTAGTAGAACGGTAGCTTATAAATTCTATCATTAGACCATAAAAAATAAAAAACAAAAACAGAAAACAGAAATATACAACAAAAAACAAAAACTGACAGCACTTCCAAACAGAACCAAGCTTTTTTGTGATTTTTGTTTCTCGTACTCTCTGTTGATGTTGAGATGATCTTCTGAACATATGGTTAATAACGTTCAATATACAGAGTAATGCTGCTAACGTGCGTACATGATGCATGAATTCATGCCCGCTCTCTCGTGTGGCCTAGGGGTTACATAGGGAACCAATGTAATCACTTTTATTATTGAAAAAATGGATAAATTACACTACCGCAGACTCTCTCTCAAAGTTCAGTTGAGACTACCACCCCTTATAATTTCAAGTAAAGAAAAAATTTAACGATATTGATGGATAATTGAAGTCGACTGCCATAAGCCAAGTTTTTATTAAATATTTTGTATTTTGTAATAGAAATAATATATCAAAATGACCTTTATAGCCCTTTAAAAATTATCATTTTTCCTTTTCTCACATTCTCTCTTCCCTCGTCAACTCAGAACCATTCACCACCACCAGACATCACCCCACTTCGCAACCATCCACCACCACTCACCACTACCTACCACCACTCATTTCTTTCCTCTCTTCTCATTGAGATATTTACCTCTGGTTTTTTGTCAAAGGGTAAGGGTAATACACGTGTACATACACTTATATAAACTGTCGGCGCGGGGGGGGGGGGGGGGGTGAAATGGTTTTTTGTCAAAGGGTAAGGGTAATACACGTGTACATACACTTTATATAAACTGTCGGGGGGGGGGGGGGGGGGGGGGGGGGGGGGGGGGGGGGGGGGGGGGGGGGGGGGGGGGGGGGGGGGGGGGGGTGAAAATTGATGTGAGGGGCGGGGGGGGGGGGGGGGGTGAAAGGGGGGGTGGGGGGGGGGGGGGGGGGGGGGGGGGGGGGGGGGGGGGGGTGAAATGCAAACATCAAGTGGTTCCAATCCTGATACATACACCAATTCGTCTTCCACGAGTAGCATTGGCAACTCAAAAAGATACAGCTTAGCCTAGGCTCTGCTCAAAATCCCAGCATTTTTGGCCAATAAACTCAGATTTGGAGCCCCGAGTCCTTCGGATCAGCCTAAAGCTGATCAGAAAACACTCCTCCAAGGCTCCAACACAAGAATCACCCACCTGTCCAAAGAACCCGCCATTTCTAAGTCTCTGAAGCAACAAAGGCTGGTTGAGAGTTGAGACCAAACTGCCCCATGCCATTCATACAAGATAGCTACCAAACCTTGCGAACGATGCTGGAACACTTGTCAGCATTGGATCAGAGAATGAACCAGCAAGAAAGTAGTGATTGTGAAGATTAAGAGATGGGAGTGGATTGTTCTCGGTCATCTTCTTCCACCTCCATATCTCTGGGGCTGTTTCTCTTCTGTGGAGTCTTATTTAATTTGGCTTTCTCCTTTTGGTATTCTTTGTTTTCTCGACTCTCAAGCCTTGACTCTTCACACACACCAATTTTTTTCTTGCTTTCTCTTCGTGTGGCCTCCTCAAAAGCCATAAGAACTGAGGTAGCCATTCAAAACTCAGAGAGAGAGATGGGTTTGTATATACAAAGAGATTGTTGTTTGGGAAGAGTAGAGATCACAGTACATGTGTTTATACAAGGAACCAACCAGAACTACCATTGAGAAATGGTAGGAAGGACAAGGGCTGTGCCCGTGCTATAAATCATTGGTACCATCTTTTGTGTATTACTTTCCACAGATAAAATATATATGCTGATCTAAGAAGCACGGATACGGACACGGGTACGGATACGGACACGGATACGGACACGGGACACAGCATTTTCAAAAAATGAGGACACGGATACGGCAGGGACACGGCAAAAAAAAAATATTTTTATACATTTTTTGTTTGTTATGTATGTGAACATAAAATTCATAAATCACCAAAAATAAGATGAAAATAACTAAATAAGTTCACAATTATAATACAACTACTAACAAATTAAGGATTTGAAGAATTGGATTTGGGTGTTTTATGTTTTGGTATTTTAAAGTTTTGAAATTTATAAATTAGACTCTATTTAATACTTTTAACGATAACATTTTAACTCCAGCGTGTCTCAAAATGTGTCCAATAGTTGGACACGCGTGTCCCCGATGTGTCCGATAAGTGTCCACTAGAAAAAATATTAATAAAAATATTAGACACGCCAATTGGCGTGTCCGACACGTGTCCCGGTGTGTCCGAGAAGTATGTGTGTCCAACATGTGTCCGACACGGACACGGCACCCTAAACGGAGTGTCCGTGCTTCCTAGATGCTGATATTGTACATTTATGGATAAAGGTGAAATAAGATACATTTGGAATATGCATGACAACAGCTTGATTGTTTGTTATTGTTAAAGACAAAAGAAAAAGGGACATAACCTCTATTTTGCCACAAATTAAGGCTAAAATGAACTAAGCATATAGAGGACATTTTAGGTATTTCAGAGCCTAGCTATCCTGTCATGACCCAAGGTCCACACGGTACAATATTGTTCGCTTTGGGCCTTAGCTTGTATGACTTTAAACCACATTGTACGAAGGAGATACAAGGGCTTACACACATAGCATTTCCCCTCTCTTTTCCCAGTCGATGTGGGATCTCAACACATAATCTTGGAGCTAGCCTGCCACTGCCATAGCCTACCAGGATCTCATACCTACCAACGTACAGCCGCTCTAACGAGCAACGCATCCTCGCGTTGGGTTGGATCCAGTTGACTCTGATACTATTCTGTCACGACTCAGGATTCACATGGTATAGTTTTGTCCCGTGTGGATCCTGGGTCGTGACATATCCTCCTCCCAAAAAAAAAATTTTTTTTTTGATGAATCCATGAACCAAGGAAAGAAATTTAAACAATGGATAGAAAAATAGGAATTATGTGGGAAAAAAAAACTGATAACAAAGTAGGAAACTGTGAAACTAGTGTAAATGGATGTAACAAACCATTGCCTTTCTCGTGCAAATTGTGTCAGTGTCAAGGCCTTTCCGACATGAGAGTGTGGCTTTTATTGATTTAATTTTGCTCTGGGTCCTGGGGTTAGGGTTTCAAGGCTTCTTTTTTTCTGTTTTTGTTTTTTCTTTCTGGCCAAGGGTGTTCAAGCCTCCTGAAGCATGTTATTGTGTGTGGATTGGGGTGGGATGTATTGGAGCCCAGCCTATGACTTGAGTTAGAGAGACTTAAAAAAAGAAAATTCTCAAGATGGGCCTATAGGCCCAATTATCAAAAAACAAAAAAAAGGGAAAGAAAATGGATGTGACCAAAAACCCTGTAATTTGCTTTCATTTATTGACAACACAATTTTGCAGTTCTTTTTGTTTTTTTCTTTATTAATGGAGTCAATTTGACTGGTGGGTTGTGCAAGCATATTTTGAAATATTAAAAAACTCTAAATTGAATGCCAAAGTTAGCTCATTTATTTTGCAAGCAATTTAAATCGAGCTTCTAACCCGGACAGATTTCTATCCTAGCTCGAGTGGCTTAGGTCCTGACTAGCTCATCAAGTCCAAATCAAGTACGATCAAGGTTGCCCAATTCCCACCATCTAAATGTCAAGTTTTTAATGGTAGCTTGGAAAATTCAATAGAATCGGAAATTGCTGTCTCGTATAAACTTTTATGGTCCATTATTGTGTTATGTAGGCATCTTCAAGCAATTGTGGAATATTTAGTTGTGAAATTGCATTGATAATGTAATAATGGACTGTGGAGACCACCCATATATTTTATACATGTCAACAATCCATTTGGACGCCAAAGGGTTTATCCTTTTGTTCAATTAGTCATGACATAATTTGTCAATTGGGTAGCAATCTTTTAATGTCTTGATATCAGATGTTGAAGTAGAAAATACATGTAAACCCCCCCCCCCCCATAATGCTCCACATTCATTCTCTCATCAGATTTTTGTTGTCATTAAACACACAATAGTGGGGCTGGCATTAATAAATTCATATGGAACCCACTTGGTTGTGTCTAAGTGGTAAGGAATTGGGTAGGAAAATCTGGTAATCTCAAACATAGTTTTTCTCTTTTGCATCCTGATGGTAATTTCAAATTTTGATTTCAAAACTTCCATATCTCTTAAAGCTTTGTGAGAAACTTTCGAGTTCTGATAAGGAAGCATGGCAACCATGCGGAGTTTTGCATAATAAGGTTGAGTTTGTTTAGAGTTGATGGGGCTGTTGGATGTTGCTCAGCTACTGCCTGCTTTGTACCTTGGCCGAGATTCATTATTTTTTTTTTTGGGAAGAAAAGATGAAGTGGTAATTCATTAACACCAGAGAACAAAGGGCAGTATTTAATACAAGGTATATAAACAGGGGATTTGTTCCTACACCAATAGTTTTCTTTTTCTGTCTGTCTTTCTTTCTTTCTTTTTTCTCTTTTTGGTGGCTATTTGTGTTTTCACACACTACCCACCTCACGTAAAATCCATGAAATCATCTGTTACTTTACACTTTCTTTGTAGCCTTTGGTCTCTATTTTGATCTTCATTGACTTTGGTGGGTCCAAAGTCTCAATACTTCATCAGATTTGCTTTCCATTGCTGACATATATCTTATACCTCCAATGGTGCATACACAGGTATAGTAGAGCTTTGTTCCATGGCTGCTGCGAAAGTCAAAGAAGCCTCCTCCCCAATGTTTCAATGTTCTTATCATGTTTTCTTGAGTTTCAGAGGTGAAGATACACGCAAGACTTTTATTGATCACCTTTATACAGCTTTAGTTCATGCGGGAATTTGCACGTTTAGAGATGACGACGAACTTGAGAGAGGAGAGGATATTGAACAAAACCTACAAAAGGCAATCCAAGAGTCGAGGATTTCAATAATCGTCTTATCAAAAGACTATGCATCTTCTACATGGTGCCTTAATGAACTTGTGAAGATACTTGAACGTATGAGAACTGTGGGTCATATAATACTGCCTGTATTCTATCATGTGGATGCATCCCATGTCAAGAAGCAAACAGGGAGTTTTGCCGAAGCATTTGGAAAACACGAAGAGGAATTTGAGAAAGGGACCTGTGATAGAAAACAGGAGGGGCTTGCAAAGGTAGAGAGGTGGAGGGAAGCTCTTAGAGAAGTCGCAGATTTGCCAGGGATGGTCTTACAAGATGGGTAATTTCCTCTAATTCATTTCTATGGCACCATCTTGATCAAGCAGACAGATGTTATTCAATATATTAGTGTTCTAAGTTGCTTATATTACCCACCATACCCCATATTTGTTAATTTTTCAAAAACAAATGAAGGGAGAGCACTTACATCTTATTTATAGGGAAAACTAGAATCCTAAACCTACTTGGATTAGATTTTGAATAGCAGAAATTAAGGAAACACTAAAACTTATTAAAGTTGGAAATTTTGAGTTAAGCCTGAATTTGGACACTAGAAACTTAAAGAAACATTTTGGGCAAAACCCAGGAAAAATTGGAAACTCCTTGACCAAGTTATTGCTAAAACAAAAGTATCCTAAAACTTCAAATTTTCACTTTTGGAGGCTTAAACGAAGGAATTTTCCTGAAAAGCGACATATGTCACGGCATAGCGATGAGCTTGACTCATTGGGCCGTTTCCCGTCAAATATGGGCCTTTTGGACTATTTTGGACAAAGTTGGAGCCAAATTTTTCCTAATGCCCAAAATAACCCAAAGTTACTTGTTCTGCATCAATTGAGTCTGCATTACCCACTACACCTGAATGATCAAGAAGCAAACTCTATAACTGTCAGGCAACATCACAATGGATAAGAAGATGATCCATTGATTCTTCAGCTTCATGCAACACCAACTGGGGAGTATCTTTCCTTTGTTGCCCAAATTTTCAATAGTCCGAATGGCATCTAAATAGCTGTCCATACAAAAAAAGACACCTTTGTAGTGGCTCCCACTTTCCAATTATACTTCCAAGGGAATGGTCTTCTTGTATCACCTTGCAAGATCTCATAAAAGGATTTGACCACAAGGATCTCCTTTTGCCTTTACATCTCGGGTCCTCCTCCCTAAAAGTCAATGTGATGTTATATAGTAGGTCAAAAAAACTCAACTAACGCCTCCAACTCCCAGTCTTGAGCACTCCGGATAATAGGGGCTCTTAAAAGCATCTCGTAGTTGTCACCCTTAAATACCACCATCGCATTATTGTCCCACGCAATTGCATAGAGTCTCGGAAAAGCTTCAAACAAAGGAGAACCAACAAACTACACATTATGCCAAAACTTAACTCATAGAGAATCTTACGTGGTTAAAAAAAGTCTTGCTACCCTTCCTAATACCCTTCCAGAGACTTGCCCCGTAAGAATCCCAAACTTCTGTAGAAGTCCTACCCCATCCTCTGAATCATGGAAATGATTCATAGAAGAGCCATAGAAATGATTCGTCAAGGGCATAACATCCTCTATGAAAATATGCCATTCTGCTTGAAGAAGAGCCATAGGGAAACCATCAGGGCCTGAGGCTTTAACCCATTTACCTCCTTCTCTATTGAGAACTGGACTTCCAGTCTCT
Source organism: Euryodendron excelsum (assembly GCA_033060915.1). NCBI lineage: Eukaryota > Viridiplantae > Streptophyta > Magnoliopsida > Ericales > Pentaphylacaceae > Euryodendron > Euryodendron excelsum. The sequence goes on from CM065379.1 coordinate 44,325,697, forward strand.
CCCCCTCCACCTTTGAAATCATCAAAAACTCCATGCCATCTCCTATAAATGAACCACTGCCACTGATATCATCTTCTTGTTTCAGTTCCACTCCATCAATCATTAGACAGCCAATGTGATTATTTCTTGTATGAACATGGACAATTCTGTGGAAGAAATGTTTGTATTTCTATCACCTTCCTTGAGCCAGCATCCCAAACTCCCTTTAGCTTCTTCCTGCTGCAATGACTCTTTAGCCAAAAGATTTTTTTCATCCTCCTTAGCATCCAAGTCACTGATAGTGTAAAGAATCCTTTCCTTTTGAGTGCTCGCATTACCAAACTCCTCCCTATTCCATCTCTTATTATCATGCTTCAAAAGTTTCAATTTCTTAGCCACACAACCTAGGTGTACTAAATCATAGTCACTCCTCCACCAATTCCCGACTCTGTTGAGGAATCCATTTTCTTTTTACCACATTTTCAAAGCGAAAAGGACATTTATAACTCCACAATATAGAACAATAGGAACGTGGTCCGAGATTGGGTAGGGATAAGCATTTTGTAATAATTGTGAAACCATCAATCCTTGAGACGAAAGGAACATCTATATTGTTGCTAATGTGAATCTCACTCCTTCTATAGGCTAATCAACCAGTTCATAATATTCTGTAAAATCCAAAAATTCCCTTATAGCAAAGGAAATGTGAGCAATGACCAATTTGTCCAAAACAGATTTATCTTATTCAAACACCCTCTCATACATGGCTAGACTCTCCTTTATGAGAGAGTCATATATGTGCATGTACTATAATTATCAGTTATACAAGACTTCCTTACTATGATAATGTGTTACTCATGTACACGTTTAAACAATTGGAGAAGGTGTAACTTAAGTATTTCTCTCCTCAAGTTAGCGAAAGGTACACACATCTATATCTCTATATATCTGTATATAAAGGAAGCCCATTATCGCAGTGGCTACGACACGTGGCATACTATTCTTTTAAATGTTTATTTTTCCTTGTCTTTTTGTATTCTAGTCAAATGTGGTAAATGATTAATGATACAAATAATTTTGAAAATTCACTTCGGACAGATGAAATGCATCTAATTTATTATGAATTTAGAGTGCTTATTAACTATCTTCTTAACTTCTTGAATGGTTAATTCAAATATATGTCATTTTTATACTTATAATACTTCTTCATACATGTAATTTTATAGAAACTAAATAAACACTGTGCCACTAGATTCTATTTAGTCGAGAGTTCAATTATGCATAATCCATCTATCATGCAATAGGTATAATAAAAAGAACTTACATAAGAAGAAAGAAAGAAATTCCGATTTGCTAATAGAGGTACGTGGTGGAGGTTTATGATCCCACATAATATTACTTAATATTTGTTATAGGTATATTTGAGTTATTTGCTATAAATTTTGTCCAGGAATGGAAGGGTTACATGTATGCATGATTAGTTGATAATTATTTAGTTTTACTATGAGAATATGTTTCTACATATATTATTGTTTGTTGTTGACAACTTTTTGCCACAAACTTTGAGAAGTGCCAACGTTTTTGTACACTTACCTAGGTGAGGAATCACTCTGGTTCTGATCTATTGGGGATCGGCGAAGTAAGTATTTCAGTAGGTTTAAATTATGGACTTGTCAAAAGAGTGTTCAAGAAGTGCCATCGTCTGAGACGTGTTCCGCACAAACAAATACAACTCCTCTGTAAAAGTGTCCATGTTACTTATGTCTCATCCCTAGGTTTATGCACGCTGTTAGGAGAAATCCCACTGATTGCTTGGTGTAACACAAACAGTTTGAATACATATAATAAGTGAAATGAATGGTTAAATTTTAAAACATTAGGAATAAATAGGTAAAATTTAAAAATGGAAATATCTTTTGGATTGTGCAGAAATGAGGACCTCTTGTCTTGGAGTTGGTCATTCAAGTTGGAGCAAGTTGGAGTTGTGATTTTGGTGAATGTTCTTGGATTTTCTGTGGACTTCCTTTAAAAATATTTTTCATGTAATATTACCTATGTTATTGCATCCATTTGAGCATTAATTGCCCAAATTAAAAACGATGACATTTATTTATTTTTGTTTGCACTCAATTAGTAATGGCCGGATTTTATTTTCATGAAATTTATTTCATTTTGTTTTCATTTATGTTGAATTAATTATGATCTTTTCCTTCACTCAACTAATGACCTGCCAATTATGTGTTATTTTATTTTTGGTTGCTGGCTGAAGGCATGAGTCAAGATTTATTCAGAAAATTGTTAAGGAGATTGCAAATAACTTGAATCGCACAATCTTGAGTGTAGCCCCCTACCAAATTGGTATTGATTCTCGTGTAGAAGAAATTAATTCTTGGTTACAAGATGGATCAACTGATGTTGGCATAGTGGCTATATGTGGGATGGGTGGAATAGGGAAGACAACCATTGCCAAAACAGTTTATAATCAGAACTTTGACAGGTTTGATGGTAGCAGTTTTCTTGCAAATATTAGGGAAATGTCAGAACAACACAATGGCTTGGTTTATTTGCAAAGAAAACTGCTTCAGGATATTTTGAAGGGGAAACATAAAAAAATTCGCAGTGTTGATGAAGGTATTATGAAGATTAAAGATGCTATGTGCTGTAAAAGGGTTTTGCTTGTTCTCGATGATGTGGATCAAGTGGAGCAATTAAATGCGGTACTCATAATGCAAGATTGGTTTTATCCAGGAAGTAAAATTATTGTAACTACTAGACATGAGCGATTGCTGAAGGCACAAAAACTGTGTAAGATGCATAAAGTCAAAGAGTTAAATGATGATGAGTCACTTGAGCTCTTCAGTTGGCATGCCTTTGGACAAGACCATCCCATTGAAGGTGTGAGCTACTGCAGAGGGTTGCCTTTAGCTCTTCAAGTTTTGGGTTCTTCTCTATCTAGCAGAAATGTAGATGTGTGGGAAAGTGCATTAAAGAAATTGGAAGCAATTCCTGACAGCCAGATACTTAGAAAACTTAAAATAAGTTTTGACTCTTTACAAGATGACCATGATAAAAATTTATTTCTGGATATTGCATTTTTCTTTGTCAATAAAGACACAGATTTCAACCAACTAGGGCTAGCCTAGTTGGCTAGAGTTCCCGGCCTCCACTAAGGAGGTCAGGAGTTCGAATCCCTCTCCCCTCAGATCCCCTTCCCGGCTTCGGCCCTCCTTGTAATCCCTTCCGATGAACCAAAAAAAAAAAAATAAAAGACACAGATTTCACCATTACAGTACTAGATGGATGTGGTTTCTACACAAGATTAGGGATTGATAATCTCATTGAGAGATTTTTGTTATCAATTGATTAGAAAAACAAACTGATGATGCATCAGTTGGTTCAAGATATGGATGAGAAATTGTACGACAAGAATCAACTGAAGAACCTGAGAAAAGGAGCAGACTGTGGCATCATAATGATAGCTTCAATGTATTAATAGAAAAGACTGTAAGAATGACAAAAAATGCTTTTCATATCTATCTGTACATGTTTTTTTGCTCATGTGCATACTCATCTACCTCTTTTTTATCAGGGGACAGAAACAATTGAAGGCCTCATCCTCAACATGCATGTGTCAAGGGAAGAGAAGCTATCCGGGAGCGTAAACAATTCAAAAAGACGCCATTCTGAATGTTTCCATGAGAACTCATCATTGCTTTATGCCGGCAGTTCACCGAAGCGACGTCGTCTAAGCTTCTCTTGGCTCCCTATGCTTTCTTCCTTAACAGAATCATTTTCAACATTCAAGTAGACTTACATACTGATGCATTTTCAAGAATGCACAGATTGAGAATACTCCAGCTGAGTAATGTACAGCTTACTGGATGCTATGAAGGATTTCCTAAGAAGTTAAGATGGCTGTGTTGGCGTGGGTTCCCTTTAAAATCTATACCCAATGAGTTTTCTTTGGAGAGCTTGGTTGCACTTGACATGCCCTATAGCAACTTAGAACGAGTTTGGGATGGAACAAAGGTTTGATGCTAGTTCTTCTTTCTTTTCCTATCACTTCTGTTTTTATGGTGGCAGATTAGTATGAATATTCATAGAAACTAATTTCCTGCTTTTTGGTGATAGTTGCTCAGATTGTTGAATATCCTCAATCTCAGTCATTCCCATCGCCTCACCAATACGCCTGATTTCTCAGAGCTACCAAATCTTGAGAAATTGATTATTAAAGATTGCATTAATTTGATTGAGATTCATGAATCCATTGGAGAATTGGGGAGACTTGTTTTGTTGAATCTAAAACACTGCAAAAATCTTAGGAAGCTTCCACAAAGCATTGCTCACCTAAAATCCCTTGAAAAACTTATTCTCTCTGGTTGCTCAAAGCTCAATGAGTTGCCTACAGAGCTGGGCAAGATGGAATCTTTGACAGTGTTCCATGCTGAGAAAACTGCCATATATCAGTCACCATCAATCACTAATAGGGAAAAATCTTGGCGTTCACTTTTCTGGTCATGGATATCGAAACCAACAAAGAGTCCAACGTCCATTAGGTTTTCATTGGCTTCCTTATCACGCCCGTTATTGAGCTTAAGTCTTGTGGACTGCAATCTGGCTGATGATGCTATTCCAAGGAATCTTGGTGGCCTATCCTTGTTGTAGCACTTGAATCTCAGGGGAAACCAGATTTGTAGTCTACCAGATAGCATCAGAGGCCTTTCTATGCTCCAGTTACTTAATGTAGAGCATTGCTCAAAACTCCATTCACTTCCGGAGCTTCCATTGAGTTTAAGTGACTTAAATGTGTATAAATGCAGTTCCTTGGAAATGGTAACAAATCTACCAAACCTGTTGAGATCACTGATATTGGACATAACTGGGTGTGACAACCTAGTTGAGGTTCAGGATCTATTCAAGCTAATACCAATAAGGAACATTAATGCAGAGATATTAAACAATTTGGGCTTGTTCAACTTCGAAGACATGGGAAATGTTAACGTGGCGTTGCACAGTAACATGACGATAACAACAATGAGAGTTCCCCTACAGGTCCTCTCTCTCTCTCTCTCACACACACACACACACATATATGTCTAATAATATGATCTCCATGGTGCAGGCACTGTATGAATTTAACATATTCAGCACTTATTTTCCTGGAAATGAAGTTCCAGGCTGGTTCAGCAATAAGAGCGCAGGATCCTCAATTTGTATGAATGTGCTTTCACTTCCTAATCTCAAGATCCGAGGCTTGAATGTGTGTGTTGTCTTTGAGCGAACAGATGCAAAGTCTGATGATTTAAGATATAAGTATTGGGATCAGGTTAGTATTAGAACCACAAATAAGATCAAGGATTTGAAGTGGTTCTATAGTCCCACTTTTGTGGGCTTTCCAGAAGCCAACGAGAGTATGATATGGTTAAGCCATTGGAAGATTGGGAATGAGCTGGAAGGTGGTGACGAAGTGGAAGTTACAGTGTTCTTGAAGGCTTGGATGAAGCTAATAGAGTTTGGCATCCATGTTGTATACGACCAAGAAGAGAACGATATCCAACATGAAGATCAGGATTTTGCTATGGGAGATCTGTCAGCATATCAAGTCAGGACAGGCATGTACTTCCTCTGCCATCATGATTATGATACCTATCAAGACTGCTCAGAAAATGATGGCTGGACTACCAACGGCTGGTATGACTCTTATTTGGGGACTCTGTATCACCTGCACTACGTAAGTATGTGAAATAATATTTCGGATACTTAACCTCTTGATTAAGTATTGAAGATTTCCTTATAGCCTGTTTGGAACTTGGGGGAGGGAAGTGGAGGGGAGGAGAAAATGAAGAAAAAGTATTTTCCCTACCTTGTTTGGTTTTGTAAAGAAAATGAAAGGCAAGTGAAAGGAAAGAAAGAGTTAAAGAAGAGTGATTTTTTGCTTTCCTTTTCTTTTCCCTCCCCTTTCTCTTCTAAGTAGAATCAAACAAGGGTTGGGAAAAAAAATTTCCTCATTTTCCCTTTCCTCCCCTCCCCTCCCCTTCCCTTCCCTTCCCTTCCCTTCCCTTCCCTTTCCCTCCCCCAAGTTCCAAACAGGCTTTGAGTGTCTAGTGTTTAGAAGGGGGGAAAAGTATGAAGGTAGTGGCCATTGCTGATGATGCCTGATAATAGGAAGCATTCGTAGACTCATAGGAACTTGAGGGAGCAATAGCAATGGTGGTTCCGGTCCCATGAAACATTGGCGCCGTGAGTGTGCAGTGAAGCAACGGGTAACATGTTTATGAATTTGTTGTATTTGCTTGTAAATCCTTCATGCATTTAGTACTATTATCTTTAGAATAGATAACAAATAACAATTCGTTGAGGTTTCTGACAATGGCACAGAATAAAAGTTTATGAAATAACACAGATCCTTATATTAGAGTTGTTGGTCAAGGCTATGGTCATGTGACAATGACATGACTTGTTCTTATCAAATTTTACAATAATAAATGATAGTGTTGACATTGTAGCTTGACCAAAAGGGCAAAGTAAAAAAAAAGGTTTAAAGTGTAATTGACCTTTTCAAGTATGCATATTTAATACATTCTAGGCTTATCTTGCATAGTTGATAATGGTAAAACAAACCCAAGAAAACATATCCAAGGTTGTTTTTCTTGCATTTCACTATCATCAAACAAAATACGACTTCTTGACAAACTAACTGAAGAAAAAAAGAAAAGAAAAAAGAAAGAAAAAAAACGCGCGGAAAATCAGTTTGATTGTAGAAATATTTCCTCTCAAATTTGTACTGGTTGGGAATTGTTGTCAGAGGTTGCTTTTGATTAGAAAAATTGTCTGGATGGTTGAATCTCTTTTTTGTTTTTTTTTTTTTTGTGTGATAAGTGTCTGGATGGTTGAATCTCAAAACAGCATTGTTTAGTCGGAATTTTGTTCTTACTGTTGTTGCATTTAACCATTGTTTTGTAGATTGTTTTCTGATTAGACTCCTTTATGTTAATCTTAGACTCCGCTTGGAATCTGAATTTTCAGTGAAAAAAATATATATAAATAAAAATAATTTTTTTTATTGTTCCTTCACAATTTTTTTTTTATTTCAAAAAATTGAAGTTTCAAACGAAGAGCAAGTAGGATGCAACTAATCTTAATCTCACAGTTATTGAATATTCATCAGCTACTACTTAAAAGAAACATTATTATGAGAGAGTTCATCAGTTGACGGCCGCTAAATTGAAGACCACAAGCTATTTTATTGCTAGAGTCAATTTCCTCCCTAATTACAAATAAAGTTGCTGTTCTTTTGACATGATTTCAGGCACCAATAGTTCTCTTTTGTTTGCCATTGTCCATATTTCTTCAACAATCACAATTTCTGCTGTTTAGACAGTTGATCTGCAATTCAGCCAATCTCTGCATTGAATCTGCTGGCTTTTTTTCTTGTATTGGTATATCTACAAACTTTTTAGCGAAGTTCTAACAGGAGATGAATTAGCAAATTGAAGTTTATGATATGCATAAAAGAACGACCTTACTTCAAATTTCCCAACAGTTTTACTGAAAGAAGGGGGAAAAGATACGTAGGTTCCATTCATCAAACTGTGAAATGTATTTTTATTGGTAGTAAGTGAATCAGATACCGAATAAGTGAAATTAAAAAAAAAAAAAAATAATGTAGAGGCGTAGTCATGAAATTATTGAGCAATTTGTCAAATACTTTTAGGCAAATTTCAAGAGACAAAAACAGAAATAAGAAGAGTTTTCTCCTAGTTTTTGGTTCTCTTCTTGAGTTTCGGAATTGTTTTTTGTTTTGCCTGAGAATCATGCTGCCATCCAAGGCCAGAGCCTGAGGAACTCTGTTAAATCAGTCAATGAAAGATAATGTTTGGTTGATTTAGTTTTAGATGTAGTGCCAATGAAGTTTAGTAAATTTTTTAGTATTAAAAGAATATCTAAAATTCCATTGTTCTATCCTTACATCTCAACATGAAAATAAAAAATTAGATGAAGTGAAGAGCTTGTTTGGAACTTGGGGGAGGATAGGGAAGAAAAAACTTTAAAAATTTAGAAAAGTTTAAAGGAAAAGAGAGAAAAAAATAAGTAAAAAAGAAACACATTTACTCTTCCTCTTTTCTCCTTTTTCCTTTCTTTTCATTTTCTTTACAGAACAAAACAACAATCCCCTAAGTTTGATGGCAGATTGATGCAAAAGTGACACTGCAAATGAATAAAATTATAGTTATACGCTCACAATAATATAACAGAACCAGGTGACAAGCATACGGTAGCCAGTCTTGGCATCCACCATTTAATATTTATAGAGAAATTCATGTTTTCAGACAGACGCTCACACCATGAAGAGCCCCCGAAATTATGCTACATGAAAAGCACTCAATCTGGAACCCACATTGGAGAAACTTGATGCGATAAAATCTGTCTTCCAACCGGACCTGGGAGCGTCGGGTAGAGCTGTCTTTGCCGAGGCAAGGTTGGACCAGCCCGATCCAGCGGGTCCATGGGCTTGGCTTGGCTTTGGGTGCACCATCTCCATGACAAGCAGGCAATTTTTCTGTGGCCGAGTTAGCACTGACCCCCTCAAAGTGCTCGATGAAATGCTTAGCCTGATACGTGGTCTCCGCCCAATAACAAATACAATACTTCTCTGTATCTATTTTGTATCTATTGGAGAGAATTAAAAAAAAAAAAGGCTGGGTTCTTCTTTGTTGTTTCCAGCTACAATATTCTGAATGGTGGATTTTGCATGTAGTATAAAGTGGATTATGCCTATGAGATGCTGAAGGTGATGGAGCAAGCTGGATTGATGCCGTAGGCGGTGAAGTACAAAACTTTGATTTCATATTTCAAGGTATTTTGGTTTTCCCACCTTTTCCATTAACGGTTCACAGGTAATTTCGTGTCACTTTTTAACTTTCTCCCTTAAACCGGCATCAACCAAGGGGTAAAGTGTGATCATCCAAATCAAACCACATTTGAAATTTTGAAGAAACGTTTTAAAAATGCTAGAAAATGTGAAAAAAATGTTTCGAAAATTCTTAGAAATTTTTGGAGAACTCTTGGAATACTTTACGAGGCTTCGTTTGGTAAGGGTTTTAAAAACTCGGTCCCGAGAACAAGTTTTCAGAAACTGTTCTCAATAACGTTTTCAGAAACTGTTCTCAAGAACGGTTTCATTCTCTGAAAACATGTTTGGTAAAATTGGTTTTAGAAACATAAAACAAGAAGAATGTGTTTAGTGTAAAATTTTCATAAATGAAGGGGGATGGTTTTAACGATGATCAACGATAGCCGGAGTTGGAGAAGAACAATTGCAGAAAAAGTAAAAAAGGCAGCAAAACACCAAAAACGAAAATCAACAACAAACCTAGATCTACAACCTTACGGAACATCAATACATCACGAACAAAACACCAAAAAACCATTACCAAACCTGGATCTACAATCCTAATTGTAAATCGGCATCACAAACCCCAGATGAATCATCACAACACCTACACGTTTCTTGAAGAACTTTGTAGAGGAATCTGACACTAGCAAACGCACATGAAAATTGAAACAAACCGTCTCTAATCTTCACTGTTAATTCTACCGGCCGTTTCCTCTTTGACAACGTTGATAAAGTTGAAGGGGGTGTCGGGGCCTGTAGATGCTGTCGTTTGGAAGAGGGGTGGACTCCGTCGGTGAGCAGAGATGCGGATTTACAGAGAGTGGACTCCGTCGGAGAGCAGAGATGTAGAGATGTGAACATGTAGAGATGTGTGGAAGAAAATGAGAGTAACGATAGGGGTGAGAAATATTGGTAGGTTTTATATCAAAGTACTTCAAGTGCACAATACTTGGTCTCCGTATTTTTGCAATGTGAGACCGAAACCAGGAGAACGTCTTTTTATTGTTCTCAAAATTTCCGAAAAGTTTTTTTGAAACCAACGCCGCAAAACACTCCAACAAACACAGTTTCATGAACTAAAACCAAAAACTAGAAAACGAGACCCTAATCAAACGGAATTTAAATATTTTGAAAACTTGAAATCTTTATTTTTAAATTTTTTTTAAAAAATTTTAATTAAGTATTTATAAATTATTTATGTAGATTTTTTTTTAAATTTTTCAAAAGTTTCCTTACGTTTTTCAAATGTTCCTATTAAAAATTTCAAATGTCTTCTGTCAATTTTGTAAAACTTTCTTACTCTTGGTTCGCTTTCGTTTTCTATTTTCATAGCTATGATTTGTGCTCCATTCTAATATAATTTATTTGTAAAAGTAGTCTGCTTAATGGGTTAACCATTTGTGGATTCCCACTTTCTTAGCAGCTTCGTCCCCACCCACCGACACCTGCACCCCACTTGCAGTCCTTTCATCACCGACTCAACTGTCCTCTCTTTTTCTTCTTCTCCTTTCCTTGTCCTTCTTGAGTTCATCGTTGTTAATCTTCTGAGAGGAAGTGCTCAATCCAAATTGAAGTGGCAGATTGAACAGGGTAAACTTTAAACTGCGTAACACCACCCATCTTCCTATTATCATCAGTCATTTATATGGAATTAAGCCATAATTTTTTTCCCCAATGTTTGCGAGTGGCAATAGGTCCCTGAATGAGCAGAAACATATATGTGCTAAGTGGGATGGTGATTTAAACTTGGGGGCGGGGCTGTTCTTTATTCCTTCGTTTTTTAGTTGTTTGCAGTTAAAGAGATCGCAGCAAGCACGCATTGATCGATAGAGATTCTTCATTTATATTTTAAAGCTCTGTACAATGGCTGCTGTAAGAGCCCAAGAACCCTCCTCTTCTGCGTCTCGGTTTGCTTACCATGTCCTATTGAGTAGAGGTGAAGACACCCGCTGGACCTTTGCTGACCACCTCTATACAGCTTTGGTTGGTGCTGGTTTTCACACTTTTAGAGATAACAAAGATGAAATTAAGAGAGGAGAAAATATTAAGCTAGAGTTTCAGAGAGCTATAAATGTATCTAAGAGCTCGATAGTTGTCTTCTCGAAAGACTACGTTTCTTCGGGATGGTGCCTTGAGGAACTTGTGATGATTCTTGAACAAAAGAGGACCTCTAAACATGTTATTTTGCCAGTTTTCTATGACATCGAGCCGTCCCAAGTTAGGAAGCAAACGGGGATTGTTGCAGAAGCATTTTCCAGGCACAAAGCTCAATTTGAGGCTGAAAGCAGCGATGAAAGAAGAAAGGAATATGAGCTGGACAGGATGGAAAAGTGGAGGGCAGCACTTAGAGAAGTTGCAGATCTGGCAGGCATGGTGTTACAAAATCAAGCTGATGGGTAATTTTGTCATAACTTCCTTACTTAGCCATTAATTGATAATGTTTTTTTGGAGGTTTTTTAGTGGTATATGAGAAGTGCAATCTCCTCCTTTTTCTTTCCCCCCACCAGCCCTCATTTTTTCTTTCACAAATTAACCAAAAAAATTGAAGAAAAAAGAAGAAGCTGCATATGTGGTGGTGAGTTTTGGCAATGTTAAAGAGTACAGTTTATTAAAATTTCATTATTTATTTGTTTTTGAAAATAAAATAAGCACGCATACATATTTACTCATCCTATTCACGTATATTCATGTATAACACATGAATGTACGTATAAATGAATAAACACTCATTTTTTTATGTGAATCTAAAACCTACCAAAAAATACTTTGTTTTTTTTTTTTTTTTTGTAGTTGAACTGTATAGTTCGTGTAATTAAACTTTTCTTATATTATACTTGATGAAAAATTATAAACACTCATTCAGAGCAAAGGCTATGATACATCCTAATATAAACTCAATATATAATTGATTCTAAACATACTCTGCAATTATATGATACAACTAGTGGCTATTAAAACTCATTCAACCTTACCAATTGCAGAAAAAACTTGTATATAGTCATTTCTAGTATTGTGTCTCAAATATATAATTACTTTTGTGATATTTTTCTAACAGTTGATATGACTAAGTAATTAAACATACTTTCTAATTTTATATTAATGTTGAAATACAGAATGATAAATTAACCCATTTTTCTATGAAGTCTTGGAAAAATAAACAAAGAAAAATAGATTTCATTTATCTAACACTTTAATTTGATTATTTGTGAATAAAATGTTTTAAAAATTAACATATTATATATATATATATATATATATGAAACAAAATACTAGTTATTGACATGTATACGAAGAAACAGCTTATAATATAACTTTTTTTATCCCAACTTTTTAACTATCATTCATATAATAATCGTACAGTTATATATTCGTATTTTTTTTATTATCATATCGTTCAAGAAAAAATCTTATTAAACACATGTACATATTACTTACCTTTCTTATGTTGTCCCATATTTTATAAACAATGATAATCACCAATTTTTTTGTCCCAAATTTTTATCACAAATGAGGTTTCCGTTTTCACCTCTCTTACTCGTGTAATGTAACCTTCTTTCCTTTTCTGCTTTTTTTTTCTTTTCTTTTCTCTTCTCTACCTTTCCCAAACAAGAGGGTTATATGTGTGTAGAGAGGGATTAGGATTTAGGAAATTTGGGACAATCATCTTGTACCACCATATTCTTCTTCTTCTTCTACGATAAATAATCTCATTGCCTTTACCCCATGAACATTTGTTTCAGGCCGAATCATGTACTATGTATTTGTGTGTTGTGTGTTTGTTTTATTTTCTATTTCATATTTCATTTAATTATGTGAGTTTGACGTAACATTTGTTAATTAAATGTCTCCACTACACGCATACTCTAAATGAAATAACTCTCTCTTTCTCTCTCACCAATTGCCTTTACCTTTCTCTTCATTAGCTAGTTAAATATTAAGAACTACTTACTGACTACTTCGACTTTTCATCTTTCGACAATGTCTCATTTACTTAGAAACTGATTATATGATTATCTCTCTTATGCTTTAAGAAACAAGAGACTACATGTTAATTTATTGGAACAGAATTTTAAAATATAAATTTAAAAAATGATATTTTTTAAATATAGATATCAGTCACACACAGTTTTGTGGAAAATAGAAAAGGTCATATTTCTGAATGTACCAGTCATTGAAAATATATTAATTGAGTATTGCAAACTGTGTTACTTATTTTGTGCCTTATGTACCAATCAAGTCTCCAAACTGTTAAGTACTGAAAGGCAGTGCATTTTGTAGAAAGAGTAATACATTTCTGTTAAGTGATTGGCACATGCAAGAATGTTGACCATTTTCATTTCTCATATCTAATGTTTAATAATTACCGTTTAATGTTGATTAATATACCTAATTGTCACTAACTCTCCAATTTCTTGTATTGGGTCACCAACTCCCAATCCCATTCTCTCAAAATCTCTCCACCTTTGGAGAGATTCCAAAAGTGGGTTCTAAAAGATTGTGGTTTTTCTCCATTTCTCTACTCTTAAACTATCTAAATAAGTAGTGGCAACTCCAAAAAGTTTTGGCAGTGGTGTCATGCAAGAACATAAATTCTACAAATCCAAAAATTTACATTAACGATAACCATTACCTATTTCTAATGAATTGGCAAACTAATTTTAACTTCTGAAAGTATAAACAAAATTGGAATTTTATAGTGTTACTATAGTTCTAACAAAAAGACATGCAAATACATAAACTTTTACAATTGACCTTGACGAGATTTCATATTTTGAAATTGTTACATAATATCCTCATTGTCAATGTTGTCAATACATCATTTTCAATATATGTAACCACATAATCATTCATCCATTGATCTCTTATTCATTTAAGCAAATAATTCTTTAAGAAGTTCATTACCGGAAAAGCTCTTTCCATGATCACTTAATGAAAGAAGTCAATTTGGGATATTTGTAATTGGTTAATGTATATGAGAATGCTATTCGTAATCCCATTTCTCACTCCTAGACACAAGTGGATGAACTCCACATGAATTTATTAACACGAGTCCTACAACCTTGTGTCTAACAGAGAGAAAAGTGATTGTAAAATGGTACTACATATAACATTATTCGTTGTACATAGTTTCAAACATGTGTATGTATAAAATGTAGGCACTTGATTTAATATATAGGTTCAGGGGTTCAAACACAATGGGTTCAACATACAGGTTCAGGAGGTTCAAAATTTCAAATACTCTACAAAATAAAATTTATACTTAGTAACAAATTTTTTTTATTATATTTTTAGTGGGTTCAGGTGACCCCACTAGCTAAAGGGTGGAGCCCTGTAAACAAGTGATTAGGGAGAATGGAGTGCCTGTTTTAATCTCTGTCCAAATTTCCTAACCCAAACCATATGTAAAAGCCCAATCCACAACAAATAATTGCCCCCAGTCAACTTGGCTGGTAAATCCTGCATTATGATATTCTAACATGCAGTGTTAACTTTGACAATATTACTAGTACTAGCTTCTGACGTTAAAATAATATGAGACACACAAAGTATGCTGTCCACAAACAAGTCATTGACACAAGAACTGACAAGTATGACACTATTTGTAGTCATTAACATATCAAACACAACATAGCAATGTGTCGTCTAAAGCTACTTTCTACTTTCTGTTCAAACGAAAAAATCCGGTAGTGATTTCTAGAGTTCCTTTTTTTCAACCTTCTTTTATTTTTCTGCAGTTTAAGTTGTCAAAAGCTCACAATCAGATCTAATGAACCTCCCTGTGATGCATAAACCACATTGGTCAAGCCTATTCGTCCCTTTTTCAATTAACCTTCCAACTCCTTTGTCCCTTTGTTAAAGCTGTTACAAACCTGGGAATCCAATATTACCACCAACATTAAGCCGAAAAAACAGATGCTGAACAGGACTAAAAGACTTTCATCAATGCTATCCTACATCAGGAGCAATAAGAACCTCTTGTCATGAAGTTACTTTTGCGAGTTGGAGTTGGATGTTGGTAAAAGTTAGTATGTTATGTTGACTATCTTTCTTTATTAACAGAAATTAAACAGAGAAATAGAAAAGAGAAAAAGGGAGAGACTGAGCATCCTACAGTTATTAAGAGACTAAAGTTTCGATTTCTCATTATTACCTCCTATTCTCCTTCAAGGATCTAGACTCTTTTACATTTATCATTAAAAGTGGTTAATCTCCTTCCAACCCGACCATTTTGTGTATTGGTATTATTCTTCTCTTTTTTTAATCGTTTAGATTGTCTAACCTTATTAATTTAACCTTTTTCTTAACCTTTACACAGTAATAAAAAGACCTCTTAACCTTTTTTTTTTTTTTTTTAACTGAAAGAACATCAGCCCATTTCATAATCCCGTGACCTTGTTTTATAGTAACTATTGTTGTCGTTATGATCATCTAAGAAACACGGACTTTGATACGCAACTGGGACACGACATGACACAAACTCGCTGACATGACAATTTGAAAAAATGTAGGACATAAACAAGGTGGGGACCTGCATAATGATATATTTTTAATATGTTATATATAGGAATATTTTACTCAAAGAGAACGAACAAAATTGTAGAGTTGCTCCAATTAAAATGGAAAACAATGTATTCCATAGTTTAAACATCAATTTTTCTATATAATCACATTGTTTTTGTGTTACAATTGGATCCCAAGTTATTTTTTCAAACTTGCAATGTGTTTCATGTGTCTTAAGTGATGGATATGGGTGTCCAAGTAATAATTACGCGTGTTCCCCAAGTGTCCAAAGCGTGTCCAGTTCTAGAAAAATCAATAATATAACAGGACACGTTTGGGCGCCTATCTTAGATGTATCGAGGATTGTCTAATCAGTGTCCTGACCGACACGAATACGTCAGCTTCTTAGAAGTGTTCGTGCTTCTTAGATGATCACCATAACTATTATTATCAATGTCCTTACTATTGCCACTATTATTAGTATTCTTATTCATAAATATCCAGACCTTGTTCATTATTCACACAGGATAAAATAATTTTTCTTCAGTAGACATTAACCTATAATTCCAATGCTACACTTCTGTCATTACTGTGCATGGATATATAAAACTCGAAATGTCCTATGAATCAATTTCTGGGCTTATATGCATGCTTATAGATAGGGTTGTTTCTAAAGATGTCCATGTACTTGCAAAACTCTTTGCCATTTTCGTGGTGTATGTGAAATTTCTCTCGTTCAAGCTGACTGAAACAACACATTAGAATAGAATTTCTCATTGTTGCTTATGCAAGTTGGACTTGGAATGTAAGTAACTATTCTTGGATGCTGATGTTGTTCCTTTTGTTGGGTTAATTGTGTTATTCTATCATTTAAAATCAATGCCCTATATTTGCCATTCTAAGGATTATATTTGGCTAGCAATGTCCAAAATCAAGCATCATGTAATTTTTACTTTTCATTTAGGTTCTCCTCATTTCAGCTCATAACACGGTTACTTTGTTTCATTTTGTATCTTGTTCATGCTCTGTAGGTACGAATCAAAGTTCATCCAGATAATTGTTGAAGAGATTGCTAGAAAATTGGATCCCAGAGTCTTGCGTGTTACTCCCTACCCCATTGGTTTAGAATCTCGTTTGAAAGACATTAATTTGTGGTTACAAGATGGGTCAAACAATGTTGGCATAACGGTGATCTGTGGGATGGGTGGAATAGGGAAGACAACCATTGCAAAAACTTTGTACAACCAAAACTTCTATAGATTTGAAGGTAGCAGTTTTCTCGCAGATATTAGAGAAACTGCAAAACAATTCAATGGTTTGGTTAGATTACAGAAAAAACTTCTTTTAGATATTTACAAAGGGAAAAAGGAAAAAATACGCAGTGTTGATGAGGGAATCATTAAGATTAAATATGCCATATCCTGTAGAAGAGTTCTTCTTGTTCTAGATGACGTGGATGATTTGGGCCAAGTAAATGCAATATTTGGAATGCAAGATTGGTTTCATTCAGGAAGTAAAATTATCATAACAACTCGAAATGAGCGATTGCTAAAGGCCCATGAAGTGTGTGAGATGCACAAGGTTATGAAATTTGATGACGATGAAGCACTTCATCTCTTCAGCTGGCATGCCTTTCGGCAAGACCATCCTATTGAAGCATACATGGAGCTGTCAAAAAGGATAGTACACCACTGCGAAGGGCTTCCTTTAGCTCTTGAAGTCTTGGGTTCCCATCTATGTGGTGAGAAAGTTGATATATGGGAAAGTGCTTTAGCAAAGTTGGGATCATGTTTTGAGAAGAAAATCCAAAATGTACTTCAAATAAGTTATGATTCTTTAGATGATCATGACAAGAACTTATTCCTTGATATTGCATGTTTCTTTGTTGGAAGGGACAAAGATTTTGTTGTGAAAATACTAGATGATCAATGTGATTTCCATACCACTGTTGGGATTCAAAATCTCATTCACAGATGTCTTGTGACAATTAGTGGAGATGACAACAAACTAATGATGCATCAATTGCTTAGAGACATGGGTAGGGAGATGATTCGTCGAGAATCACCTAAGGAGCCTGGAAAACGCAGCAGAGTGTGGCGTCATAAGGATGCCTACAATGTATTGAGAGAAAAAACTGTAATAATTATACTTCTCATGTCTATTTATAGATTTTTTGTACTTTCTGTGACTACTGATCTGACCTTTTATTGTCAGGCAACAGCAACAATTGAAGGCCTTATCTTGGACTTGCACAATATGCCAAGTGATGAACTTAATACTGTACAACACCATTTTGAAGATTTTGTGGACGAATCCACACTGATTGGTGACGGAAATTCAATGAAGAAACGTCGCCTTAGCTTATTCTCTTGGCTCCCAATAAATTCTGCCTTGGCAGAATCCTTTTTAGAATCAGATGAAGCTGATTTGCAAATGGATGCATTTTCACGGATGTGCAAATTACGAATACTCCAGCTCTGTAATGTACGTCTTACTGGATGCTATGAAGAATTTCCCAAGAAGTTAAGATGGTTGTGTTGGCATGGATTCTCTTTAAAATTTATACCTCATGATTTTCCTCTCGAGAACCTAGTTGTTCTTGATATGCGCAATAGCAGCTTGGGACAATTATGGAAGGGAACCAAGGTTTTATTCGATTTTTTTTTTTTCCGTATCATCTTTTAATTTTACTGCTTTGGTTATCAATATTAATATTGATGGATATTTATTTCTTACTTTTTCCGACAGATGCTTAGATTGTTGAAGATCCTCAATCTCAGTCATTCCCATGCCCTTGCCAATTCCCCCGACTTCTCACAGCTACCTAATCTTGAAAAACTAGTGCTTAAAGATTGCATAAATTTGGTTGGGCTTCATGAATCCATCGGGAAGTTAGGGAGGCTAATTCTGTTGAATCTAAGAGGCTGCGAAAACCTTAGAAAGCTGCCAAGAGAAATTGTTCAGCTGAATTCCCTTGAAGAACTCATTCTCTCAGACTGTTCAAGGCTTGATAAATTGCCTCCTGATCTTGGCAGGATGGAATCCTTGAAAGTGCTTGAAGCAAATGGAATAAATCAGTTATGTCCCACCACTGGAGGAGATCTTAAACCATGGCATGAACTCTTCCGGTCTTGGGTACTCGGCCGGTTTTTGGTATCAAGTCTACAAAGCAGCCCTAAATCCATTTGTTTCTCGTTGACTTCCTTACCACGCTCATTAGTAAGATTAGCACTTGCCAGTTGCAATCTTTCTAGTGATGGTATTCCAGGGGATCTTGGTAACTTGTGCTTGTTGAAGAGGTTGGATCTAAGTGGAAATCCAATTTGTAGCCTACCAGGGAACGTCAAAGGTCTTACTAGGCTCAATCATCTTTCCTTAAGTAATTGCACTAGGCTCCAATCACTTCCGGAGCTTCCAATGAGTGTAGGACAATTGGCATTAATTTGTTGCAGGTCATTGAAAGTGGTATCAAATCTACCGAACCATTTAGACCTAGATTTGTTCATGCGTCATTGCGACAAACTAGTTGAGGTCAAGGGATTATGGAAGCTAGAACCAGTTGGAAACATTGATTCAGAAATGGTAAACAATTTGGGCTTGGCTGAGTTAGATACCATGGGAATGATTGAGGTGGGATTGTGGAACACCCAAACGCTTACAAGTAAGAAAGCTCGGGGACTCCAGGTTCTCTCTCTCTCTCTCTCTCTCACACACACACACACACACACACACAAACACTGGGTATGTTAATTATTGAAATTTGAATTCAATGGCACAGGCATTGTATGAATGTGGTATCTACAGCATATTTCTTCCCGGGAGTGAGACTCCCAAATGGTTTAACCTGAAGAGTAGAGGACAATCATCAATACCTTTCACGATTCCTTCACTTCCTAATCTCAAGATCCGAGGCCTGAATGTTGGTGTTGTCTTTGCACATGCCTCAAATTGGAGAAATGTGAAACTGAGTTATGAATGCATTGAATTCAGTAATAAGACCAAAGATTTGAAATGGATCTATAAGCCGATAATTAATGTCCTTTGGATTGAAAACAAAGACATGATATGGTTAAGCGATTGGAAGCTAGCAAATCTGCTAATCGAAGGTGGGGATGAAGTGAATGTCTCGGTGACTATGCTGGAGAAATTTCAGTTAAAAGAATTTGGAATCAGAATTCTGTATGATAAGGAAGAAGAGAAAGGTACCGATAACTATACCAATTATAACAGTTGTCACCAAAATGCCATTGATTTTTCAGTATATCAGATCTGTGAAGGCCGCTACTTCTTATGCAATGAAACAAACAGCTCTACTAGGGAGGAAATCTACTCATCGATCCAGTCAGGTTGGGACTCTCCAGTAGCTAGAGGTGGGTTTTAGCTTCACATTTTCATAGAAAATGTAAAAATGTCAGACCAATTAGAAACAAAATCCTCACTTTCAATTCATCTTCTTTGTGATCCACTAAATGTTCTCAAAATCTACCATTTTATTCTAAAAAAGTTATTGTCTTTTCTTTTGGTTTTTGGTGATTTATGTGGTTTACAGGTCATATAGACGGACAGAAAGGAGAATATTTACAACAGTGACGATGACATTGACTGGTAGTGATATGAGGCCAACGACATTCCCTAGGTAACTTTATCATGATTAATATTAATACTTGTAAAAATAACATTTCCAATTTTAATTTTATTTTGTTTACCAATTTTTAGTTTTTATTGATCCTAACAGGTATTGCTCTCTAGTTGCATCCTTAAGATATTTTATAATATTATTCTATAAATCAGAAAATATATAGATATATATACAAATAGGGCACGACCAACCCACACTTTAGGTGTAATATTTTTATGGCTAATTACACCAGTAGTCCATATAGTTTGGTTTATGTCTCAAGTTAATCCTTGTAGTTCTATTAGCAACAATTTCACTCATCATTTTTCAAATTTTGCAAAATTAGTCAAATTAGAAAGGATACACAGCTCGGAAGCACGGACACTTCACTGAGTCCCCCGTATACATGTCGGACACATCTAGGACACGGACACGCATTGGACACGTGTCCGACACGCCGTCAGACGTATCCAATTCTTTTAAAATTTGTTTTTTTCAAACACTCCGTGGACATGGCTTAGGTGCGCGCGTCTCACTTTTGTGGACACGGCGAGGACTCTACCACAAATTTTGAAAATAACAGATGGCTAATTGATTTTGGGGCTCTACCCATCTTATTATTTTTCAATTACTAAGAGTATTTTAATGGCTAATTGCTTGAAAACATGAGGTATTTATGCACTCTTTAACTGCACATGGTTCATAAATTAAGTTATGGAAGACATTTTTCTCTAATTTTAATTAGTGTTACCTTATATTTTTTATTAGCTTTGAATAATATAAGTTTATATATATATATGGCATATAAAATTATATATTTTTGCGGTGTTCCTTCTGTGTCATGTCTTGTATTTTTTCAAAATTTCCATGCCGGCATATTTGTATCATGTCATGTCCGTGTCTTGAACGAAAAATGAACGTGTGTTGTGCACGTGGCTACAGTTCAGGGGTATAATTTCTTGCCTCCATCTACAGAATTTTCCAAACCCAACCCTCCATTAAGAGAAATTATCCGGAGTCTCTATGACCCCACACCACCATGCCCCTATGTGGTGTGACATAACCCCTAAATTAAGTCATATGCAAACTTTTATTAACCTAAAATTCATTCCCTGTCATTGCTAAACAGACTAGTTAGCAAATGGTGTTAAAAGAGTTGAAGTTTGAACTGGGGCTTGAAAGTTTAGAATCCCGGCCTTAATATGCCCGCCCTCTTTCTTGTTCTGTCTCTAATCTCCATTAACGAACATCACTAGGATTTCCTGATCATTTGGCCCCAAGAAGCCTTCTCTCTTCCCATCATTGATCAAGTGACATTCATCGTGGCACATATATGTGGGATTGGTAGCCAACCACTCACATATATCTGAGTGGATCATCCATTTTCTACCTAGAAAATCCAATGACATGTGGTGCACAAACCTCAATCAGATTGAGGAACCTTATAAGCCTTCAAACACAGCTCCATTACTTTCCTCTTAAATGTGAACTCAGTTTCGAAGTTCATAGCTTACATGTAGATGTCCATTATGAGACTTAAACATCAGTTCAACTAAATGCTGCAGTTGAGGTGGGCAGATTTCAGCCCACACTTACTGTTAGGCTGCTATCTCTCTGCATCTAAAGTTAATCAAACACCTCAAAATAGTAAAAAGAGTGCTTAGAAAAATTTTTCTACCAATTCAAAGGGAAGTACAAGGCTGGAGAAGAAGAGGTTTTTCTAATTTGGTGATCTTCCTAGAAACTAACAGAAGACCAAGAGGTATCTAACCTATTTTGCTTAAGTTGCTCGGGCATATTTTAGTCTGTTCAAACAGGCAACAAAGACAAACATGTATACATATCAAGAGAAAAAAGAAAAAAATTAAAACGATGAAAGTAAAAAAAATATTTGACTGCATATCCACCATATTTCACCATACCTTATATAGATTGAATGAGAAGTCACAGGTTTCTCTAAATTAAACTAAAGGCTTTTTAAAAACCTTTTCTTGAATTAGATTGCTGCAGTATGCTCCTATTACTTTTAGAGCTTCAAATGAGTTTAGAGCTAGTCTTTTTAACTGAATGCAATTTTCTGGATGTGGTAACAGATCTACCAACCTGTTTGAATGAATGACTACACATGGAAAATGAAACATCATTGCAGCTACGTGGTTGATGTTCAGGGATTGTTAAAGTAAACTTGAAAATGTGCAGTCAGAAATAGTCAAAATTTGACTTTAATCCAAGAGAACAATTGACGTGGAACTGTTCAGTAAGTAACACTCACCCAAAAAAAAAAAACTGCTCCCGTTGATTAACATCTTTGCCAATTCCATGGCAGGGCACTGTACGAATGTGGTATATAAAGGAAATGAGATTCCTGGTTGGTTTAGCAAAGAAGAGTGGGGGATTCTCAATATCTTTTACTGTTCCTTCACTTCCTAATCTCAAGTCTTGAATATATGTGTTGTCTATGCACATGCCTTGTGGACTGAAGATGTGACCATCTGGGGTTTTGAAGTTATTTATAAGGGATATCAATGTATTGAAGCCAATAGCAGGAGCAAAGCACAGAAGTGGACCCGATATGCCAGCATTCAAATGCGTTCCGGACGAATACGCAGATGTGATATAATCAAGCAGTTGGAAGAGTTTGAATCAGTTAATGGAAGGTGGCCATGAAATGAATGTCTCAGTGCATGAGAGGGAGAAGCTTTTCAGGTAAAGGAACTTGTAATTCTTGGTGACTCTGGAGATGGATTCTATCTAGGGGCTGGTCATGTGAATTAAGGCCATTGGCCTAGTGCTGATACCCTAGCAAGAGTGACTGTGAATGCTCCTACTGAGTTGCAGGTCCTGCGGAAAACATCCACACCTATTGAGGAAGAACTAGGGAAACAGAGTCACCTATCAAGACTTCTTGAAAGTCTTTAACTTAAGTTGCTGAGAAGGCTATTATGGTGAGCTAACAACACAAGAATGTTTAATCTTTTGAGGCGATTTAAGTTCTAAGATAGATTCCATTTTCAACTCCTTTAAATAAGGGTATGTAATCCCAGCCATGGTGGCATATCATAAACTGGTTTTGAGGAGTGAAGAGCAGAAATTGCCATGTTCCATCCACTACAATTCATTCATTCGTTTGTTTGTATATTTAGTTCCAATGATCCATCTAATTCAGTATCTCTAATTCTGAGGGGCTTGCATAAGGTTGGAACTCCTTATGAAGAACTGTAGTTTAGTTTCTAAGTTCAGCCTACCAGTGCATCTTTGGGCCTCTGCCATTGTGGGGTTCTAACTAGAGGAATTGTCAGTTTGCCCAGCAAACATATATATATATATATATATAGGTACTAAAGTGTATTAAATTGGTGAAGGTTGTTAAAAATGTTGGGAATTTGAAGCAAGAAAGGATGAGGGAAACGGATTTATTTTTTAGATATTTTGATTAGTTTATTTAAATTATGTTTAAGAGTTCTTAAAAAGTCCTGAAAAGATTTTCCTTCTGAAGAAAGTTTCCTTGTTACTAGGGTGGAAGTTTAGGCTGTTTTTTGGCATGTGCAACTTCAGATTTGTAATACACTACTGGAGTTTTATGTGGGGATGTTACTATTGGTGCCAAATCATTAATTCTGGTATAAAAAATATAAAATAAAAAGTCTGACCAGCAAAGGAATTTCTTTCAAAGATCATCTCCAGAGAAAATTCTCAATTGCTGGTGTTGCATGTACTCGCCATTTAACACTGACAATAAGTTTCGGACTTGAATAGTAGCGGTGACAATAAGTTTTGGGCTTGAATAGTAGCTGGGGGTTGAACTCACGATGAAAGCTTGGATACAGTTCATCGCTCATCTAACCAACCAACTACACTAGAGCCCATAGAGCAAGCCTCAAATGTCAAATCCATGACCGGCCAAGTGGGGAGCAAACCCACTGACCAATCGAGATGGTTGTTAATTGTGGTATGCTTAGGCATTCCCTCCGCGGACGAACTCTATCCTGTCCACGTTTTCCGTGTCTAAAATGGAAATGAATGTGTTCACTGTTGACTCGACTATAGAAAATCCCTTTCTTTTCTTTCTTCAATTTCTTGGAAATTTTTTGAAGGCTTTGGAAAGCAATTAACGAAATTGACGAGAGAGTCAATGCAGTCGGTGTGGTGGGCCCTATGTTCACTGGCCAAACAGAAATGAGTTGTAAAAATGCTGCGGGGCTTATAAAGTGATTATGATTTGAGTTATGCAATTTATCCAAAATGGGTTCAGCTCCTCTTTGACCTATCTTTAAGGCTCGGAATCTAAATTTTGAATAGTAATGCTCTACATACGAAGGAAAAAAAATATTAAAAAACATCCAGGATGATGGCATTCCCTTCTTAGAGGAATTCCGTCCTGTCCACGTTTTTCGGTGGTTCAAACATGGAAACGACAAGAGTAGCTTTGTCAAAAAGATTTGGTACCCACTCTTCCCGGCAAGTGCAAGGAAAAATTGAATAAAATATGAATGTGCTAACTGTTGACACAACTTTGGAAAATCCTTCTCCATTCTTTCTTCAATTTCCTGGAAACTTTTTAAATGCTATGGAAAGCAATCAACAAAATTGACGAGAGAGTCATTGCAGTCGGTGGGGTGGGCTCTATATTCACTGGCGAAACAGGAAATGAGCTACAAGGTGCTCATTTTGGACAATAATGCTGCAATTTATCCAAAGCGGGTTCAGCTCCTCTTTGATAAATCTTTTAAAGGTCTAGAATCTAAATTCTTAAATTTTTTGATATCCATACGAAAAGAAAAATTATAGACAAAGTGTTCAGAATAATGTGATTGAGTTTTGGACTTATTAGTTTAAAGCAAAGGACTCATCAAAATGCTCTTTTTCTTAAATTTTTATAAGAGTTTTATCTCTGTTCTAGAAGTAAGTTTTTGAAAATACAACTTTTCTTTTTAAAGAAAATTTTGAAGAAAATCTCTTAAAATATACTTTTTTTTCAAGTAAAATTAATTTCTTTTTTTATTTTTATTTTTATTTTTATAGGCTTTTAACTTAAGAGTACCCCTAAAAGAAAGAAAATTGAATTTTGAAATAATTTGTTGCTAAAAGATAAAAAAGTTATTTCCATAAGGTAGCTTATAATTAAGCAAAGCCACACACTTAGTGGAAGGCGGTGTCGGGCAAATGGTTTTGTTTTATGTTCTCATTTCATAAAAAAATGAGGTTACCATTCTCATTTTAAAAATATAATAATTCAATAAATGATGTTTAAAATTTAAGAAGAAGTTCAGTAGATAAATAATATTACGTGACAGTTTGGTTTCCTATCACGTACATACATAAAGTAAGAGGTATTTTTTCAACCTAGAACGGATGAAATCTTTATCCCTATTTCTATTTGTGCCATGATGGATGGTTGATCATCCTAGACAAACTTTACTCTTCTCTTCTCTCTTCCTCTGGTTTGATCGTTGTTGATTTTGAAGTTGACAGGGCTGAATCCAAATTATAGGGACCTTCCATCAGCAAAACAGGTAGGCTTTCAACTAGAAAGAACCCCATCTTCTTCCCATCATCATTAGTCATTTGCATGGATCCGAACCGAATATCTTTATTTCCTGGTGTGTATGTATAGGTTCTTGAATAAGCTGAAACATATAAATGTGCTGTGAGGTTTGGTAGCTGATATTTGTTTGGTCTTGTGTTCAATTTGAGTTAAGTGGGTAGTTTAATGGTTTCGTGGTTCAGACAGTTCACCTACAAGATTTGAGAAATTGTAGTTGACCCACCCTTCAGTTATATCGAAAGGATTTGTTCAATGGCTTTTACGGGAGCTGATCAAGAGGCCTGCTCTTCCACTTCCAAGCCTCGATGCAGCAGTTATCATGTGTTCTTGAGCTTCAGAGGTGAAGACACCCGCAAGAGCTTCACCGACCACCTCTATACAGCTTCGTTAGGGGCAGGTTTTCGCACGTTTAGAGTCGATGATGGTCTTCCGAGAGGGGTAGATGTCAAGTCAGAACTAGAGAAGGCAAGGCACCATCCGGAACAAGGTGGAAGGGTGGAGGGCAGCAATCAGAGAAGGTGCTGATCTAGCAGGGATGGTATTACAAAATCAAGCTGACGGGGTAGTTTTAAATTACATACTCTATTAGATGTCATTTGGTAATGTATTCTGAAATTGGTTTTGATAGTTATAATTAGAAACTGTAATTCATTCATTTTTCATTTTATAACCAAAAAAAAAAAAAAATGTAGTTAACATATGGACTTGTATCCTCTCCATTTCCTAAGACTATATAAGGCAAGCACATATATTACAAATACTTTATACAAAAGCATGAGCTGGTAGAAGTTGATTACTACGATGATAATTATCATAGTGATTAAAGCTTTAGAAATAGCCTTTTTGGATAAATTTTGCATTTTATGAGTTTTTGATGGTTTGTTAATCAGGTTGGAGAGTTTTTTAATTTTTACAGATTTTTTATTGGTTAATGGTTAATTCAAGTTATCTTGTGGAGCCACGCATTTTATAATCCTATTGTCTTATCAAACTCTGATGAAATGATTTTCCATTTCTCTTATATGGTCTTGTTGTTTTAATGTTGTTTTTAAGTCATGACATGCTTATTGTGCTTTACTTTTCATTTAACTGCAACCTGTAAGCGCTGGTCAAGATTCATCCAGAAAGTTGTCAAATTGATTGGGGATAAGGTGAACCACACAGGCTTGTATGTTGCCCCATACCTAGTTGGAATAGAATCCCGAGTCCAAAACCTTATGTCATGGTTACAGGATGAGTCAGTTGATGTTGGCGTCGCGGTAATTTGTGGAATGGGTGAAATAGGGAAGACAACCATTGCCAAAATTGTTTATAATTTAAACTTTGGAATATTTGAAGCAAGTAGCTTTCTTGCTAATGTTAAAGAAATATAAGAACAATCCAATGGCTTGGTTAATTTACAAAAACAATTTCTTTTAGACATTTTCAAAAGGGAAAAGGAAAAAATAAATGACGTTGATCAAGGAATCATGAAGATTAAAGATGCCATTGGTTGCAAAAGAGTTCTTGTAGTTCTTGATGATGTGGATCAGCGAGACAAGTTTGATGGAGTAATTAGAATGCGTCAATGGTTTCATTCGGGGAGTAAAATTGTCTTAACTACCAGACACGAGAAATTATTAAAGGCTAATGAAGTTTCAATGGTGCATAAGTTGAAGAGAATTAACAATGATGAAGCATTTGAGCTTTTCAGTTGGCATGCCTTTCGACAAAACCATCCCATTGAAGGTTACATTGAGTATTCAGGGAACAGGAACAACACGCGCTAAAGGCACATATGCCAAGCAAGAAATAAAATATTGCACAACACCATTTTGAAGATTTTGCGAACGAATCAACACTGATCTATGATGGAAATTCAACGAAGCGACATCGCCCATGCTTATTCTCTTGTCTCCCCATAAATTCTGGCTTTTCAGGATCAGATGCTGATGCTTTCAAAACTGAAGCATTTTCCTCGATGCCCAATTTACAAATACTCCAGCTAGATAATGTATGGCTTACAGGATGCTATGAAAAATTTCCTAAGAAGTTAAGATGGTTGTGTTGGCATGGATTCTCCTCAAAATCTATACGTAACAATTTTCTTCTGGAGAACCTAATTGCTCTTGATATACACAATAGCACTTTGGAACAACTTTGGAATGGAACCAAGGTTTGATTCAAAAAAAATTTCCTATGCCGTCATACTTTCTTCGTTTTAATAATATTTTTGGAATCAATATTATTATTGAAGGAGAGGAGACTAATTTATTAATTTTCTAACGACAGCTTCTCAGGTTGTTGAAGATCCTCAATCTTAGTCATTCCCATGCCCTTGCCAATTCCCTAGACTTCTCCCAGCTCCCTAATCTTGAAAAACTAGTACTTAAAGATTGCATAAACTTGGTTGGGGTTACCTGAACCCATCGGGTAAATAGCGAGCCTAGTTTTGTTGAATCTAGAAGGATGCGAACAACTTGGGAAGTTTCCAAGAGAATTGTTCAGCTCAAAAAACTTGAAAAGCTCATTCTCTCTGGCTGCTCAAGGCTTGACCAGTTGCCTCCTGACCTTGACAAGATGGAAAAGTTGAAAGTGCTTCTTGCAGGTGGAATAAATCAAGTATCCTTAGCCATTGCAGAGATTAAACCAGGGCATGATAAACTTTTCTGGTTTTGGGCATCGAAACCTAGAAGCAGCCCGGAATCCATATGGTTCTCATTGATCACTTCATTACCAAGCTCGTTACTAAGCTCAGGTCTTGCTAATTGCAATCTTTCTAATGCCAGTATTCCAAAGGATCTTGGTAGCCTGTCCCCGTTGCAGACCTTGATTCTGAGAGAAAATCCAATTCATAACCTACCTGCAGGGAGCGTCAAAGGTTCTTCTAGGCTCTTGAAACTTGATTTGAGTTGAGTGTTGTATACAAGCACTTCCAGAGCTTCCAACGAGTTTAACATGTTGTATCCGTAATGAAGTGCACGTCATTGGAAGTGATAACAAATGTACCAAACCATTTTCA
Organism: Euryodendron excelsum; assembly: GCA_033060915.1. Classification (NCBI taxonomy): domain Eukaryota; kingdom Viridiplantae; phylum Streptophyta; class Magnoliopsida; order Ericales; family Pentaphylacaceae; genus Euryodendron; species Euryodendron excelsum. The sequence goes on from CM065379.1 coordinate 44,354,237, forward strand.
AAACCTTGTTTTTCACAATGGGTTTTGCAGAAAACTAATCGAGGTCATCTAAACAGGGATATAAACAATGAGAGTAGACCAACGACTACTTCTAATTTGGGACAACAAGGATATTTCATTACTTCTCAAATTAGCAAATTAAAGCTTGAAAGGACCTTACGTGCAAATAAGTCTTTGTTGAAAACATATGATCATTAAATGTTTGTGAATCTAATGAGAAAACATATTTTTGTTAGCTAGAGATGTTACTAATGGAAATTCCAATCAAGATAAATTAACAAAGCAAAAAATCCCAAAAATTCAACAAAAGAGAGGGATCCAATCCATAGACAGGATACAAAGAATATCTCGTGTCTCTCTACTAAAGGCAATCATGTAGAAGACTCACACAATCAGTGGAGACAAGATGGAAGGAGAGCAAGTCAAGTTCCCCGATTCTTTCGCATGCCTTTTATAATGTTTCCTTGTATTGGCTGGTGACATTCCTAATTAGCATTTGATTGTAAATCTCGTGTATCACTTGTAATCTCAAGAGATTCTCTGTAAACATTTATTCTTTCATATATATAAACTGAGAAATTGCTCTCTTACTCAAGTTGAGAAGAGAGACCAAAAATACTTGTCAGAGAAATTGCTCTCCATTTAAACAAAACAAATGGAGAGAAAGTGCTTCACTATTTTATTTTATTAAGTACTGAAAAATGTCAGACCATTTAGAAACAAAATCCTCATTTTTAATTCATCCTATTTGAACCCACAAAAATGTTCGCAAAAAATCCACAGTTTTATTTTAAAAAACTTGTTTTCTTTTTTCTTTTTGGGAATTTTTTGTGATTTACTTGGTTCACAGATGATAAGGAAGTAGATATTGGAGAATGCTTAGTTTCTTTGATGTTGTTAAGGACACAACTAAAATCCTTTTTACTTATTTGTTTTGTATAGATTTACCATGATTGATGTTAATATTTGTGGTTATACATTTCCCTGCCTATTGTCTTCATGTTCTTGTTCTAATATGTATATATACATACATATCTTTTTTTTTTCTTTTAGGAATTTTCGGTGATTTATATGGTTTACAGGTGGTATAAAAGGAGGGATGATAGGACAGTACAGTAATGGACCCTATGAAAGCACTTTCTACTGCATTTGTTTTGTTTAAATTTACCATGACTAATATTAATATTTGTAAAATAACATTTCCATACTTGTATTCTAGCTAGGGGTAGACATGAGCCCAATGGCTCGCTGGGTCCATTCAAGTCTGTCGATCATTTATAGGGTTTGAAGTTTTTTTTAAGGCCCGATTAGTTTGATAGGTGGCTTCAAAATTATGTTTGAAGCCCGGTCCATATATGTAAATTGATATACTTTATATTTTATTATATTTATGTATTTATATTCTCTATTATTTAACTTTGTTTTTGAAGAAAAAAATTTTATTAAAAATATATTTGAGTTAAATGGGCGGACTTGAACGTGCTTAGAAATCATAATTTTTTAGTTTGGGCAAGCTTGGGATTTATTTTGTGCCCGATGAGAATTTTTTTTTTATAGTATAGGCCCGTTCAAACCCGATCCAGCCCATCTAATGTTCACTCCTAATTTTACCTGCTTGGCTACTTACTTGTTCTTGCTCTAAAAACTTTTTCTTTTTTCTCCTTTAAGAATCTTTAGTGATTTATTTTTGACAAGTGGTATAAAAGGAGAGGAAGAAGAATACAACAATGTTAATAATAATAATATTAATATTATTCTTGCATCTTTTTAAATTTACCATGAATAATATTGTTAGTGTTTATAATTTTAACATTTCCATAACTACTACGTTATACAGTTTTCATGTTCTTGTTCTAATTTCTTTCTTTTTTTTTTTCCTTTTGAGAATTTTTGGTAACTTATGAGATTTACGTACAACATAGAATGATAGAAGTAGAGAAAGGCCAATATAGTAGTGACAAGGACAGTGGTAGTGGTATGGACCTAACAACGTGCTTTCTACTTGATTTGTTTTGTTTAAATTCACCATGCCAAATTTAAACATTTATAATTGTGGCCCCAATGGGAGTCAGGCCCAAAATAGAATAGGGCTAGCCCAAAGAGGTTAGTAAGGCTGCCGACCTAGTGGTCCAGGCCTATGCCGACCTGGGCCAATTCCAAGGGGGGCTGGCCCAAACATTGTGATCCAAAAGCCATAAGGATTAAAGGGTCTGCAACATACAAATCTCTTTTCTAAATGAACTAGGACAAATAAAATATAAGTCCAATGTGTGATAAACTGCTGCAAAAATGGAGACTCTTAGGAGGAGATTGATTACCATTTCCAAAGGAAATATGGCATTTCGAAAACAATAAATACTCCACGCACTAAAGAAGCAAGGTACGTTCACTTGAGCTAGTGTATAATATTTTTATTTACTTTATTGTGATTAAGCTTGCTAACTTAATTATCGGAGTGCCATCGACCTAAATAGAGTCGATGTATTTTTATTGTTTTCTTCTCTTACAGATTGTTCGTGCTCATCAATTTGGTTTGCACATTCAATCAAGCCTGCTTAAAAATTTCACTTATAATTGACGTCATTTGTGGGAAGGTCTAGCAGTGATGAGTACCAATTTTCTTAGAGGAGGAGTTAAGCCTACCAATAGGAAGCTTGAAGATAGCCGAGATGTTCCCAGACAGGAGGACACTCATCTATCAGATTGTCGAGATAATTTGGAACTAAGGCAAGGAGGTCGACTGATAAGATCGGAGATACGAATCCCAAATGATAATTGCCGAAGAAACCGTCGCAGGAACTTGAACCCTTCACCCTCCATTGGATGTTTGCCTAGAGACAACACACCTCGAGTTGTTGAACAGGAGCTCTGGCGATGTGACAATTGCTAGAAGAGATGGACGAGTTCGCGAAAGATCACCAGGTCGGTGTGGAAGAAGGAGGATGAACTCCAGAAGCACTAGTGCCCCTCACACACGTCTGGTTGTGAACCACGTCTGTAGTACTGGACACCATAAGGATAGGGAGGAAGATCAGCAGTATGGGAGAACGCGGACTTTGCCCATAAGAAATCCAACAAGAGCAGAACCAGAACAGCAGGTTTGGGATAGATGGCTAAATAAACTGCTAGACAATAGGGACAAGCATCGTAAAGGACGAACAACCCATGATATAGCCAGAAGAGCCCTTAATTAGATTGCATCAACACCCTTTATGGAGAAAATAGAGTCTCGTCGACCTCCAAGAAAGTTTACACCACCAAAGTTCATACCCTATGATGGGAAGTCGGATCGCATAAGTCATGTTCGGTATTATAAACAGATGAGGGCACCATAAAGTGGAGACGAGTCCTTGATGTACCAAGTTTTTCATCTAGTCTTGGAAAAGTAGATTTATGATGGTTAGAAAAGTTGTTGTCCATATCAATAGGAAGTTAGAGACAACTCGCCGAACTATTCACCGCTTGCATCATTGCAAATAGCAAGCAGCCAAAGGAAGTAGACTACTCGTTGACTTTACAGAAGAAAGATGAAAAGGAACCACGAGCATATGCAAGACATTACTGGGGGGCCTATAACGAAATTGAGAAGTGCAGTGAGTAGTTGGCCATCGCACAATTTAAGATGAAGAGAACATCGATTGAGGCAATCCTTGATGAAAAAACCAGCAACTGGGGTACATGACCTAATGCCGAGAATTGAGCAGTATGCCAGAGTTGAGGAAGATATGGTGGAGTTGATCTAGGAGAAGGTTGGCCTGAAGTTAGATAAGAAAGAAGTAATGGAGAACAAAAAGCCCTAACATGAAGAAAAGAACAACCAGAGTAGAAAAAATGAATGGGGAGGTCAACACAGTCTTTAAAGACCAGATCTATAAAATTCTGCCCCAGATTCAGGAGAAGCCATTTTTCAAGTGGCCACTGAAATTGGCAGGAGAACCCACGACTCGGGACCAAAGGAAATTATGCTCCTACCACAGGGAAAGGGGGCACCAAACGAAGCACTGCAGACACCTTAAAAACCACTTGGAAGAACTGGCAAAAGATGGCCACCTTGACTAGTATATTGACCAAGAGAAAACTATGAGGGAAGCATAGTAGAGCAAGTAAGATGGTGCCCAAAAGAAGGAAGCCCAGACAGAGCCACCTCTAGTAATTGCAGTATTGCATAGGTTTACAAGGTCTACAGAGGTAGAACCTCACAAGTATCGAGCAGAAATCTAGAAAGTAGCACACCTGACGTAAGTAATGCAAATCGAGCCTTCTGCCAAGAAAGTCAAAATCTGTAACAGTAAAGAGGCCATAACCTTAACTGATGATAATTTAACGAGAGTTTAGACGGTTCATAATGACACATTGGTAGTAACACTACGACTGGGGGATTGTGACGCCAGGAGAATTTTGATCAATCAGGGGAGCTCATCAGAGGTCATGTATTATGGCCTCTTTAAAAAGTTAGAGTTAAAAAATTCTGACTTACAGCCGTCCCTCAGCCCTTTGATCGCTTTCAGTTTAGACCCAGTTTGGCCGCTGGGAAATGTGACAATCCCAGTAACTGCATGAGGGATTACACTTCAAAGTTTCAAATAGCGTTTCTAGTAATTAATGTGCTTTCCCCCCACAATGCGATCATAAGTCAGACGTGGTTGCACCTTATAAAGGCTATGCCATCCACCTCCTACCAATTGATTTGCTTCCCAACCCCTGAAGGAATTAGGAAAATCTGAGGAGATCAAGTGACAGCCAAACAATGCTTTCTGACAACTTGTGCTACCAAAGTAAAAGCGGACAAGGTCTAGATGATGGAGCTCCACGAGAACACGCCCACTCTTGATGATGTTGGATAGATACCCAAAAAGAAGGCCGTAGAAGACCTAAAGAGAGTCGAGATAGATAAGCATGACAAGGAGAAGTGTTTTATAATCAGCACATCTTTACCAAGATTGAAGAAATTTTATTGATTAAACTATTGACACAATACATCAAAATTTTTGGTCGAACCCCTTATGACATACCAGGAATTGATCTAGAGATAGCCTGCTATAAACTCAAAGTCGACCCACAGTACCGACCTATGATTTAAAAAGGAAGAAGGACAACTACACAACACGTGGACACAGTAATCGATGAGGCACAAAGGCTCCTCGAAACAGGGGCAATTACGGAAGTCTTCCACCCACACTAGCTGTCCAACACGGTTTTAGTAAAGAAGTAGAATGGCAAATGGAGAGTATGCGTGGACTTCACCGACTTAAACAAAGCATGCCCCAAGGACTGTTTCCCTCTACCAAAGATTGACCAGCTTGTGGACGCAACAACAGGGTATGAGAGAGTGGGCTTCCTAAATGCCTATCGTAGGTACCACCAAATACCACTCCATAAGGATGATAAAGAAAATACTACCTTTATCACCCCAAAAGGAATTTTTTGCTATAAAGTTATGCTGTTTGGACTGAAAAACATTGGTGCTACGTACCAGAGATTGGTCACAAAGATGTTCAAAGAGCACATCGGTAACACAAGAGAAGTTTACATGGATGATATGGTAGTGAAAAGCAAGGTCGGCAGGCTCTAACTTGACAACTTGAAAGGAGTATTTGACATCTTGAAGAAATACAAAATGAGGTTTAATGCCTCCAAATATGTGGTCGGGGTAAATTCAGGAAAATTCTTAGGATTTTTGGTTACGCACCGAGGAATCAAAGTAGACCCACAACAAATTAGTGCAATTCAAAACATTCAGGCCCCGAAAAGCATCAAAGAAGTCCAAAAGTTGAATGGGATGCTAGCAGTACTTAACAGATTCATCAGCAGATCTTCAGATAAATATCGACCATTTTTTCAACTCCTGAAAAAATAAAAGCGGTTTAGCTGGGGACCAGACTATGATCAAGCCTTCGTCGATCTAAAGAGCTATCTGGCCCAGCCACCACTCCTTTCCACTCTAGTCAAACACAAGGAACTTTACTTATACATGGTTGTTTCAAAGCACACTATAAGTGTCATACTACTTCGGCAACAAGATAGACAACAGAAGTCGGTTTGCTATATCAGCAAGACTCTTCTGGGGGCAGAAACAAGATATCTACCTCTGGAAAAGTTGGCTCTTGCGTTAGTAATGGCATCACGCAAACTAGTGCACTACTTTAGAGCCCATATTATCATCATCCTCAAGGATCACCAGTTAAAACCACTCTTTCAAAGAGCAGATTTCTCCGGCAAAATAGTGAAATGGGTAGTGGAGTTGGGCGAATTCGACATCAAGTACCAACACAGATTAGCGATAAAAGGTCAAATACTTGTTGATTTTATTACCGAATTTTCTATTAAATTACCACAGCAAGCGAATCCAACATCTACTATTGAGCTACAAGAAAATGATCACGTTGTGAAACCTTAGGAGACTGCTGATCACTGGAAGTTCTTAGTGGATGGAGCATCCAACGACAGGGGGTAGGGTCAGGCATAGTTCTAATTACACCAGAAGACATGGCAATAGAGCATGCTATTAAACTAGAGTTTACTGCCTCAAACAACGAGTTAGAATATGAGGCTTTGCTCGCCGGACTGCACCGAGCTATAGAGCTAAAAATTGCCAAGATAAATATCTACTCAGATTCATAGCTGGTTGTAAACCAGATTACGGGAGAATACACAGCAAAGAACGACAAGATGGTACAGTACCTTCGCCTTCGTAATAATCGGCACAACCTTGAAGTTTGGATCAAAGAAAACAATCCACATTGAGACCTTGGCTAGCCCGAGCATCTTTCAAGAAGAGAAGCAACTACTATCCATAGAATAGCTACGATCGTCTTGGATGGATCCTGAGGACAAAAACGAAGCCAGGAGAATAAAGCATAAATCCTTAAAGTATTAGTTGTCGCCCAATAAAGAGTTAAACAGAAAATGTTTCACAGGCCCTTATCTACATTGCATTCACTAGGACAAAGTGCATGGCATTCTATTTGAAATTCATAAAGGGATATGTGGAAGCCATGTCGGCATAAGATTACTCACTGACCGAGCTATTTCACAAGGTTACTAGTGGCCCTACATGTAGAAGGATGCTGCTCAATATGTATTGAAGTGTGAAAAATGCCAGAAGTTCTCACCAATGATTCACAAGCCTACCGAGGACCTTGCCACTATTACCAACCCCTGGCCCTTCGCTTAATAGGAGTTGGATATAGTCAGACCATTGCCCCAAGCTTCGGGGAACAAGAGGTTCCTTGTTGTCACAATAGACTACTTTACCAAGTGGGTGAAAGCGAAGCCCCCATTGACCATTAGGGAGATAAATGCAAAAAGGTTTGCATGAAGGAACATAATTACAAGGTTCGGCATATCGCATGCATTAATATTGGACAACGGCACCCAATGCGACGAGCATAGAATTAGAAATTACTACTCAATACCTACCTATCCATAGTGCAACGGACAAGCTGAAATATCAAACAAAACAATGCTAAACGGAATAAAAAAAGAGGTTGAAAAAAGATAAAGGGAGATGGGTTGAAGAGCTGCCTAATGTCCTTTGGTCTTATAGAACTACTTTAAGGAGATCTACTGGTGAAACCCCTTTTTCCATGGCATATGGGGTTGAAGCACTCATACCCTTGGAGGTTAAACTCCCAATAATCAGATCAACAACATTTGATATCAGGCTTAATGAATAGACCTTGCCCAAAGATTTGGACCTCATCGAAGAAAAGAGAGAAGCAACCTTACTTAAGCTCACCCATTATCATCAATAGCTTAGCCGATCCTATAATAAGCGGGTTCAGCCATGAGCTTTTATACCCAGAGACCTAGTACTCAAAAAGGTACTGGGGGTAACAAAGAATCCGGCAAATGGAAAGCTTGGCCCTAGCTCGGCATGGGGGCATACCTGCTAGAGACTGTCAAAGAAGCGTGCTAGCTACCCCAACCTTAGAATGCAAACAACCTCAAGAAATTCTATTAGTAAAAAGTTGACGCAAATGCTTTCTTGTGATCGCATAAGTAATACATTCTCAATAAAGTTCATTTTGATGTTTGAAGCCATGCAAATTGGGAAGAACCAATGGAAACAAAACAAAAAACCAAGTATAGAAACTTAGTCCTATCCAAGTTAGGCATGTTAGCAAATGAAGGCCTCAGAAAACCAAGTGTAAAAACTTGTTCTTGTTCAAGTTGGACAGGTTAGCCAATGAAGGCCTCAAAAAATCAAGTGTAAAAATTTGGTCATATCCAAGTTAGGTAGATCGGCCAATGAAGGCCTCAAAAAACTAAGTGTAAAAACTTAGTCTTGTCCAAGTTAGGCAGGTTGGCTAATGAAGGTTTCAAAAAACAAAGTGTAAAAACTTGGTCTTGTCCAAGTTAGGCAAGTCAGCCATTGAAAGTCTAAAAAAACCAAGTGTAAAAACTTGGTCCTATTCAAGTTAGGCAGGTCAGCCAATAAAGGCCTAAAAAAACCAAGTGTAAGAGCTTGGTCCTGGTCCAAGTTGGGCAGGTTGGCCAATGAAGACCTCAAAAAATCAAGTGTAAAAATTTAGTCCTGTTTAAGTTGGGCAAGCTGGCCAATAAAGGACTAAAAATAAAAAATCAAGTGTAAAAAAATTTGTCCTGTCCAAGTCAGGCAAGTCGGTCAATGAAAGCCTTAATAAAAAAAAATCAAGTCTAAAAAACTTGATCTTTTCCAAGTTGGACAAGTCAGCCAATGAAGGTCTTAGCAAAAACTAAGTTCAACAATTTGGGCTTACCAGAATGCAAATGTTAAATTTAGATGATCAAAGTTGGAACCATTTCATTACACCAAGAAATCTTCTTTCATTAAAAATACGGAAAGGGATACACATTTGTTCGGCAAAAGTAAAGACAGATAAAAAAATCCTAAGGCTAAGGCACAATATCTTCAACAGACTTTGCAGTAGGATCGGTCGACTCACTCATATCGGCAGCTACAACTGGCTGGACTCCAAGCGACCCATCCGTAGCAACAGCTTCAAAAATAGTAGCCTCATATGGACCCTCAGGATCGCCTTCTACTGTAGCCTCTAGGTAGTTCAGTATCTCGTTCCAGAGAATAAAGCAACTCTTGACCTTCATCTCCTTCAAAGCCCCTTGCTAACTTTAGACGAAGATGGACTATGACAGATCGATCATCTGTTGAGCAAAGTCCTGGGCATTATCGGCCATGCATTGTTTATAACTTGCCTCGGCCTTAACCTTAGCCTTAACAAGATTGGAGTGCAGCCCCTCAATTTCAACCTTCGCCTTATACAAGTCCATTGAGAGCATGACATTGTCATCCTCTAGCTTAGAAAAGTCAGTACTCTTCTTATCATAATCGGTAGTAACCTGAGCCAAGGAAATCTTTTTCTTCTCTAGTTCCTTCTTCGCCGATAGTTGACCTTCTTTGTTTCAATCCACTCCTCCTTATGAGGAGTCCTTGCAATATCTCGTAGCCAACCTTCACCTTATTAGTTCAAGACCTTCTACAGATCGGTAAGATTCATTCCCCAAGTCGTCTTCTTTGTGCTCTTCCTGCCAGACCTTGAAAAAGCCAAAACCAAATCAAGTTAGAAGTGTATCAGTTAAATATGCACTAAAAGAGAAAAGTATGTGCCAAACCTAAATCTCTTGGGGTTTTACGGTATCGAATCGATGGCATCTGATCGGAAAGATGGCTACCAACTCCCAGGGTTTAGAGACCTAGACTCTGACGTCATCAACAACTTTGCCCGAGGATGGGAGGCATTTTACTATCTCCCTACTCTTGTTGGTCGCCCTAAGGTAAACCTTCCAGCTATTACCCTCGACCTTACACAAAATGTAACAATAGTTAAGTTTGGCGATGCCTAGGTTAACACCCAGGATACGGTTTAGCTCTAGCATCCCCATGACAATCCTATAGACATTGGGGTATACTTGGGATGGCGATACGTTATGGTGGTGGAGGAACTCTACTAAGAAAGGGTGTAAAGGAAATCTAACACTGCCCTCTACAATGGCGATTACGGGAAAATGCATCCCCTTCTTGGTTTCTTCCATCCTATAGTCGTTTGGGGCAACTAACTCTATAGGTCGGCAATCAGATACCTAGCCTTAAAAGTGGTCATGGCCGTCGGACTACCCACAAGTTTCTTAAGATGAGCTGTCATCAGGGAACTACTATGCAAAGAAAGGACATAAAAGAGAAGACAAGGATAGAGGAACTTACAATGGTGGGAGAAAAACCGCTCTCTCTCAATTGAAGTACCACACCGAGCAAGAATGATGAAGAAAGGGCGAAGAGTCAAGAATGATGAAGAAGGGGCGAAGAGTCTTCCTTTTATAGCACACACTGTCATTGCTTCTGAGATCGAGAAACAGCAGCAATCAAGTCGCCTAGCTCAAACCGTCACCTCAACAGTTGATGCGTTGCAACCCTTCAAATTTCAAAGCCAATGTGAGGTTTCCACATGGAGCATCAATTCCCGAAACGACGGGAGATAAAGGGGCAAGTCATAAATGCTTAACTCAGCCCTTGTCCTCCAATCAATTCAAACAGGGCACAAGGGCTGGGGGCAATTGTGAGTCCAATGGGAGCCAAGCCCAAAACAGAAGAGGGCTAGCCCAAAAAGGTCACCAAGGCTACTGACCTAGCAGTCTAGGCTTATGCCGACCTAAGCCAATTCCAAGGGGAGTTGGCCCAAACATTGTGATCCAAAAGTTGTAAGGATTAAAGGGTTCGCAGCATACAAATCCCTTTCCTAAATGGACTAGGATAAATAAAAAATAAGTCTAATATGTGATAAACCGCCCCAAAAATGGGAACTCCTAGGAGGAGATTGATTACCATTCCCAAAGGGAGTATGACATTTTGAAAACAAAAAATACTCCATGCACTAAAGAAGCAATGTACGTTCACTTGAATTAGTGCATAATATTTTTATTCGCTTCATTATGATTAAGTCTGCTAATTTAATCATTGGAGTGCTATCGACCCATAAAGGGTGGACGCATTTTCATTGTCTTTTTTTCTTGTAGATTGTTCGCACTCAATCAATTTGGTTAGAACATTCAACCTGGCATTCCTAAAAATTTCACTTACAATAATAATAACAATCCATACGTATTGTGTCCTACCTGCTTCCATGGTTCCATGGTTTTGTTCTAAAATATATTTTCTTTTCTTTTTCTTTTGAGAATTTTTGGTGATTTATTTTTGACATGCGTCTAAAAGAGAGAGGAAGAAGAATCAACAATGTTAATAATACTATTAATATATTCTTGCGTATTATTTAAATTTACCATTATTTTTTTGAAAAAATAAATAAATATACAAATAGACGAGTTTACGCATACCCCTCAAAATCAAACAACCATCCGGGCAGTACATAATACCTAATCAAACAACCATCTCGGTAGTAAATAATGATATTACTATTTGTTGTATTAACATTACCATAACAACTGTATTCTAGCATCTTCATGTTTTTGCTTCTAGAATTTTTTTTTGTTAGTTTATGTTTAAATTTAGACCCAAAAGAATGCCACATGGCAATTTTTTCATCTAATTTAAAAAGTAAATGTTGAAATTATAATATTTGTTACTGTACAGGTTGAATTTTTATAATTAAAATTACAGGTTTTGAACTAGCATCTTGTAAAGTATAAGGGTGGAAAGTACAAAGTTTAAAAACATGTCGGCTCCGTTTGGTTATGATTTATGTTTTTTGTTTTTGTTTTTTGAAATTCAACGGAATCGTGTTAGGCAGATTGGTTTTGAAAACTTTTTTCGTCGAAACCATATTTAGTAAACCAGTTCTGGAACTTGTTTTCGATTTTTTTTTTCCAGAAAACAACACAGTTTTAAGAACTATTAAAAATGTGTTTTCTGAGTTTCCGGAATTGTTTTCATTTGAAACTAAAAACGATATGAAAACAATGGTATTTTCAATGATCCCATTTTTTTTGTGCCCAAGAACAAGAAAAACGAGATGTTCTCAAAGTTTTTTGTTCAGAGAATATGAAAAATGAAAATTGAACTGGAACCAAAACCGATTCCAAACAGAGCACCCTTGCACTTTATATCAAATTTTACTTCAAAATTTTTACTTTTAATTATAAGAATTAAGCCTTTACCCTTTTAATTTATTGCAATGTTAACATTTTACTTAAAAAATAGATAAAAAAAAATTCACATATGACAAGCCCATTGCCTTTTTTAAAGGACAAAAATTTAAAATCATACTTTTTCTTGATTTATCACAAATTACTGTTAAATCACTCTAAAATCATGAATTTAATCAACTTTGTGATGTATATAATATAATTAAACTTAATGAAAAAATGCGCAATTCAACTCACATGCAATATATGCGAATTTTTGGAATGAAAACAGGTTGGAATTTACATATTTATCTCTTGAAAAAAGTCACATGGTTATCATATGCAAATTTTCTAATAATTTTTCAAACAAAAGGTTGACGTTGGAACAAATTATAAGTGTAAGGACTTAATTATTATAATTGAAAGTGAAGATCGTAGGGTAGAATTTGATGTAAAGTACAAGGATGTATAGTGTAATTAACCCTTAAGAAAATTAGGTCTCATTTGATAACAGTTTTACAGGCCTAATATATCGTCACTTATACTAATAGCTCATTTGGTACAACTCTTTTTTAGTTTTTTTCATTTGAAGTTTTTTGCTTATAAGCAAAAAAAGTTAATTTTTTTTTAGCTTTTAGCTTTTTTTGATTTTATAATTTAAAGATAATAAAAAAAGAAAAAAATATTTTTTTTCTTATAAGCACAAAAAGCTACTCCGAAGAAGTTAAAAAAATTTTATGCAAAACGGACCCTAAATTCATGCTTGAATTATCTAAAAAAATGCCATTCATAATTTGATTCAGTTTATATTTCTTTTCCGCGCAACATGACTCTAGAATTAGCTTTTGGTATCTACTTGGGTACATGAAAATTGCTTTATGAAGAGATGAAAACTCATTTTTTTGCTTTACGAATTAATGAATTTTTTTATAACAATAAATCAAATGGCTTGGTGAGGTTCGAAACTTCGAACTTCAAACCCCCTTTCCTCCTAACCACTTGAAAAAAGAAAAAAGAAAAAGAAAATAGTCAAGTTGATGGATTGACTTCACCCTGCTTTTGCGCATTCCGAATTTCTTAGCACCTTCGACCATGCCCAACCCCTCCACCCATTTGCAATGCTGTAACTTTCTTGAGAAATAAAAAGAAGATTGGGTAGAATCTACAGTACTCTATATGAAATTTTTAAAAAGATTTAATTAATTAAAGTCTTGAGAAGAATTTTAAATTGTAAAAGATACTGATAGAATAAATATTTAATTAACATACGCGCGCGCATATATATATATATATAAGGAACCGCCCAAAGTACGGTATTCCCGTCGGTGCCCACGCCTTCCCCAGTCAGGACTTGCTTTGTGCGCACCTCCCAAAAGCCGTGCATGGTGCACAGCATGGCTGAATGCCATTGGATTACAATTAATTGAATCAAATTCATCTACAAAGTTTTACTTACTTTACTCATCAAGTAAAATAAACCAATGCACATTGGGTTATAAGACAAACACAAGTATTGTAATAAAGAGCACAATTGGTCGTAACAAAAACACATATTCATCGTTGCCCCATCAAACAAATCTATTTATGTTGCTTTACTATAATTTTAATACTGTCTACATGTGAGTTTTCGTAAAATTATCAATTTGTCAACATTTAATCAAATAAATGTTGAAATAAAAATTAGGAAATTTTTATTGCAAAGTTTCACTAATTCTAATGGTTAAATCAGTGAAATCTATGCCTTGTTTGGTGTAATTACTTATGATACCCATTAGTTTCACCCAGCACATTTGGTTATAAGTTACAACACAAGCACAAAGCATCGTTGGTTGAAACAAATATTCTTCTTGTTTTACAAATTAAGGACCAAAACATTATTTTTGGAAAATAACCCATCCAAGCTTCCTATAGCCTGTTCAATGATCTTAATTTCGAAGAAACGCGTGAAATAGAAAAGAAAATTCATCCAAAACGGACAAAGAAGTGCAAAGGTATGTGACCGTAGTGTATAGTTTGAATTAAATAGAGAGTGAAATATTAATAAATTTCCTTCTACATATTTTGATAATAATCATGGCTCTTCTGTGATGAATCTCGAGAAAAACAAAATTTGAAAAATATCAATGTTATAGATAAAAAGGACAAGTAGAATGAAAGTGAAACATTTTCAAGAGTCAAATTCTCAGTTGGAGCTAAAACAATTTGAGAGCCAAAACAACATTTTCTTGTAAAATAACTCGTCCAAATGCCTACGGCCTATTCAAACATCTAGATCTCAAAGAAATGCGTGAAATTAATGAAATTCGTTCAAAACAAACAACAAACAGGTGCAAAGGTATTTGTCTGTTTGAAATTGATGTTAATAGGGAGACAAATTAAAATATTCTCGGCTGGACTAGAATAACTTCTTTTTTTTACCAAATTGAGAGCAAAAATAGTATTTTTTTTCCAAAAAAAAATAACCCACCCAAACTGTACACGGCCATGTTCAAACGTCAAATCTCGAGAAACATACACAAAAAAAAAATGTCCACCATATACTAACTTCGAAGTTCTTTGACCATTTGAAATTTGGGATTAATAGAGAGAATTTTGGTAATTTTTTTTACATAATTTAATAAATCATGTGACTTGTCTTGTTTGATAGATCTCGACAAATAGATGTCAAACTTATTGATTTAATTAAAAAAAAAAATAGACATGCATAATGAAAGTTAGAAATTTTCAAGCGTGATATTTCTCAGTTTGAGCTAAAATATCCGTTTTTTTTTTTTTATCAAATTGAGAACCAAAATAGCAAAATTTTTGTAAAAAGTTAATTTCCCCATACTGCCTGTGGCTGATTAAAACGTCTAGATTTCGAAAAAGTACATGAAAAAAAAAATGGGCCAAAATGAACTCATGGGTTGAGTTTTAAATAAATAAACTTTGAAATTTCATTGTTTTAACCAACAAAGAAACTTCATCAAATTATTTGTACAAAATTTTATATTCATCACGAGCATTGTTCAGTAGGTCTACATCGATGAATGGGTTCCCAAAATATCAATTTATCAACAAAAAAAAAGAAAAGAATACTTAGAATGAAAGTTATGATATTTTAAAATAGAAAAAAAAGAAGAAGAATAAGAAGAAGTCAATAGTAGTACATTTATTTAAAGAGTTAATTATAACTCATTTCAGAAACTTCATTTTAATCATAACAATAAGGCTTTGCACTTCTAATTTATTACAATATCAATTTCTGTTAATTTTCGTTTAGAAAAGTAACAAAAAATTCACATTTAACAAAAAACATAGCCTTTTTTAAGGAATAGAGATATAAAATGTAGCCACTTTCCCTGATAATCTATTACAAATTCCTTCTAAATTATTTCCAAATTATGAGTATATTTAACTTCGTCATGCAAGTGTATAATGTAATTATGCTGCATGCAACAACTCCACTATGTCTGACATGTGATGTGTGAATTTTTGAACGAGAAATGGTTGAATTTTATATATTTGTCTCTTTGGAAAAAAACGACGTGTTTATTATAGATAAATTTTTATTCTGTTTTTTAAATAGAAGTTAGAAGAAAGTTGATATTGCAACAAATTAAAAGTGTAAAATTTTAATTATTATAATTAAAAATAAAATTTTTGAATTGAAATTTGATATAAAATATAAAAATACAAATTGTATAAAAGTATAAAAGGAAAGGCCGATGCGTCCGCAAGACCAATTGCGTTTGCGTTAAATTAGTTCATTATTAGTTAATTTGTTTATTTGGTAAACTGGCTACATCACCGCTAGAAAAGACAAAATTTTAGTGTCTTCATTGGTTGGCAGAATTTTAGCCCCATAATGGTTGCACATTATTCAAGTTTCAGTGGCTGAGCACTGTAAAATTTTCCACCCCTTCTACCCACTTGTACTTCTTATATTTTCTTGACTTTCTGAAAGTCAATAGACTTTTAGTTTCCTTCTTCTTCCTCCTCCTCCTCCTCCTCCTCCTCCTCCTCCTCCTCCCCCTTTTCTTATCCTTCTGAGTTCATCATTGTTAATCTTCTGAGAGAAAGTTCTCAATCCAAACTGAAGGAACCATTCAAGGGCAAATTAAACAGGTAAAATCTTTAACCTACATAACTCCCATCTTCCTATTATCATTAGTTGTTTAGAATTCCTTGACTTTTATACTACACAAAAAAGGTAGTACACTTTAGTTCAGGAATCTTGCTAATTAGAAACTTGCAAACAGTTTCGCTTTATAAGTTTGCAAGTTTATTAGTCTTTTTAAACTTGCAAACCGGTGGAAGATCCAAACAGAGTGTTAAAGAAAAAGGAAAGATTTGTAAGTTCTGTTTATTTATACTTTTGTTGATAGTAAATCAATTGGGTCTGGAAAAAAAAACTAGCTAGTAAACGGGTGGTACTTTTAATACTGCTGAGCCGGGTAGGAATGTGATACAAACCCACTAGCTAGGAAGAAGAAAACCCACACAAAGCTTTCCTTCAACTGAAAGAAAACAAGTAACTTTTTCTGAAAATATTATTGACCTTGTACAATGTGATTGCAATCTTCTTCTACTTATACACTCCTAGCTAGACGTCTCTTCCCTCATTGGTTCACAGGAAAACCAACAAAACTAACTCTGTTTTGGTATCCCCAAAACAGAGACCAGCAGAGCAAGGTAAAGATAACTAACTGATGACAACTGCCTCTTGATAACTAACTATCTTGATGTAGTTCGGCCCATCCCACTTGGCTTGATCTTCATCTCACAAGGTAGTTCAGTGCAGTCCAATTCTACCTTATTCCCAGCTTGTATCATTCCCACCCTCTTGAGATTAGGCCCAAACTCAAGAAATCTCTATGGGTAGTTTCTCAGTGTTCCCAATTCGCCATTTTCACCTGTGATAAACCTTATGGTAGCATTTGTTGTTCCCTTCCATTTCCATCATTTTGCTTTTCATACCATGACTCGTAAGACTACTAATCTCTCCAACCATAAATTCTCCAAGCAACTCCACCGTTGGTGCATGACTTTGGTAAAATTTCTTGGAGGTTTCCTCCCTTGAGCAAATAAAAGACGATTGATTTGCAGAGGACCCAACTTTCTCAATATCTTCTTCTTCCATACTGGGAAGTATTGGACAAACTGATTCAAATTTCCTTTTTAAAACAGATTCATAAATTGGCCTTTCTATAGGCAAAACTTGCTTCACAAAGGTTTTCTTGTGCCATAAACGAAATTCCTGAACAGATTTGATTACGAAAAAGATATAAAATTCAATGATTTGGTTTGAATTCAACTCAGTTTTTGAGTTTTTGATATTACCTTCAACTGAATTCACACCTTGAAAAATTTTCATCGCCGCTTCTGTATTTTTATTGTCCAGTCCTTCTGGCCTGACAATTCCACTCTCTGCACTTGTTTCAAAACACAGATTTGCCACAAGTTTGGCACTTTCTGGGGTTGCATCTTCTTCTTCTTCTGTGTACATGTCCATATCCATAATTTGCCCAACATGAACCCTAATCTTGGAAATTAATTCAGTGATGTAGCTTCAATAACTTCGGTGTTTCCTCCTGCATTTGAAACTGTAATCTCAGCAGAGGCAGGAGAGTTTTCAGAACAAACTACCTTCTTTTAATTGCCAGCCACTTCACTCATTTTGGACCCTTTAGTTGAGCCAACCCAATAGCTTGACTGATGGTGGAGGGTTGGTACATTAGAACAACTGTTTGATTTCATCTTGAAGCCCACTGATGAAGCAACTCACCAAGAATTCTTCTGATAATTCTCCAGTGGCATGAGCTAATTCTTCAAATTGTTTTTGGTAAAATTTAACAGTACTTAATTGCTTCAGTTTTGTCAATTTATCCAAAGAATCTTCACACTTATTTGGACCAGATTGAACTCTAGGAGAACTTACAGAATGTGTCCAGATTCTGATTCCTTGAGTCAGAGAAGAGCCCAGAGATGCTCTTGTTGCGGATTGAGATGAATCACCATCTTCTTGGAAGGAGATTGATAACCTTGATGATAACTTTTTGTACCAGAGATTCATGTCCAAAAGTAATCGTTGAATCTCATCAATGTCGTCTGCTTGTTTCTTTGAGATGTCCGTCAAATCTCTTGCTTGTTCCTCTAAACTTTCCTTGAGCATTTGCAGTGATTCTTCAAATTCCTGATTTTCTTGGCCTCTGGTCCCTTCCGCCATGGTTTCTTGGTGGTTTCTTCACAGGTCTGAGAACCGAAAAGCTCTGATACCAAATGATAAGACCCCAGCTAAGAAAGAAGAGTTCAATTGGTAACAATTAAAAGAAGTTGTATTGATTGAATGAACGAATCCAGAATGCTCGAGCATATCTATATACTCAATTTACAAAGCAAATCCAACTAACTAACTGAATTAATTGCTAACTAATCTCTAACAAACTGCTCTGCTTCAGTCACACGAATAGGGGTGAACAGAGGATGCTTTCAACAGCCTATAACTATTTTGCTAATTAATCCCAGTTGCAACAAATCAAGACACGCCACATCAGCTAATTGTCCAGCTCCTTCTCTTCTACTTAGTCTCATATTAGAATGTTTGATAAAAATTATCAAAACTTGCATATACTTTTTCGTTTAAACTCAATATTTTTAGGCGAGTGTCATGGCTGTTGACTGCTGCCTTTACTAATATTTGTAGTAAATAACGGGAATGGACCATGTGATTGTCATGTAATAAACAAAAAAACTTAAAATTTGGTTTATCAAAGCAAATATACAGGATTAAAGTGAATCTTGAAAGAAACTTGGGAGGGTTGAAATGCTACCAAATTAGAACATGTAATAGCCATGTGTCAAAATTTAATGGAAATGAGTGATTGAAGGGTTGAAATTGCAACTCAACCAAAAGTGCAAATTGTCTCAATTAAAAGTATAAACACCAAAGTGAGATTATGGTAAAGTGTAAGAACACCAAATATAATTTAGCCAAATTTATTGTTTGTTAGTTGTCAGATATGTTATAATTCATTAGGTGCTAGCTCGAATACTTTCTTAATCAACTCCCTCTAATTTTTATAAGGAAGTAAACATTATACCTTGTTTGGTTATACAAAGTGTGAGATTCACAATGTTAAGTTTTTAGATTGGCATATTCTGAGCAAAAGCACATTGTATGTAATTTCAGCATTTAGATAGACATGCAAGTGTAAGAATGATTCAAGTTGCTACAGCAAAGACAAAACAAAGAGTTTGAAGAAGCTTCAGAGCATTTGAACGGGTTATCAAGGCTTCATAATTCAGATATATATAGCTATTCAAAGAGCTTTATTATGCCTCCAAGCTTATTGAAGTGTTATTCTGGTCAACAAACAACTTCACACGTATACGGCTTTGACATATTCGAAAGATTGGTGCTGATACCACAGTAGAACAATAAATTGCACGTTCAAGCCATTAAGTCTGAAACTTCTACTATAATTGGGGATCAACAAGTTGGGTTGTAAGTTTATTCTTGTAACTGTTCAAAATTTATAGTGTTGAGTACAGTTCAGAGGTTGTGTTTTTTAGTATTTTTTCTCTGGTTAGGGCTTTCATGCTAAAATCCTGTCCTATTCTTTACTTTATCGCTTTAAAGTTGCATGAAATATCGACATACCTATGATAGTTGACTTGTTATCATAGTTGGATATTTAGGATAAATTATAGGATAGACCATGTCCCCAAGCTTTTTCTCACAATTTCCAATACCTTTGACAAAGCAAGCTTAACATGTGCCCTTAACCATTAATGATAATTAATTCCTACCTCTTAATTACTGTTCTTGATTTTCTACTTGTGTGAAAATATGTGTAGTTTCTTGAATAAGCTGAAATATGTATATGTGCTATGAGGGTTGCTAGCTGATATTTGTTTGGTCATGTGTCCATTTTGAGTTGGGTTGCAGTTTCATGGTTATGTGGTTCGGCCACTCCACTCCACCAAGGAGTGACCATTTGATACATCTTCCGAGATTTGAGAAATTATAGAATCTCTTCAGTTGCATCATAAGGTTTTGTTCAATGGCTTCAATCGGAGCTCAAGAGGCCTCCTCTTCCACTTCTTCCATGCCTCGATGCAGTTATCGTGTGTTCTTGAGCTTCAATGGTGAAGACACTGGCAAGACCTTCACCGACCACCTCTATACGGCTCTGTTAGGTGCAGGTTTTTGCACGTTTAGGGACAAAAATGGTCTTCCGAGAGGTGAAGATTCCAAGTCAGAACTAGAGAAGGCAATAAAAGAAGCAAGGAGTTCAGTCATTGTGTTTTCCAAAAACTACGCTTCTTCAAGATGGTGCCTTGAAGAACTTGTGATGATCCTGGAACTCAAGAGGACATCAGGACATATAATTTTACCTGTCTTCTACGATGTGGATCCCTCCCAAGTAAGGAACCAAATGGGATGTTTCAAAGAAGCATTTGACAGTTATGAAGAGCGATTCAAGGTGGAGACCAACGAAAGAGAAAAGGAGTACTTGAGGAAGGAGGTGGAAGGGTGGAGAGCAGCTCTTAGAGAAGTTGCTGATCTAGCAGGGATGGTCTTACAAAATCAAGCCGACGGGTAATTTTAAATTACTTACTCAATTAGATGTCATTTGATAATGCATTCTGATATTGGTTTTAAGAGTTATTGAAAAATGTAATATTCATTTATTTCCCTTTTATAAATAATAAAAAAACACTGTACGAAACATAAATAAGTGAATATTCTTCAAAACCATGTGGGGATAGAAGTTAATTACTATGGTGATAGTTGTCGCAGTGATAAAAGCTTTAGAAACAGAGTTAGAATGAACAAATACCTATCGAAGGAAAAAAATGAGAAAAAGTCGATTAAGATTGTTTGTGCATATACCTCAAAGATTAATAAGTGCCTTGGTTATGAAGTGTGACACTATCCACATTGAGGGTAATGCTAAGGGATGAGAGATGGCAATATTATTTGGATTGAGATGATATAGAAAGACATGTTATATTGTGGAAGGACGAAACATGATTCATGCAGCTTACTCCAGATAGTTGAGAAAAGATTTAATTGCAATGAGTTAGCATATTTTGACAGAGAAGAGGATTAAAGTCCCATTTACTCTCATTTCATTTTCAACTGATTTGAAAAAGATGAAAAAACCTTTTCTTCCTACCTTTTTTTTTTACTAATGCCATGAAAGGAAAAGAAAGAAAAACCAATGGAGCAAGTTACTTTTAAAGACAAGGTCATTTGCTGAAGCCTGAAAGTATCATTTGTAGAAACAGTTAAATAACTGGAAGGCTTTTGTTGTTCTTCTTCTTTGTTTTTTTTTTTAGTACCTCCAAAGACTGGTGGGGTGTGTGTATACATAACAGGTATATGTATCCATACTGTGTGTATCCATGACATGTAAATGTATACGTACGGATGAACATATGTGCATTTAGTACTTCATATTTTAGAAAGACTCAAATCCAATTGAAATTGTATATAAAATCCTTCCAGAAAGACTAGAATAATGTGGCGATACCGGTTTTGCAATTAAAAACTATCTTTATGGGGCCCTTATTAAACATGTCACCTATAGTTTTTCTGTTTGGTATTTTCTGGCTAAATATTACATTTTATGATTTTCTGTTTTTTTTTTTGGAGGACAGCTTTTCGGGGGTATTATTTATATTGGAGTTGTTTTTTGTTGGTATTTCCCTACAACTAAATGAGTAGACAAACACTGTTATTGTTTTTCTAAAACATTCGCTTCTTAAAGGCAGCTAGCCTATTTGTTAATTCAAATTATCTTGTGATGCCACACATTTTGCAACCTTATATGTAACTTTTGACGAAATGATTTAGTATTTTCTCTTACTTATTTATTCGTGTTATTTTCATAACATTTTAAGTCATGACATGCTTATTGTACTTTACTTTCCATTTACCTGGAATCTATAGGCATGAGGCAAAATTTATCCAAAAAATTGTCGAAGTGATTGGGGATAAGTTGACCCGCACAGGCTTGTATGTTCTCCCCCACCTAATTGGAATAGAACCTCGAGTCAAAGACATTAATTCATGGTTACAGGATGAGTCAGATGATGTTGGCATAGCAGTGATTTATGGGATGGGTGGAATAGGGAAGACAACCATTGCCAAAATTGTTTATAACTCAAACTTTGGAAGATTTGAAGCTAGCAGCTTTCTAGCAAATATTAGAGAAGTTTCAGAACAACCCAAGGGTGTAGTTAATTTACAAAGGCAACTTCTTTCAGACATATTGAAAAGGAAAAAGGAAAAGATAAGTAGTGTTGATGCAGGAATCATGAAGATTAAATATGCCATTGGTTGCAAAAGAGTTCTTTTAGTTCTTGATGATGTGGATCAGCGAGACAAGTTTGGCGCAGTCATTGGAATGCGGGATTGGTTCCTTCCGGGAAGTAAAATTATCTTAACCACCAGGAACAAGAAACTGTTAAAAGATAGTGAAGTTTCTATGAGATATAAGTTGGAGAAATTTAATGACGATGAAGCATTGGAGCTTTTCAGTTGGCATGCCTTTGGACAAGACCATCCCATTGAAGGGTACATTAAGCATTCAAAAATGGTAGTACAACACTGCGGAGGGCTTCCTTTAGCTCTTCAAGTTTTGGGTTCTTCTCTATCTGGAAGAAGTTTAGATATATGGAGAAGCGCAATACAGAAATTGAGAGCTATTCCTGACTCACAAATCCTGAAAAAACTGAAAATTAGCTACGACTCTTTACAAGATGACCATGACCAGAATTTATTCCTTCACATTGCTTGTTTCTTTATTGGAAAGGGAAAAAATTTCACGGTTAGAATTCTGGATGGGTGTAATTTCTATTCAACAGTTGGGATTCAAAATCTCATTCAGAGATGTCTCCTAACGATTAATGAACACAAGAAGTTGACGATGCATCAACAGATTCGAGACATGGGAAGAGAAATTGTTCGCCAAGAATCACCCAGGGAGCCGGGCAAACGTAGCAGATTATGGCGCCATAAGGATTCCTTTGACGTATTAAGAGAAAAAATTGTAAGAATTATACTTCTCATGTCCATGTATATGGTTTATGCTCTGTGATATTACTAATCTGATCGTTTTCTTATTAGGGAACACAAACAATTGAAGGCCTTATCCTAAATGTAGATATGCCTGCCAAGAAAATAAACATTCCACACCACCATTTTGAAGGTTTTGTGGACAAATCAACTCTGATTTCTGACGGAAACGTAAGGAAGCGGCGTCGCCTAAGCTTATTGTCTTGGCTCCCCTTAAATTCTGCCTTAACAGAGTCATTTTCAGAATCAGACGAAGCTAAATTAGAAACCGATGCATTTTCAAGGATGCGTGAATTACAAATACTCCAGCTCAATAATGTATGTCTCACTGGATGCTATGAAGAATTTCCCAAGAAGTTAAGATGGTTGTGTTGGCATGGATTCTCTTCAAATTCTATACCTAACAATTTTCCTATGGAGAACCTGGTTGTTCTTGATATGCGCAATAGCAGCTTGAAACAATTTTGGAATGGAACCAAGGTTTTATTCAATTTTTTTCCTGTATCGTCTTTTATTTTTACTGTTTTTTGGGTCAATACTAATATCGATGGAGACTAACTTATAAATTTCTGATGACAGATTCTCATATCATTGAAGATCCTCGATCTGAGTTATTCTCATTGCCTTGCCAATTCTCCCGACTTCTCGCAGCTCCCTAATCTTGAAAAACTGATACTTAAAGGTTGCATAAATATGGCCGGGGTTCATGACTCCATTGGGGAATTAGGGAGACTAGTTTTGTTGAATCTAAGAGACTGCAAAAATCTCAGGAAGCTTCCAATAGAAATTGTTCAGCTCAAATCCCTTGAAAAACTCATTCTAACTGGCTGCTCAAGGCTTGACAAGTTGCCTTCTGACCTTAGCAAGATGGAATCTCTGAAAGTGCTTCATGCAGATGGAATGAATCAATTATCCTCAGCCATTGGAGAGGTTGAACCATGGTATAAACACCCCTGGAATTGGGTTTCAAACCCCAAAAGCATCCCTAAACCTATTTGTTTCTCACTGACTTCCTTACCACGGTTATTGGTAAGGGTAAATCTTGCCAAATGCAATCTTTCTAGTGATGGTGTTCCAGCGGATCTTGGTATCCTGTCCTCGCTGGAGACCCTGGATCTAAGTGAAAATCCAATTTGTAGCCTACCAGGGAGCATCAAAGGTCTTACTAGGCTCGGACAACTTGAATTATTTCGCTGCACTAAGCTCCAATCACTTCCGGAGCTTCCAATGAGTTTAAAAGTATTGACCATAGATGAATGCAGGTCATTGGAAATGGTAACAAATCTACCAAACCTGTTTCAAGGACTAGCTTTAAACAACAAAGATTGCGACAAACTAGTTGAGGTCCAGGGATTATGGAAGTTAGAACCAGTTGGAGGCATAGATCCCTATATGATAAACAATTTGGGCTTGGCTGATTTGGATTCCATGGGAATGCTGGAGGTGGAATTCGAGAATAAACTAACGCAAACAAGCAAGAGAGCTCCATTACAGGTGCTCTCGCTCACTCTCTCTGGCTTACACACACACAGTATGTTAGTTCTGTTTTCAATTAATAGTTATAATTGTTTATTTTATGGTGCAGGGACTATATGAATGTGGTATATACAGCATATTTCTACACGGGAGTGAGATTCCCAATTGGTTTAAATATAATCTAAAGAGCAAAGGATCATCAATATCTTTTAGTATTCCTTCAACTCCTAATCTAAAGATCCGAGGCCTAAATGTTTGTGTTGTCTATGGACACACCGCAGTTGTGGAAGAATGGAGGATGTATTGGGATTTTTTTATTAGATTCAACAACAAGACCAAGAATCTGAAATGGGCCTATTGCCCGACAATTCATGGCATTGCAGATGAAGACAAAGATGTGATATGGTTAAGCCATTGGACGATAGCAAGTCTATTGATGGAAAGTGGGGATGAAGTGAATGTCTCGGTGGAGATGAAGGTAAATTTTGAAGAAAAAGAATTTGGAGTCCATATTCTGTATGAGGATGAGGAAGAAGAGAAAGGCACCCAAAACAATAACAATTATCCTAATTGTCATAAGAATGGCATTGATCTATCAATATATCAGATGAGTGATGGTGACTACTTCTTATGCAATGCCGATGAGTTTCTTAGGACGCATCTCTCCGCTTCGGCCCCTGGGACAGGTTGGCCTAGTCACTTTGAGAAATCATTCGATCCTCATCGAACACAAAGTCAACATGGGATTGGTATGTTTTTTTAAATTTACCATGATTAATTTGGATAATGTGCCAAAAATAAAATTTCCATACCTATTGTCTGTTTTTTTTTTAAGAAATTATTATATTTTTTCTTTTGGGGATTTTGTTGATATATGTGGTTTATTGGTGAAATAGAGGCAGAGGAAGGAGAACACAACAGTGAACATAGCAGTAACAGGGACAGTGACTTTGGTATTGCTATGGACCCAAGAAAGTCATTTCAACTTTATATGTTTTGAATAAATTCACCCTGACTAATACCAATATTCTGTAATTATATTTCCATACCTATTGTTATTCTTTTTTCTCCCTGTCCTTGTTCTAAAAAAGTTTTTTCTTTTTTTCTTTTTGGAATTATTTTTTTTTTTATGCATTTTATTTGTGAAATAGAGGACGAGAAAGAGGAAGAGCAAGGAGAATACGATAGCGACAGTGATTTTGGTAGTGGTGCCTTTGGCTCCACAGTAGAAAATGGGGACTACTACAGCGATATTGACACTGACTGGTAATGGTATGGACCCAACTAATTCCATTTCACCCGCTGTGTTTTGTTTAAATTTACCATTACTAAAATAATATTCGTAATAATAACATTCCCATTCCATTTTGCTAACTTCATGTTCTTGTTCTAAAAAAGGCTTTTTTTTTTGGTTTGGTAACGTGTGATTTATGACGTTTATTAGCAAAATAGAGGCTGAGGAAGAAGAATACTGTGGTGAGACTGACAGTAACTAGGAGTGGTCCGGATCTAAAAGTCCTTCCTACTCAATCTGTTTTGCTTAACTTTATCATGACTAATCTTAATAATAATAACATTTCCATACTTTTTGTAATCTACTGACTCCAGGTCCTTGTTTTTAAAAAAATATCTTTTATTTTCTTTTTGGGAACTTTTGTTGAATTATGTGTGTTGACACCGAAATTTTGGCCCATAGCCCACACATCTTGAGTCTAGAAGACCGAAGGACGGTCGGACTCCGACGACAACTTAAAACGGAGTCCAAAAGATCGAAGTATGGTTGGACTCCGATGACACCTAAAACTGGAGTCTAGAAGACCGAAGGATGGTTGGACTCCGATGACACATTAAACCGAAGTCCAGGCGACCGCGTCTCGGTCCAACTCCAATGACATCATCCTGGAGATCTATCATCTCCATTCACCTTAAACCGGAGTCCAGACGACCGCGTCACGGTCCAACTCCGATGACATCATCTCGAAGATTAACCATCTCTGGTAACCTCAAACAGAGTACAAACGACCACATCCCGGTCGAACTCCGATAACATCATTTCGAAGGTTAGCCATCTCCGGTCACCTCAAACCAGAGTCCAGACAACCGCATCCTGGTTGGACTACGGTGACATCATCTTAGAGATTAGTCATCTCCGGTCACCTCAAACCAAAGTCCAGACGACAAAGCCCATGTCAGACTCCAATTACATCATCTTAGAGATTAGCCATCTCTAGTCACCTCAAACTAGAGTCCAAGCAACCGTGTCCTAGTCGAACTCCGATAACATTGTCCTGGAGATCTACCATCTCCAATCTCTATCAGCATTACCTAGCATCTTCACCACGAGTTCGATGACTGCAATCTGATCAAACTTTGAAACCCTAAACCGAAAGTGTGAAGCTTCCAAAACTCATAAACCAGAGCCTTAACAAGCTCCGATGACCTAAATCGGAGGCAAGTGATCGCTGGTATCATCCTCCGAAGACCAATCCATCAATCAGGGGCAATAACCCTTGACCGGAGAGCCCCAAAACAAGTCGGAACCAAGAAAGACCAATTTCACAGCATTGGCATGCCGTGAAGAAGGAATTTGTTCTTCACAATGCCGTGAAGCACAAAAATACACTTCACAGCAATGCAATGCCGTGAAGGCCAATTTTGCTCTATTTTGGCACATTAATGATGTGTCCTGCATCAACTTGATGTTATTAACATGACCTCATCCAAAGTAATCATTACAAAACAAGGTATTACAATGCCTTAAGAAGGAAAATGCTCTTCACGACATTACAATACCGTGAAGAACAAATTTGGCAATGCCGTGAAGAAGAAAATCCTTCACACGGGAGTACAATGTCACGTCTTCTTCACGGCATTGTAATACCATGACAAAAACCTTCATCAGCATGACATCATCCAAGTAGTCATTACAAAACATGGCATTACAATGCCTTGAAGAAGAAAAATACACTTCACGACAGTCCAATGCTGTGAAGAAGGAAATCCTTCATCAAGGCATTATAGTGTCGTGACAAAAATGCTTATAAATAGTTGACCCCCCTTCACATTTTCCAACACTTCTCACTTCCTCCTCTCTCTCTCTCTCTTTCTCTCTCTCTCTCAAAGAGCACCCTCCACGGCCTCACGCCACTAAATCTGGCTCAATCAGCCTCAGCCTAGCCGAACTCCTGTCCAATTGACCGGTTCGAAATCACCAGATCCTAGTTGAAACTCTGCCTAACCAACGGGTCTGATAGTGCTCCTACCTAGCTGGAACTCTGTCCGATTTTTGGGCCCAAGGATTTAGAAACTGCTTCCGACCAGCTAGAACTCTACCCGATAGGAACAATGAAAACGCCCTCTGGCTAGGCCGGAATGCTACCAGATTCCTGCCAGTGAGGTGTAATTCAATCCGGTCAGTTTAGGTTCCAACTGAAGCCATTGTAATACTATAGTGTTTGGTATGACTTAATGGGTATCTGAACTATTACCTGGGGTGAATTCTAGCACCTACCATCCCTCCAGCATAGTTGTCACTTTGCCCAATTTCCTACTCCAAATAGGCTCCCACGTAGCCATCACTCTGCCTGATTTTAGGCTCTTGGCTCTAGATAGGCTCCCACCAAGCTGTCACTCTACTCGATTTCCAGCTCCCGGCTCTAGATAGGCTCCCGCCTAGCCATCACTATGCCTAATTTTTGGCTCCAAACAGGCTCTCGCCTAGCCATCACTTTGTTTGGTTTTCTGCAACCGACTTGCATCCATACTAAGTCAAAACTTGCCAAAATCGCTCCAGGTACACAAAAATTACATTTTAAGTCTTAGAAGTCAATATTTCTAATTCTAATCCTCAATTTCTGGTAGCTAACTTAGACTTTTAGTTGGCATACTACATCAGCGTACTCATACATAGCTGTATTTTGACCCGTTATGAGCCATCATAATGCCCGTTTTCAAAAATCATAAAAATGCATATTAATTCATTTGAATAGTCATAATATCCGTTTTCAAACCTAAAACTGCATTTTTGTCGGTTACCAACCGACATTATACGAGGTTGAAAATCCAAAAATAGCTTTTCAAAACAAATGTCTAGACCATCGTCATGAGCCACTATACGTATGCTCTACGGTTGCGATCCACACGGACCTTCAAATATCAAAAATATGTTGTTCGGCAAAATGATGAAAATATCCTTTCAAAAAATCATCATTTTCCTCTAAAAAGCACAGACTAAGTAGTTGGCATAGCATGTATGCTCTACAATTACCGTTATACGGATTTTCTGTACCAAAAATGCTAAAATGACAAAATGCCCTTTTTCTCAGAAAACGCTCATTTTCTAAAAAATGGCCTTGGCTTTAGTTCTGAGTTTATGTATGTATGTTCTATAGTTGCCGTTATATCAGATCTTCTGTATCAGAAATACTAGACTCCTTTGGGGACTGAGCCAGTCTTTTCAAAAGCGGTATAAACTGGCCAAAATTGCATAAAACCAAAAAACTTCCCTTTTTAAAAATCCAATTTCATAACATTCAACATAATCATTGCATTTAATGTCATAATTTTTTTCCACCCTTTCTGTCAAAGTTGAGAAGTTTTGTGACATCAGTCTCTTCCCATTTCCCATGTCGAACTACGCCCGACCTGATTCTCACATCCTCGAGATTCGTAGGCAGCATAAGCAAGGGCTCGGTCACCTTTTTCTCATCTTATGGAGAACCAGTCGTTCTAAGCCGCAGTTCTGTTCGCAAACTCAAGGCCATCCAAGTCAGTCCGAACTACATTTGGCCTAATTCCTACATAATTAGGATACGTAAGTAGTATGCATTCTCTTTCTAGGCTCAGTCAAAACTCATCATAAACATTAACATGCTTTGTTCCTTAATTAGAATAGCATTTCAAAACCTCCTCCAAAGGAGAGGTAAGTCTTTCAAAGCAAGGCATATGCCCTTTTTCAAAACAATGGCATTACATCCATAAACAGCATAGCTGTTATGTTGCCAGCACTTGTGCATTCATTACACACGCACACCCGCACGTAGCATACATTATTCTCAACTGCACACAATTGATATGATGCATGTACATAAGCACAATGATGATGATGATGTTAAATTTGATAGACACTGTAAAAGAGGTATTTAGAGCAGGGTGATGCCAATTTTGGGCGGGATTGAGTGTTTATGTTTGTATCACATATGCTTCCCAACACGTAATAGAATCCCCGAGCCTAGAACTAATTAAGCAAACCAACATGGAGTCAAACTATCGAGGACCTTTCAAAACCGGCATAATTGCCTTTTCAAACTAATTGGGACATTTCTAACTTGCATATCATATTTTCTGCATTAAGACTATGTTTTTAGCCTCTAAACTCATGTTTGCGAAAACACACATTTTGGTGTCCTGGCATTCCTTAATATTCAGGTGGTGACTCCAAAGCTTTTTCAAAACTAATGGTCCTTTTCAAAATCAAATAAACCATGCAAATCGGGACAAAGACCCCCATTCGGTCCAGAGTTAATTGACTCTCCAAGTCACATGACAAACCCGATTATGGGTCCCGTCTCATTCATGAGACATTTAGGCGTTCCAAAATTCGGTTGTGACAATGTGGTCTACATGTGATAATAGATGTAGATAAAGCAATATACCATAGTGACACTGTCACTAACAGTTGTATTGGTATGAACCCAACAAAATTCATTCCCACTAGATGTGTTTTGCTTAAATTTTACATGACTAATATTAATATAAGAAATAATAACTTGTCTATAACTATTGCATTTTCTTGTCTTTATGTTCTTGTTCTAAAAAAATATTTTCTTTTTTTTCCTTTTGAAATTTTTGGTGATTTGTGGTTTTAGGTGATATAGAGGTAGGAGGAGAATACACTTTTATAGTGACTGTGATGATAATAGTGACAGTGCCAATGGTAATGGTTCTTTAATTCTTGCAATTTAAATTTTTGTTTGCATGCTTATAAATTGATTTCATGATTTATATGACGTACATAAATTTTTGGTGGTTAATATTTTGATTGTAGAAATGATGTATAATTTTTGGTTGTTAATCGTTGATCATCGATTTGAGAAGCAGATGTAGTGTGGGAGAGTGCATAATGTTAGTTGTGCACCTTAGATTATCGTGTGTGTAAATCCATGAGATTATTTGTCACATGCTTTGGATTTTAATTCCTTGGTTACTAAACAAGGAAACATTTAAATCACTGATGTAGAGAATTCAAGTTAGCTTCATTGTAAAATCTATTTTTTTTGGTAATATAAAACACTTACCTACCAAAAACATAATAGAGAATGCAACTCTTGGATAGTGGGAGTTCGTTACATCAGCAGGGAGAGATTTAAGATTTCAGCCTAAATCTCTTAGGAATTGGAGAGTATTTACAGGCTTATATTGCTAAGGATTTGAGTTGGTCTTTGAAAATAAGTTGTCATACTACATACACTAGAGGGTGTGCACACGCAGTAATGAACCCAGGATTTGATGTTGAGGGGGGCCAAGAGCAAGGGCATCATTGAAGATAAAGGGTTTTGCAAGGGGTTTTTTTTAAGAGGTGTTAAATCCAAGGGGCTTTTCTGAAAAAAGGAGGGCCAGGCCCACCCTGGCCCACCCCTAGCTTTGTTCATGTGCACATGCATGACAAAATAATTACACTCATAATTTTCTAAAGAAAATCGTAGGTAGTGGAAAAAAACTACCATAACGAGTAAAAACCTATAACTGTTCGGTACTTTTTTTTTTTTTTGAGAGGTGTGAGTTTACATACTTACCCTCAAATCACTAAATATCAATGCCATTTGAACTATAATGAAAAGATTTTTGAAGGACATATTCAATATAGGAGAAAATATAAGCAGCCTCAAATTTGGGGAAACACCAAAGGGTGTTCTTCCTTTATATAACTAGTATAGATACACACACACACACACATATATATATATATAGAGAGAGAGAGAGAGAAGGGAAGAAAGTAGGGTCGTGGGGGCTAGAGTGAAGGTAAGAACTCACTTAATGTGGTAATTTGACTTTGAGTATAAGCAATAGAAGTTTTTAGAATATTGGATATGGGTATCAGCACATGCATATGCTCTGAATTATATGAGTGTAATGAAAGAGATATTAGACAGTTGAGCGAACAAGAACAGTTATAGGGTAATAGTTGACGGTAGCCTATATGCATTGTTTGAAAATTGGACCATTGATTGAAACCATAAAAGATATTGGGTCAAACGTCAATGGTTGAACCTACATACACTGTTTTGAAAATCTAACCATTGAGGGAACCAAAAAAGATATTGGGTCACAAGTTACAGCCTTACCGGTTCAAACGTCTAGTGAACCACAATTGAATCATGGGGTCATAAATAGTACTAGGGGTGGATGCACACGCGATACGTGTGCAATATTTACACAATAATTGCATAATTTCTATTAGGTGAAATCATGAAATCATAAAAAGAGGAGATGTGGGTATAATAAAAACCGTTGTAGTTGTAAATTTTGAATGTGAGAAGGACTTGTGTTGAAGTAATTGACGTATTTGCCAATGGGATTAAGAAAGTTAAATATGCTTGGTATTGGTAATTATGTCATTGGATAAGGATTTTTTTGAAATTGAAATTATTCTTAAAGCTTCAGAAATTAACTGTGCTTCTCCCTTTATAATATAGAAGATTACAAATAGTGTACAATATAAATAAAAATATAGCATAAACATAAAGTCTTAACTTTTCAGAAAAATGTATGTTCTAATTTGTTCTCTGTTTCTAGATAACAAAACATCATCATTATACAAAATAAACAACGTAACAATGTAACTTGAAATTGGCTCGCACTGTCGCCAAAGGACAATTATAAATCCTCGATCACAAAATAGATTATCACATGATCAACTCTTATTACTCTCTTGCTCGTTTGAGAATTTATCCTCGACAGGCTAAGTCAAGAGTCACTTCAAATCAAACCTGTTGATGGGAAAGAAAAAAAAAAGAAGTAATTGCACCTTTATGAATAGAATTAATTTAGGGCACCATTGAATCCACAAGCAGAGACAATAACCTTGGCATAAGCTTCATAAACCTCTCGAGTCTTACAGTCTTCTCCAAAACCGGTCAGCAATCTATAAAATGCAATGCCGGGAGCATGTGAAGCCTTAGAATACTTTGATAAGAGATTGCACAGTTCTCATAGGGGGGAGGGAGGGAGGGAGAGAGAGAGAGAGAGAGAGAGAGAGAGAGAGAGAGAGAGAGAGAGAGAGAGAGAGAGAGAGAGAACCTGGGCTGGGACTCGATTGGAGAGCAGGAAAGGTTAGATTGCAGAGAACATAGAGAACGGCATCAAAGGGGGAGCAGGGTTGATTGCAAAAAATCTAATGTTTGCAATGCTTATAAACGGGCCGGCTCCAACGAACCAGGACGGTTCAACTGTTCACGTGTTGAACCGGATGTTCTAACTGTTTATATCAGTTTTTCCTTTAAACGATTACTAGAGAGAAAAAAAGAGTATCAATAATATCATCTTCAACAACCGAACCTTGATAAGAAAGTAATGTTCCAAAGAAATTGAGAGCTTCGATTTTGAGGGTTAATCCAAATCGATTCAATCTGATATGATTTTCAAAACGATTACCTACATATATATATATATACATATTATTTATATAAGCAAATGATAACATTCGCTTTTAAGATACATTTTAAACATGTTTTATTTTGTTGTACAAAGAGTTAAAATTATGTTTTTAATGTTAAAAATTGTGTTTTTACAATTTTTAATACTTTTACAGCCAAACAAAGCTTTTTTTTTAATTATTATTATTTTTTTGATGAAAAACAAACCTTACTTAAAATGTATTATAAGAACAAAAGTTGGCAAGACCCATATATATATATATATACACACACACTATACTGTATGCAAATATAGTGGAGATCTCTAAGGCCTTGAAAAATTCATCTCTAATTTCTTAAAAATCCTAAAAAACTAGAGTGCCACATGGAAAATTTCCTCCTCTCCTCCTATCCCTCTTGCCACCCGGCACATCCTCTCTCTCTCTTCTAAACAATAAAAGAAAACACAAGAAAAAGCCAAAGAAAAATAAAATACAAGAAAACTCGTAAATAAAAAAAAGAAACACAGTAAAAAATTCCTGAAACTTTGCAAAAATTCCTAAAATTCTTGTTATTAACTTGCCCAAAACAATAGAACTCTATGACTTTTGAAACTCAACACCATGGCCAATCAAGAGATTGTGAATCTCTCTCTCCCTCTCCCTCTCCCTCTCTCTCTCTCTCCAACCTACCACATACCAGTTGAGCACACCATATACAGTCATCACCATAATAGCCGAGCAAACTGGTGCAACCTTGCCGAGGCCCCCATATACAGCCTTCTACTATAGCAGCCACAAAGCAACCAATACACAGTGGAGGAAAACAGTGGCAGTTAGCTCTCTCTCAATATAAACGTATCTACTACTCTCTCATGCTCTCTTTAATCTATATATAAACATATATACAAACACATGTATTGTTTTTCTCACTCTCCATTTTTTTCTCAATGATAAGAGACTCAAGGAAAGTGGGCAAGTGATTTGCTGCATTGTTGGCCGGGCATCCCGGGAGTATCAATTAGAACTAATCAAGCTCTATGAAGGTAGTTCTAAACAAGTTATTCGGTCTTATTTTCTTGTCGTTTGGGAAATTTCATGAATATTGGCTACCATTGTCTTTAGGCTCATAGTTTTAGTTTACACTTAATGATTGAATTCCATATCCTGTTGTATGCCGAAATCTTTTAACGCTGCCAGTATCTATCCTATTTTCTTGTTCGTTGCTTATTACATTATCATGATAATCTAATAGGGTTGAATTATTTTGTCGATGGGTATGTGAAGCTATTGTTGGGAATTGAAGTTACTCACATATTTTTCACATTCTTTTTTCTTTTTTCTTTTTCATTTTATTTGCATAGTTTATTTTTTTATTTGTTAATTCTCATGCATTTTTATGTCCTAAAAGCACAATGCACTTTGCAAGAAATAGGAGCTTACAAGTTTGTATTACAAATTACTTAAATTTAATTTTCATTCTTAGTCCAATTGGAATGAGCATCTAATTCAAACTTAGAAGTAAATTGAAGATTGAAACAAGGAAAATTTTATCTGTATAAATTACGTGCTTTGAAGTAATTGAAAGTTTGAATTTATGCAGACGTAGAAAAATAGTTAAAAAGGAGCGTAGCAGCAGTAGTAGGATGCGGAGGCCAATGAGTTCTGATGGGTTTCAAGAAAAAACCTTCAAGTAGCAATCCTGCATACTTGGCTTCTTTTTTTTTTTTTGTTGGTTAGGCTGTTTGCGTTGAATTATTTGTATTTATTATTCTCTTTTATTGCATTTTTTTTTTCGTTCTGTGCATGTATTACTATTCGTATTTCGGAATTTTGGAGCTTTTATGTCTGTGGGAAATAGTTGGGTCATTTGGTGTTAGAAATTTCATGCACTACAAGAAGCCTGAGAGGGAGAAAACCTCTATTGATAAAAGAAAAGCAGATATTATGCTTAAAGGCAATGGTAGTTGGAAGACGTGGTTCAATATATCTCAACCCTACCATGTTTAGTCATTGAAATCATGTTGGTTTTATGAAGTCTAAATCGGCAATTGATTTCGGTTTTGTTAATTTAGTTTGTATTGCTTTTGTTTTGGATTTGGGTTGTAGTAGGTAGAAAAAATATGCATGTTACATAATTGTATTATTTCTTACATTTGGAATAAAATAAAGGAGTTTGGTTATGAAGTATTTATATAACTTGAAGCATTTTTTACCTTATTTTTAGGTCATTGGATTGGTTCGTTGACTGTTTTTATGGGGAATTTGTTAATTTCCCAACAATTATTCATATTTTTTAATAATTTCTAATAGTTATCTTGGGCCTTCTTGCAAAGATGGTTGCACCAAATTGGACTATCTATTTCTTAAAAAATTTCATGATTTCTTATTCTAATGCTACTAATGCACCAAATGCCAACTTGATATTATCTGCAGGGGACTTGATTTTTTTTAGTGAAGAAACAAACCAACAGCAAATTAAGTGAAAACTAGAATCATAGATCATAGAATTAAGTAACATTTTAGATATTAAGGTTCCTTGCAATTGCTTTTCTGCCCCTCTCCGTGGGAAGATTCAAACAATATAAAAAAAGGGAGAAGTCCTAAACCTTTGAAAACATAAACAACTAACAATTTCTAAAATCTCTCTATACCCTAACGTGTTTTAAAAGAATCCAAAAATTGAAGATTCCTATAATTTCTTAATTTAAAAAATA
This sequence comes from Euryodendron excelsum, assembly GCA_033060915.1. Lineage (NCBI taxonomy): Eukaryota > Viridiplantae > Streptophyta > Magnoliopsida > Ericales > Pentaphylacaceae > Euryodendron > Euryodendron excelsum. The sequence goes on from CM065379.1 coordinate 44,390,205, forward strand.
AAAATTCCATCAAAAAATTAATTTGTTAGACAATCCCAATTTAATTCCTAAAATTTCTCTATTCTCATACCTTATTTAATATAATCTAAATATATCACTCCTTTCCATCAAAAAATTTCTCTTGCTCCATTAACCAAAAAAAAAAAAAAAACAAAAAGCAAAAAAAAACTTCCTTCTCTCAAGATCGATTTGAATTTTCTAGATTGTTTGAGATTTGAATACCATAAAATATGAAGATTCCCAATAAATTCTCAATTTACAAAATAAAATTCCATCAAAAAGTTCATATGTTAGCCAATTCTATTTTAATCCCTAAAATTTCTCTATGGTCTTATCTTATCCAATCTAATTTAAGTATATCACTTCTTTCCACCTATCTCTCCATCAAAACAATTATAAAACTTTCCATCTCTTCGTTTGAATTTTCTAAATTTTTCAAAATCTGAATACTATAAAATATGATCAAAATTTTAATTGGTTAGATATCAGCCCAAAAACCTCTAAATTGTCATATCTAATCTCATCCTATAATACCTAATATTTCAAGTATTGCAAACTCTAGAGTTCATCCAAAAGTTTAATATCCAAAAACAATATAATGATTAAGATTACAATTTATATGACCTAAATATCTAAATTTTTTCACAAATTGATATGAAATTTTACTATGGTAAAATTACTTGCTCAATTCATATTATGATTAAAGTTATATGAATCCACGGGTTAACGCTAGTGTGTATATATATGCATGAAAATGTCGCATTTATAAACTATTAATTAACAACCTCAAATCATATAAAATGAAACAAAAATTATAGATTAGAATTGGTAAAGTAACATACACTAAAAAAGAAATTAATGCTAATTCAAAGCCAACCAAACATTTTATTAGAATGAAAAGTCGCACAAAAGAAAACAACTAAAATCAGGCTGGGCTTTTCGACTCCCGCCATTTTTCGGGCTGGGCTAGGCCAGGCCAAAATGTGAAAGGGAAGGTCCAAGCCTAGCCCACAACCCTAGAGACGGGCTTGGGCCGGGCCGCCGGCTTGGGCCTTGGGCTCTGACAGGCTTTTGGGGGGGGGGGGAGAGGGTCTTTTGGCCTAGCCTCTTTGGCCCAGTTTTTTTGGTAACATTATGTTTTTAAAATCAATAAATTTAGTTATAATAAATTATACACTATGATTCTATGAGTTAAAAATTTATTTATAAGCTTATATATATTTAATTTCTTGAAATTTATGTAAAAAAACTTTACACTTTCAATTATTATTATATAATTAATAAGAATTATTAAGGTAAATTATTTATATAATTACATTTATAAAATCAATGAACATGCTTAAGAATAATGAATTTGACAAGGGGGGTCATGGGTATAGGTAGGGGGTGTTTAAAAAAAATTTAAATTGAATTTGAAAGGGAAAGAGCCATTGAAGGGGGGTTTCATAAGCTCACATACGGGCTTGGGATCGAACTCTCGGGCCGGGCTTGGGCTTGGGCTTGGGCTTCAGGCTTGGGCTCGGGCTCACGAGCCAGGCTTTGACCACTGGTATGACTATGTTATCTGCAAAAACCTAATAGATATTAGATATTGATTAAACAATAAATAATTATAAACAAATAGGGATGTCAATTGGGCTAGGCAAGCCCGTGGCCCACGGGGCTCGGGCCAGGCTTTGTGGGCTCCAGCCATTATTTAGGCGGGGTTGGGCCAAAATGTGAAAGGGAAGATCCAAGCCCAACCTATGGCCCTCGGGACATGCTTAGGCTCGAGATTCGGGCCGAGCTGCCGGCTTGGGCCTTAAGCCTCAGGGTTTTTGGTTGGGCCTTTGGGTCGGGCCTCTTTGGCCTAGGTTTTTTTTTTATAGCATTATGTTTTTAAAACTAATAAATTTAGTTATAATAAATTATATACTATGAATCTATGAATTAGAAATTTATTTGTAAGTTTATATATATTTAATTTCTTTGAACTTATGTAAAGAACTTTACACTTACATTTATTATTATATAATTAATAAGAATTACTAAGGTAAATTATTTATATAATTATATTTATAAAATTAATGAACATGCTTAAGGAAAATGAATTTGAAAGGGAGGTCACGGTTATGGGTGATGGGTGTTTAAAAAAAAATTCAAATTGAATTTGAAAGGGAAAGAGCCCTTGGGGGGGAGGGGTTCACAGGCTCACGGACAGGCTTGGGCTAGAGCTCTCGGGCCAAGCTTGGGCTTGGGCTTGCGGGTAGGGCTTTGGATCAGACTCAAGCTTCTAGAAGAGGGGCCCAAGCCCGCCCATAGGGTGCTTGGGCTTGGGCCGAGCTCAAGCTAGGCTCAGGCTGCCTATGGACCTCGGCCCAAATTTACATCCCTAGGGTTAGGAAGTGTTATTTTAATATTGTGAATTTGTAGAACTATATTTAGAAGCAATATATTATTTGTGTAATTAGGTGGACCGTTGGATTACTATGTGTGTTTCTCTTAGCCTAACCAAAGGACATAAGCGGAGTAGTTTTTGGCTTGCTATATCTTACGCATAATTGATTTAAGAGCTGGTTTTTTTATTAAATAAAAAACATGTTAACTTTTATTTAAAGAAACTCTAGTTGTATCAGTTTGTGAAACAATATGATTTAATGCTATTGAGAGTTAGAATTATAATGTTTTGGGCAAATTAGACCAATAGTCCTTATAATTTAACTCACGTCTTAAAATTTGATTCTTTTCAATTTTATCAGTTTTACCCTTTAATTTAATGAAATATCCATAACTGGTCCAATTGATAACAACATTGATTGGGACAGAAAAATGGCACAAGAAATGTACTTGAAGGGCAATTTTATCCTTCAATTTAATGAAACATGCATAACTGGTCCAAGTGATAACGACAACACTGATTGGGACGAAAAAATGGCACAAGCTATGTACTTGAAGGGCACATTGGTAAAATCACCATAGCACTTAATGGATCGCTCTGTCTCGGACACAAAATACAAACTTTTGTGCACACCACGACCACACACGGTCTCTAGGGGTGCAAAGTGACCCGAGTAACCTGAGACCCAAATCGAAACCGAGCACTTCAGGTTGGGTTGGTTCAGGTTTTTTCTGCTTTGGTTCGATCCTCGTTCCAATGGTTCGGTCCTCGTTCCAAAATTATAGGAACCGAGTTGATTGGTTTGATTATGGGTTGAGAGCTCATTAACCCAAGGTAAACCGAACCAAACCAAGCCATCATACAAAAGAAGCAACGCTTGACCAGCAATGCTATGCAAGAACTTCATACAGCCTGATATTTATATAGCTAAAACTTAAAATTCTTTAGCAATGTGGAAAACGTGTAAGCTTATAATGAACAAGTCTTCTCTTCACTTTTGTCCCACATCGGTAGATGAGTGGAATGTTTCTCTTCCTTTCCTTTAAAAGCATGGCTTCCTTCTACATTCCACAATTCGACGCTAGGCCTCAAGTTTTGAACAGCTTAGCTCCAATATTGGGCTTTAATACCTTAGGTCCAGCCCTTTTAATTGGTGGATTAGTTCTTTGTAAAATTAAATATATAAAATTATATTAAACCATGGGTTGAACCGAACCAACCCAATAAATTTTGATTCAGTTTGGTTGGGTTTAAAATGACCATCAGTTCGATTCTGAATTGAATTTTTAAGCACTAAAGATGATCTGTTCAGTTTTGGGTTTGCTTTTAACTTGAATCAAATTGACCGATGTGCACCGCCAATAGTCCCTCTATTGCAAATCACCGAATATTTTCTTCTCTAAAACGTTAGACTCCCTAATCAAAATTCCATACCCATGAAACAATACTTAGGCTTGTGTATACATGTATATGTTGGAAATTTATACTAAAAGACATGCTTTGTGAAGTGACTTTAGTATTTATTAATAAATTAGTTATTCCATTTTAATGAGAATCTGTGTGAGAAATGTTTGCATTGCGTTATTTATTTAATGATTATGCATGTGTGTCTCTTATTCTATATAGTAGATGATTTGGTGTGTAGAGTACGACTTACACACGGAAGATCAGATCATCGGTTTTTATGAAATATAAGTTAATCGTTCACAGTCTTAGATGGAAATGGACACACCATCAGTAGGACTGTAGTACAAGGTTTTAATAGGTCTGTCTTGACTGTGGGGAATGGTATAGTTCCAACTCCTTGCACTAGTACACTTTGTGTGTATTGAACAGGACCGTGTTGGGGTAATTGTTTTTATACTGACTATATAAAACAATTAATACCTCATGATTATTATGAGTGCTTATGCTCTTAATCCTAATGTAATAAATAGACACGTGCATGTAGTATTTATTGTTTTGATTCATAGAAGAGTGAGATTCTTTAAGGGTCAATAAACTCAGTGAGTTGGACAATGACATTACGTGTATGGTGAATATTTATTATTGATGGAATCTACGTCCCCGTATAGGGATTGATGATACCCCCTTGAGGATGCTTATAAGTTTTGATTATGTCAAACCCTGCAGGTGGATTATGAATCCGACATATCAAATAAGTTAAGTGGAAGGTCTCAAGGAATTAAATAAGTCTATTAAATTTAATTGTCAGTAATTTAATTTAATAAACGGGTATCTGTAATCTTAACGTGGGGAGATAAATAAGCATTTAATAATATGGAGCTCGAAATATAATTTCTAGTATAACAGGGAGTGCAATTATAATTCCTTAGTGGTATGAATTATAATTTACGTAAATAAAGACTAATCCTGGTTGGATTAGGAGTCCTTATTTGCGTAGGAAGCCCTAATTATACTAATCCTATGGTCCCTGTTGTAGCCTAAATATATACGCACTCTAAGAGCTGCTAGGGTTACACACTCTACACATAATTGAGAGATACACGATTTTGTGAGGAAGAGAAACCCTAGCAGCAGCGAGCCCACTCTCTATAGAGCAAGGCGTGTACGAGGAATACAGCAGAAGTCCGAAGGTTGAGTTCGAGCTTGCTGATTCGTGCTTGGTGCTGATTCTTGTTTTCGGGATTAAACTAGAGAGATCTCGAAGGTACGATTCCAATCACGTAGATTAGGCTATGCTAATCAGATCAAAATTTTTGGTAGTATGCGTATACACTATAGCCAGGTCGTGGGAAATTCCGCAGTCCCCACAGTATATACATACTCTCTCTATACACACAGACACACATATATATGTATATAATACTTAAAAACATAGAGGAGTCATTAATTAATGGTAACTACCAATTCCTTTGGAGATCGGCAAGTACTGATTGAGAGTACGAACATTTGGAACAGGGAGTAGGGGACTTTGTCCACGAGTTAAGTTTTAATGGCGACAAACTCCATTCCAGCATTTTTTAAGGTGGTGACGAGAGCGGCTGTGAAGATGGTGCCAGGTGGTGGGGGTAATGGAGTGGGGTCAGAGTGTTGTTAGGTGGGCGGGGCTGATGGTGGTGGCTGCCAAGGTGGTGACGATGGTGGCTGTAAAGGTGGTTATCGACAGTGATAGTGATAGTGGATAGTGTGTGATGATGAATGAGATTTGTGATGTGCACATAAGGTGTTTGTATTTTGTCTAAAATTGTAGTGATTTTACTAGTGTCCTTCTATACCTCTTCCATAGTCTTAGTTCTTGGGCTTAGGTGGAGAGGGGGAGGAGGGGGAGGAGAGAGAACATAATAGAGTGAAAGAGAAAACTGAGAGAAAGCAGACTTTTTGGAAATATTTGCTAGAGAAGATGATGTAGCCGAAGAAGAGATAGGAAATGACCTTTGTATCCCTCACGTGCATAACACATGACTTTTTTCCGTCCGAATAATTGACTTTAGTTATTGATTGGACCAATTATACTTATTTCAAAAAATTAAAGGACAAATTTGTAGGGATGACAATGGACCAGAAAAAATTAGAGGTCTGATCGTATGTGCTCCGTTTGGGGAGGGAATGGAGGATACAAAATGGGAATAGAAACAAAGATGGAGGTCGAAATAAAAATCTATGCGAGGATGGAGGTGGGGATGGACTAAGTTCTTTCCCCACTCTACCCCGTCCGTCCCGCTTCCTTGCTTTTTGTACTTTTTTTTATATTCTTTTATATAGGCCACTTTTAACTTTGTATTAATTGATGTCTAACTTACATTCTATAATTTTTTTAATGTTGTTTGTTAGAAGACCTTTTAATTTGTTACTTTAAGCTTTAGTTTCTTTTGACAGTATAATAACATAATTAATTTTGATGTACATGTAATCCAAAATGTTTGAAGGATAATTCCATCTTACTACTAAGTGAAATCCATGAGACTAATAATATTCTTGATACCTTAGTTTTTTTTTGTTTATATGTTCTCTGTCATGCTCTGGTTTTACCTAAACCCTCTTGGGTCGGAAAAAGCATGGTACTCTCTTTGTTAGTACTTATCCTTCTACAAGGACAAGTGCAATGGGGGTTTGAACTTGAAAATTAGTTTTTGAGTTTGAATAAGAGCTTTTTGAAAAATTTTGGAATCGCCACCTAACATAGTTAAAGATGTTCTAGGTCACCGAAAACTAAGTATAATATGAAAATTAAACTTAGGTTTTTCAAAAATATTTTGAAAATATCCTTCTTGAGAAGGTTTTTAGAAAAGAGGTTCTTTAACGATCTTTGAAAATATTTTTAAAGTCCTTTTGAAAATGTGACTCCGGTTTTGGTTTTCGAAATAGAAATCTATGGTCCGGGGGTTGGTTAGTGTAGGGAAGATATCCTAAAATCATCACCCTAGCCCGTCCTTTTCGATACCTACTGTCTATTCACTCTTAGTTCACTAACTTAAATCACCGATTACTAATATCCACTTTCATCCACTTAAAAAAGTTTTTAAAAACGAGGTTTAGTTATAACTTTTTGGATAAATGATACATGATGCAAGCTTTAGAAAGATTTTTGGAAGATTGGAAAAAAGTTTGAAACTAGACTTTTGAAAAAGTTGAAAATTTTGAAAAGGATATTTGACTTGAAAATAAGGTTATGACCGCAACTATTTGAAGGTTACCTATGTATCTTATTTGGTGAGAATTAGGTCATTCATAGTCTGGGTAAGGGCCCAATTAAAAATGGACCCAATTAAAAATGGACTCATGAGAGTCTTGAAAGGTTTATTTTGAAACTTGAACTTAAAAGAGTTTTGACTTGGAATTGGATTTGAAGAGTCTTGAAAATGCCCTTGAAATAAGACTTCAATTGTTTTTGGAAGTTTTTAAAAGCAACTCAAGAGAGTTTTGGAATATTTTTTAAATAACTCAAGAGAGTTTTGGGAGGTTTTTGAAAAAACTCAAAGGAGTTTTGGAAGGTTTTTGAAACAACTTAAGGGAGTTTTTGAAAAAAAAAATTAGAATTGGAAAGAGTTCCTTTGTACTTATCTTTGAAAGGCTTTTTGAAAATAGTTTTTAAATGTCTTATGAAAAGGTATGTTAAATGTTTCATCACCTTTGGGAGATTAGTCATTGAAGAACTAAACTTCTTTAAGGTTATGAGTTTTGAAAACATGTTTGGAAAAAGGGCTAGAGACTTCCCTTGGATTTTTAGAACTTTAGGGTTAGAGAACCCTTCTTGATATCTCATCTTCCTTAGAAAACCTTAATCATTGAATGACTAAGATTGTCTTAAGGGTAACTTCTGAAAATCATTTTTTAAAGAGGTTTTGGAAAATATTTAGGGTGTCGGAACCCTAATATAGTCCTTGAAGGTCACACTTGATGTTTCATTTTTCTTTGGGAACCCTAACCATGAGAGAGTTAGGATTACCTTAAGGTTGCGAGTTTTTAAAATCATTTGCAAAAATAATTTTTGGAAATGGTGAGTGTCTAGCCATTTTAGGTTAAGACAAGTTCAAGAGAACTGTTGAAAATATTTTGAGAAAGGTATGGTAACATTTGAAAAAGACTTTTGAATTAGGGTTTTTGAAAACTCAAGGGAATAGAAAGTTTTTAAAAACATGTTTTGAAAAGATCATTTGAGATTAAAAATGGTTTGGAAAGAGTCTTGAAATTGGAGATCCTTGAAGTTCAACTGACCTTGGTTAAGGTAACTAGGGTTAGGAGGGCCTAGAGTTAACTAACTAGGGTTAGGTCAACCTAGGGTAAACTAACTTGGGTTAGGTTAACCTAGGATAACTAAGGTTAGGCCAATCTAGGGTAAACTAACTAAGGTTGGGTTAACCAAGGGTTTAGGGGAATGGTTTTGAACTAGGGTTTGAATCTAGTGGTTTTGGAAAGGTGATTTTTAACTAGGGTTTGGTCCTAATGGTTTTGGAAATGTGGTTTTGAACTATGGTTTGGACCTAGTGGTTTTGGAAAGTTGAAAGAAGTTGTTTTATGCATGAATCTTGAAAGGAGTTTTGAAAACCATAATTTTCTGTAAAGAAAATCTTATCATTTTGATGTGAAAAATTTTATGATTTTATGTGAAAAGCTTGATGAAAACCAACTCAAGAAAGTTGTAGTCTTTGAAAACCATTTTACCAAAATTACTAAAGTGAGTGTAGGGTTCATATGGTTTGTATTTGAAAACCACGCAAAAGAGGGTTGCATTGGAACCATTACAACCACTAACTTAAGAGAGTAAGACTTTGGAAATCAATAAGGAATTGGTAGTTTTGAAAACCATTTGACAACTTGAAAACCACTCAAATGAGGGTTGTTTTGAAACCACTTTCGTACAAACTCAAGAGAGTGAACTTTTTGAAAGCCTCTTTAAGGAGGGTTGTTTTAAAAATCGCCTTTGGAGTATTAAAACCACTCTAGTGAGCTAGAGTTCATATGGTTGTTTTGATGAAAACCACTATAAAGAGGGCTTCCTTAAGACCATTCCAACCTTAAAACTGAAGAGAGCAAAATCATTGAAAACCTTCCTAGGGTGGGTTGTTTTTGAAAGCTTTGAAGATATTGAAAACCTCTTTTAGAGAGGGGGTTTTGAAACCATTTTTATTCCATTTAAGAGAGTGAAATGCATGGATGCAAGAGTAGAGTTGGGCGCATTTGGAGAGCTTTCTAAGGCTTGAAAAACTAGGGTTCTTAGGTTAAACTTCAAGAAACTCCAACTTAAAGCCACTTTTTGAAAATGATTTGACCATGAAATTTAGAGAGCTTTGGAAGACGGAAACAATGATGTTTTTCAAAATGGTTTGAAACATAGAAAATAAAACAAAGGCAAGCAATACATGAACAATATAACATTTATATGCAAAAGGTCATGAAGCATACAAGGTTCAAGACTACACCACATTGTAAGGGCCTCTTAGGCCATACTATGTTCAAGTAGGCCTATGAGAGATCCCCCAACCGGTGGTTTCCATAGGCTTTCCTCTAAACATGGCCTAAGAGCTCTCTTATTCTAAGCATGCAAGAAAGGAAGGTAGAAGATGGGGATTAAAAAGAGAAAGGTCAAGTGAGCTTGGAGGGAGAAGAGAAGGAGTGGGGATACATAAATGTAAAGAGAAACCACCATGGTTGAACTCTTCAATGGAGGAAATGTCTTTAAAGGCTCTTGAACTTCTTGATTTTTGGCTTTTAGAGGTTTATATAAAATTCAAAGGGTTTGTATATATTTTAGAAGAGTTTTCCTATAATTTTTTACTACGAATTACATTAGGGGGTGGCTTGGTATTTATAGTCAAAGCCATAGGAAGCTAGCACAAGTGCTACATGTGCGTAGGCAAAATTTGCCCTGACACATGGAGCACATGCGCCAGCACTCCCCTACTCACAGGATGCCACATGGCATCCTTGTACTACCCTAACTTAGGCATCAAGCAAAGTTTTTGGATGATCTAATGATTTTCTAGGCACATGTAGCACACACTCTGTCGCTGAGAACTCTTATGCTGACTTTGCCTTGATATTCATGCAATTGCATTCATGACGTTCCTCTGCTATTTCTTATGAATCGGGAGCCCTCGAGGAGCTTTAAAGGATTTTGGATGACAAAGATATTTTATCGAGAAACATGCACGAAAATAAGCTTTTTGGAGCGTTTGTAAGATGCTTCAAGGGTTTTTGGAAATGACAGTTTTTGTGCTACATAATCGTGGCCTTCGGGAAATGGCCTCCTCAATCGAACCATACTAATGGGAGATCCTCCGAACAAGCTTGAAGAAATTCCATAATTTACACATTTCTCAAGTCATTTGACGATGCGTTTTAATTAAGGAATTGAAGCAAAAGTAAACCCCAGCGGAGCATGCCATCGGGATGCTTTGAGAAGTGATCTTTTCTATCGAGCCATATCAATGGAAAGACCTATGGAAAGGCTTTCGGGAATTTCTTGATTTACACACTTCTCAAGTCATTTGACGGTGTATTTTAATCAGAGAATCGGAGAAAAAGACAACCCTAGCAGAGCGTTTGTGAGACGCTCGGGGAAGCTTTTGTTAGCTTAGAGGTGTTTTGAGTCAAGAGACTCGCTTGGAAATAGATAGAGATGTTTAGCGAGGTATCCCAATGAATGCCAGTTTGGTATCTAGAGCTAGTGTGGTTGGGACGCAGGCCCAAGCCCCTAGGGGCAAAATGGTTATTTTGACCAGAACTTGCTAGAATGAGGTCGGAATGGACTAGAATGGTATATTGAACATGCCGAATGGTCCGAGATAGTCCTGGAAAGGTGGACTTACCGTCTTGAGGAATTAGTACAATCTCGAAGACGTGCGGGAGTGCCCGAGGGCAAAACGGTCATTTTGACTGCGTTCACTAGAATGAGTCTGGACTCTGTTTGATTGGCATCTTGAACGTGCCAAACTATTAAGGGACAGTCATAGAGGGTGGACGTACCATCTTAAGGACTTAGTACTTTCTCAAGGACGTGCCGAGCTGCCCAGGGGTAGCATAGAAGGTGGTTTAAGAAGTTTGTGTTTTCTTTCAAGATGTGCCAGATTGGTTATTTTTCACTGAGTCAGGCTAGTAGGCGCTGGTGTTGACCTGAGTTTATAAGTGTTTCTGTCACTCCAATGGTTATGACGAGTTGGTTTTTGGAGGTCTCTTTTTTCTCTAAAAAACATGCCACGACTAATGGGCGATTTTGGTCCAGTGACATTTGGGGTTTTGATGGCATACCCGTGTCGACCTTATGAGTATTTTTATCACTCCAATGGCTTAAAGGTTTGTGAGTATTTCTGTCACTTCTACGGTTTAGTGGTGGTTTTAAAGACTACCTTATCTCAAGAAATTACTGGATGTCAAGGGCCATAAATGACATTCTATATTAGTGGGCTAGCAAGCTCCAAAAGTGAATCGTTTAAAGTTTGTGAGTGTTTTCGTCACTCCAACGGTGTGAGGGTATGTGAGTTTTTCCGTCACTCCAACCGCTTGATAGTTTGTGAGTGTTTCTGCCACTCCACGGTGTTTGGTATTAGTTCTGAAATCGATCGATCTCAAGAAGCTGCCTCGATTGCCTAAGGGCATTTTGGCTTTTTTGGCTTCAATCAGGCCTGGGAAGCAATCAATTGACTGGACTAGAGTTTGAGAAACCGGTTTGGACTTAATAGTGTTGTGATGTTTTACTGAAAGAATTGATTTAGACTAGAGATTGCCGAGCGGACAAAAATGGGGTGCCTACATTCTCTTTTCTTGCTTTGTGTTGCTTGTTCCTTTATATCAAAAAGAAAAACAAAAAAAAAAAAAAAAAAGCTTGGCCTTGGCCTTAGGTTGAAGGCACAGACGAGGATGGGGGTGGAGGTGAAAATTTTTGGTGGAGGTAGGGGTGGAAATCCTAACCTCCGCCCCTCCCGACCCTGGTCCATTGCCATCCCTACAAATTTGTTACAATTAGAACTATAATGACCAAAGTGAAACTAAGGCTAAACTACAAGGCCCATTAGTGTAATTCGCCTCATGATTATTTATTTTGAGCAGTTGAGAAAAATGGTTCTCCTAATAAATCAACTTTTCTGGATTCCATGTTTGTTCTGCTAATAAATCAACTTCTTTGGATTCCATGTTTTATATTGTTCTTGTAAAAGTTGATAAAAAAGATTGTTTTCTTCTATTTTGTTTTTTGGAGGGAGTTTGTTCTTGGAAAAAATCAATCCATTCTTGGAACAAATCAATCTATTGATGTTTCCAACAATCATCGCAATTGCATACATTAACGACAAGATACCTGTATCTTTCTCACCATCTCCTTCTTCACCATCTTGTTACATGTTCCAACTTGATGATTTTCCTCTCTTGGACTTGAAAACATTCAAGAAAATATCAAGCATGCCTGAAAAATTTCCAACCCTACTTCAAAAAATCTAAATGAATACAGCATATCTATTACAGTTGTAGAAGAAACTTTGAACTGACAGTCTATAGTGAATTCTATTTGTTTATTGTTATTTCACCAAGATGAAAATTTAGGAAATAGGTCTCTTAAATGGAGTGACTCTAGCAAGTAAAGAACATGTTAGTTTGACTTAGGGTGATCTTAGTTCTTAATAGTTGTAAGAATATGCTTGGTTAGCCAAGTGAGGGTTTGGCGCTCCCCTTCGGACCTTAATATCCAGAATCCTTTAGACTTCTTATCTCACCACGCCACGTGTCAGTCACCCAAATCTAATGAATAATGTTGTTATCTAATTCAAATCCACATTCTCATTTTGTTAGTTTTTTTAACGTTAAGTAAAATTATGAGTTTAAATAAGATAATTTCATCCGTTGGAATTGAGTGACTAACATATGCTGTAGTGAGATAAGAAGTCTGGAGGATTTTGGATATTAAGGTCTGGAGATAAGCCGATCCTGCCAAGTGACGTCAACCAAATAGGTTTAGAAACAAATTCCAGCGTTAGTGTAGGTGACTTTAAGTACCAGGGATCTAATTATTGCCCATGAGAAATTATTGTTTTATTGGTATATCTGGTAATAATTAATTATGATAATGAGTGTAATGTTAAGAGATGATGACATCTTTCACCTTAGATTTACATGTGTTGCTTTGAGATATTCGGATTTCAATGGTTGACATGGTATGCGGTGAGATTATTTCTTATGGAATTCCTTTAAACAAAACATAACCATTTTTAAAACTTGGATAAATTACATTAACCTCCCTTGAAGTATCTGACAATGACAGACAATACCATTGGGGTTTCAGAAATGCACTAACCTCCCTCATTGTTGGTAACAAGTTCCCCCTTCTGTCAATATGTTGTTAATTACACTAACAAATTTTGCTGATATCATCACCAATCTACACTAAATGTCCATTTTGCCCTTCCAAAAAACAATTTTAATCTTAAAGATTAAAGTTCTCTCTCTCTCTCTCTCTCTCTCTCTCTCTCTCTCTCTCTCTCTCTCTCTCTCTTCTCTCTCTCTCTCTCTCTCTCTCTGTGCTTCCTTCTTTCTCCATCCTAAATTGACCAACCTTTACCACTAGTCCACCGAAAATACAATCGGACCACTATAGCCAACCTCCCCCCTCTAACGCCCATCGCCACAAGTCTCCACCACCATCTTCGGTGGACTCTTCACTCAAATGCCCACCACCATCGGACCACCTTCATCCATGGAAAACCCATCACCAAATTTTAACTGTGAACAAAAATAGCAAGAAAAGTGTTGACAGATTGGGCTTCATTAGTGAGGGATTAGCCTTTGATGGTGAAGGTTACAACAAATTCGACCTGGTAAGGAAATAAATTGTAAGGAATTATCCTTCGATGGGTCATGTTTGTAGATAGAGAGAGAGAGAGACCCAAACCCCAACCCTTACCACCACTACCTCCTCCGGACCACCATAACCCACCCTCACTAACACTAGCGAACACTAACCACCACTCATCGAACCACTATCTCCCACCGTTACACCATTACCATGACCACCTCGCGATACCATCTACCACCTTTATAGATCTTTCCTTCTTTCTCTCTCTCTCTCTTTCCACGTATATCTATATGTGTGTGTGTGTGTGTGTGTGTGTGTATTACCCACTAGCACACCTGCACCAACACACCGTCACCACCATATAAATAGATCCTTCACCCCTTGTCATCTATTTTGTAGAGTCTTAGAACAAATTCCTTTTCTCTCTTTGTCTCTTGCTCTCTCTCTCTCTCCAAAAATCCAAACCCCAAAATTCTTTTCAAAATCTCACTTTTTGTTATATGTAGGTGTAGATTCATATGTACATATATACATATGTCTAGGAAATAATGATACCTGGATTATAAATTGGCGAAATCGAGAGAAGGGGTTGTTGGTATTTTGTGGGTGGGTTTTGTTGCTATGTGTTCTGGCAATGGTGCTTTAGCAAATTGAAGGGGAGGTCATTGGGAAATCTAATCCCAACTGTTGTTCAGCCATGAATTTGAGCATGGCTATGAGAGTGAGAGAGAGAGAGAGAGAGAGAGAGAGAGAGCTGGGTTTCTATTGCGATTGCTGGTTTTTTAGAGAGAATGGGAGAGTGAAAAAGAAGTCAAGTCAAGACATACATTGAAAGGTGAAATGGGATTTTGGTCTTTTCAAATGAGATTTTAGTCAATTGAGGGGTAAATAGGTAAAAAGTCACTTTTCATTGACACCATCAAGGAGACAAATCTGACAAGAGAGGTCAGTGTTATTTCAGAAACCCCAAAGGTATTGACTGTTATTGTCAGATACCTCAGGGACGTTATTATAATTTACCCATAAAACTTCTATTTTTCCAATTATCAATATTTTTAAAACTAAGTGGAAATCCAACGTCACTTATCAACTACGCTTGTTATTAACTTCCTTACCACGCTTGTTAGTACTTCTGATTTTGACAGTTGCAATCTTTCAACTGATGGTATTCCAAGGATTTTGGTACCATGTACTCATTGGAGAAATTGAAACTAAGTGGAATCCAACCTCACCTGTCAACCAGGATTTTATATCTTTGGGCCAAAATTTAACACCTAAATTTTTAGTGAGTGATATAGGCCTTGTTTGATAAAGCTGAAAACTGAAAATTAAGTCCTGAAAACTAAATGCTGAATTTTTTAAGTTGATAAGCTGTTTGATATGTACTGAATTTTAAGCACCGAATCCGATAAGCTGTTTGATATGTATAAATAGCTGAGGTCTTAAATTCAATCATTTTTCAACTTTACCCTTCATATATTGATATTGTAATGCTAAAATCAAATTAATTAAATGAAAAAAAAAACATGCTTAATCAAAATCATAATAATATACACAAAAAAATCAGCAATATGATCAATAATTATGTTGATCATGAAAACTTTGCCAAATGTTAAAGTAGCAAAAAATTTAACACTCAATCGTAGTTTATATTATTTAATGCTCCATTTTGCTTATCAGACAATATACTGCGCCAACATCACATATGTAATTAGATAAAAAAGAGAGATAAACATCATGACATATAAAAAATGGACTTCATACCAAACAATTGCTATCAAACCCATCAAGGAGCCATATATTCATTGAAAGCTGGAGCTCCAACTAAATGTAATTAAAAAGAAGAAAAAAAAAACTTTAACCAATGTTTGAAATTTAAAAAAAATTTGCATGCCTACTAAAATTCAAGGCAATTCTAAGTTCTTGCCATTCGACTTTATCCAGCTCTTTCTAACTGCTTGTGGTTTTTGCTATAATAGTATTCATTACTCCCTGTGTGCCTTACTTTCGCAAAAAATGCTATATGCAACTATATATAATAGGTCACTCATATCAAGAAGCTTCATCTCATCGAAAATACAAATAGATTTTTCTATTGTTGGCCCATTAGAATTTTGCAAAGTTTGCAGAGCTTCAAGCAGTTGTTTATCAAGATCCTCGGATTTGTTTTTCTTTTGCCATTTATTGTCAGGTTTTGCCGAGTCATTTGCCAAAGAAGGTGTCTCAAGAGATCCATTGTCAAGATTCATGTATGTTTGTGACTGTGGTTGAGTGTCATCAGCAGGAAACCCTTCCTTTGATGGTTCCCATGAAAATTTTCATGTTGCTCTAACACCGTCAAATAATGCTTTTAACTCATTTGTATATTGAAGCACAGTATATCGAAATTGTTTGGCATTCGGGTTAGTCTATAAAATTATAATTGCGTAAATCTTGTATTCATTGAGTATCATTTTGACTTTTAATAACTTAGCAACAAAAAAAAAAAAACAAAAGATTAACATAAGAGACAATTATGCCTATATGTACTCACTCGATTCCTCTATACTCTAGTTGACGGTATTAGTTATATGATCATAACCGTTACTAGTTTTTGAAATTATCTTTGATCACTCTTCATATTTTGATTTCAAATACTCCCTTTGATTTTTTAACTATTTTTTTAGATAAGTTGATGTCTTTCTCTTTGTTCAAAATTACCCAAACCCTATCCCAACTCTCTTTTTTGAGACTACCACCAATTTTACCATTCTTCGTAAATTCTTTTAAGCACAAATTAATAAAAAGTTTATAGAGTTATGGATCTTTCCAATTTGCTCTACCACCACCAGAAGCCATCCCTACAAGTAAATAGATTTAGATTCAATCCACTTAAGATTCTAAAGTCATGAATTTGGATACACCCATGTGATGCATAAAATCATTTTCAATTGATTGGCAGTTTCATATGATTCAGTTTGGCAAGAAATTGACAAAATAAAATATATATATATATATATATTCTAAGAGAATCACTCAAAGTCTCAATCGATTCAAGAATAAAATAATAAAAAAAGTAATGAAGTAGTCAAAGAGAAGATTCTCGAAGCAGGGACGTGGGATGGTGTTAACCATCACCTATGTCGCAAACCGGTCTCCTACACACAAAGAAGAGAATCAGAAAACAAAGAAAAAAAAAGGAGGTAGATTAGAGGATGAGAGACAAAATAGAAGTGAGGAGGAGGAAAAAAAAAAAAAAGAGGGGAGTGAGGCAAAACGGGAGGAGACTAGTAAAGAAAATAAAAAATATAGATTATGTCGAAGAACAGAGAAAAAAAATAAAAGGGAAGAGCAAAGAGTAAACACATACAAAATAATCGAGAAAACTCAAGTACAGAGAGAGAGAGAGAGAGAGAGAGAGAGAGAGAGAGAGAACCTGGAGATGACGGAATGTTTCATTGAGGAGAACTTCGATCTCTGGTTCTCTGGTGTTCGTTCTATAAAATAAGAGGAGAGGGAGACGAGGGCAAAATTAAGTAGGAAAAAATATATCAAAACTGAGCGTGTTAAGTAAAAAGTAATAAGTAGGGGGGGCTACTTAATATTTTGTTCCGTACTTTTGCCTAGCACTTAAAATATTCAGCTTCCTTATTTTGGGTTATCAAACCAGTTTATTTTATTTTTACTTAATCTATTCAGTTTTAAGTGCTGAATAGGGTTATCAAATAAGGCCATAATTAGTCTATTTTAAGTTTTTCTTTGCACATTTACGTAAAACTAAATTTTACTCAAAAAATAAAACTAGTATTAATTCACGTCCAGAAAAATGTGAAAAATATTAATTATTTTTCTGTACAATTAAACTCAATCATTAGTTAAAATGGAACTCCGCATTCTTTTCTAAACTTCGAAGTCATCTATGATTGATGCTTTGTCAAACTTGCAGTCAATTTTCTTTATAATGCAAAAAATCAATGAGTACATGAGAAAATCATCTTTCATTTTATTGTAAAACTAGTTTTGACAATATTTATGGCTAAAAAAAGTGGTTATGTAGTTGTAGTAAAAAATAAAAGAGTAAGCCCACTCGTTGATTTTACTGGGTTATGCCATACGAGTAAAAAATGGGTAGATAAAACCCCTAATCCACCATGCTAAAAATTTGATATTTTGTTAGAGGATAATGCTACACCTAGGGGTCATCAAATCGGAGTGGGAACTGAAGCCCAACCCGAGCCTGGAGGGCGGGCCAGCTTGGCCCAACCTTAATAGGGATGGGTTGAGCTTGAGCTTGAATGTTGAGCCCATGGGAGGCCGCAACTTGGCCCGAAAAAAGCACATTTGTAAAAAGCAAACATGGCTTGTGACGGCCCAAGGCTTGGCCTGGAGAAGCCTAAAAGCTAAAACTTTCGAGATCTCCAAATATTCTCACCTTTATTTGGATTTATTTTTGGTTTCTATTATAAAAAAGATAGAAGGTTGATAAGCTAAAGCAATCTCTTGCAAAAGCTCAAACTGTCGAGGGTCGCCGTACTCCTTAATAGTTTTAAGAGAATATTAACATGGATCATGTGGCTGCTTTGGTCTAGCCACCACTGTTCTTTGAGAGTCATCAACAAGGTGTAGGTGGAGCCATGCTAAAGATTCACCTGGACTACAACCTAGGATAGATTTGCCCAAATTTTTTTTTTATACTTCAACTTTTAATCCAACAAATCTTTAGCTCACCCTATTGTTCTTTAATCCACTTCACAATATAAGCCCAATCTAAACCATTCCCTAAAAAAAATTAAACAAAAATTCTCTCTTTAAGTTCCGCTGAAGAGGTAACCGAACAAATAATGGAAAGGGTTTGCCATCCTGGAAGTCCACTGCCGAAAAATCTAAAGAGTATCCAGTGAAAGGCTTGCTGATTCAACTCTCACTCCTTGAATTAAAAATAATATAAAGAATAGTGCTTTTTGACTTGTTCCTATAAAAGAAAATTTAAGGTCAATTTTATTTTTTGCGTTTTTGTCTTTACATTTTCTTGTTTCTACTTTTACTTGTTCCTTCTAGCCGCCCAATCAGTTGTATTGTATTTTTATTTAATCCATTTATTTTCTCAACGAAATTGAAAACAGAGGAGTTAGTGGTTTATTCGGACAGTGTCAAATCTCGTAGCCACTGTGGATAGTGTGAAATCAGGTATTTTTAGAATTTTTATTTGTTTATTCATGAGTTGGGTTTATTTTTAGGCTCAATCATACTTTTTTAGGTTATAAATTATAATGGCACATGGAGGAGACAAGAGGGGAGAAACTATTCTTTTATTTTCAAACCAATAGTTGATGTATCAAAGAGTGATACACCTTCTCTATCCAATTATGTTGATACTTCAATTTTTAATGAGGACCTTCCTTCTAAATTTTAAAGAGTCGAATTTGACAATACTTCTTTTGAATGGATCCAGGATTGCGTATTCCTATATGGCAACATCCTATTAATGAACGTGATGAGATTAGATGAGTTTATTGTCTATATTGAAAGAAAATTTTGTGAAAATATCAATTTAGATTCGATAATAAATTGTTTCTATTATTTGAAGAACTGGATGGCACAACTTCAATAGTGTACTTTTTTTGTTGTTGGTACTTCCTTTGTTTATTTTTTTAACATTTACATATGTCATGTACAAGTTTGCTATAATTAATTATAAATTTGTTTGGCTTATGTAACTTTTTTTTTTATAGTTTATTACATCTTGACGCATAGCCCAAGGTATATTAAATTCCTACTTCCACCCTTGTTCGTAAGGATAAGTACCGGGCACCACCTCTAGGTCATCCGCCATTGCAATTAAGATTTTTCCATAGGACTCAGAGGAAGCCATGATCTCTTGCGCTTTGTTTGGACCGGATTTTTGGTGAAAAAAGCAAAGGAAAAGAAAAAAGTGAACAAAAATACTATTTATCTTTTTTTTTACTTTTCCTTTACATTTTTTTTTTCACCAAAAATTCGAGTTCTAAGCGGAGCCTTTGGTGAATTTCTAGGTTAAACCAGTTTTTGCACCTGCCACCTTCCTCTGTAAACTCTTATACTTGATTTTCTTCCTTTTGCTTACCGAATTTTTTTTCCTAACCTTCCCATGGCCCTGTTCGTCCTTGGTTTGTTGGGATTGGACTTCAAGAAAGGGCTCTGCTCCTCCTCTGTTTCTTCATTCGTTCAGACGCCACAATAATCAACAGCCTTTTCATTTTCCTTTTCGGCCAATTGTATTTGGTGAAGGCTGGCTTTTCGTTTTAGAAATAGTAGATTTTAAAAAAGTTGGGACAATCTCACTTCCCATGGGCTGGTGCGAATACTAGAATTTGCCAGGCCAAGGAGACGGTGCTATAATTTTATTCAGGTCTCCTTGTGATTGAGAAGTAAAATCATAGATGTTATTCCCCCAAGATGAGATGGTAAATCCCGCTTGGGTTTTCCATGTTAGTCTAAAAATCACATAATAGAGATTAAACGAAAAGAAATGATCATTTACTAATATATTTAAATGACAATAAAACAAATACATCATATAATACAAAAATATAGATAAAACAGTCTGGCCTGTGAGATAATGAGGCATGACGGAATCGTTGTCTTAAAGTCGTTGTGTCTCCCTACGTGAAGGTTTTAGTAGACAGCAAAGGCTCTAATATTCAACCCAAGTGCTCACAAGCCGCTCTCCTCAGGTGTCATGCCAACTAGAAAAAGATGAACCGTTCCAACTATGGTTACCAAAAAATACAAGTAAAAAGTATGTGAAACTAAAAGAAAATAGTATACATATAATGGTGAAACTTTTGCATAAAGAATAGTCTTCTCCATTTCTCTCTAGAACAATGACCGTGCACCTCTATCCACATGATAGATGAAATAGAACTCTTGGAAAAACCCCACAATCAATTATGATAGCTATAAAAGCTCACATAAATGTAATAAAAGATATCATTAAATAATTTGTAACACCCAACATAATGTTTGAAATAAATAGGTCATGAATAGGATAGTAATTAAAATTCTAACACTAATTGTAATATGAAAAGTTTTTCAACTTTTATCACAATATACCAACACTCCAAGCTTCATTTAAGATACTGAAGACCCCTATTTGCGAATGATTCTATTAGCCACTATAAGTAGATTAGCACTGGGATTTGATTCAGCTGTGATTTTTTTCTAGGGATAAACTGAGCTCTAGTTAATCATCGTTTATGTGATTGGCCATAACAACAGATAGCAGATAAAGTAGAGAAAGATTAAGCGGGAGTGGAGGATTTTGGAAAAAACAGGGAGGAGAAAATTAATGAAAGGTATAGAGTAAGAGGGTAAGGGTGTGTTTGGAACACGGATTTAGTGATGAAATCAAGCATAGCTAAGGCTAGCCAAAGAAGCACAACCTTAAGATTGAAATTGTTGGAATTACAGGGTAAAACATATTATACTTATGATTAACACATAAAATATAGAATTCGTATCATTACATTTTATAGAATAGAATAAGAAGAAAAACTTATCGACAAAGAAGTATAGTCCTTGCCCCTAAGGATATATCGTGCTTCTCTGAGTACCTGACCAAATGCAACAGGTTATGACGGTCTAACCTTTAAGATTCAACAACCACTTGTTGCGAAGAGTGCACTCCCAAATGCGAAAAGTGTAAAAACCAGCTCCTTGATAGTCTTAAAAGATTGAATAAAACATAATAATACTGATAGTTGTAAAATATATAGTAGGTAGATCATAAAGGATGAACTGGTAAAAAATGTGATAAACTGACTATATCAGGAAGATGACTTCATTATAGCAACAAATGCTCCAATCAATCAGATATACATTATGGATTATAACCGGCCAATACACTAACTCAATCATGCACCATTATTGGCTATTGTTGAATTATTGACCACCAACTCATCTAAAAGCTCAAGCTGTTAGAGAGAGGGGTAACTTAATTATTTATTTCTTCACACGCCCCCTCACGTGTGGCCAAGCTCTTGATCATAAGCGGGCCAAACACGTGAAAATATTCACTGGTAGGAGGTGAGATTTGAACTCAGGACCTTTGCCTGCTCTGATACCATATTGAATTATTGACCACCAACTCATCTAAAAGCTCAAGCTGTTAGAGAGAGGGGTAACTTAATTATTTATTTCTTCACAGCTATAATAAATGCCATAACTCCATTCTCAAAATCTCTGTCTCTATCTCTATCTCTATCTCTATCTCTATCTCTACTATTTTAAAAGGCGGAAGAATTCATAAATGTTTCCCACACTTTTTTCCCAGAAATACCCTAATAACAAAACGGCGCAACCTTTCAAACACACCCGATCCAAAGTACAAACTCGCTTGATCGGTCATGATGATACTACACACGTCATCCTCCCACCACAAATTGCACTAATGCCAATATATCATTCAATCTGCCCGTTCCACTCCACCCAGTCATGATATTGATCCTCCATGCGAGGGTCCTTGAACTAATTGTGCAACAGGTCGAATCTTGGCAACCGACTCCTTTTAGACCTTATTCCAAGATACATTGTTTTGTGAAAGGTCCCCACGGCATTGTGTTTTAGCCTAGGTATAAGGGATGGTATTTTACATCAAGAAATCGAGCCATCGGAATTGAAATCTCCAAATCAGATGTTCATCGTAGGAATGTATTTTTTATTTTTTATTTTTTTGTGGGCAAGTTATTCGCTCACAATTTGAAGATCAAAGATGTTAATCTGCAATACAACTTTTGATTTATTCTACTGCCTTCCTCTTAAGCATTGCCTTTTGGCAGGTGATGATTTTTCTCACCTAATATTTAAGTTTTTCATAATTTGATGTTAATGATGAATCCCAAATCTGAAGACTGATGTGGTATTTTCTTCCACGACATGCACAATACAATTTGTTTGGCTTAGGTATCCTAGGATGTTAAAACTCAAATTAGTGTCAAATTGTTCATCGACTTCCTAAAATTAGTGACTCCTATGAATAAAATAAAGTGCTTATGAAGTGCTTGATTAAATGTTGCATTCAGTGGATTTTTTTCCCCTTTTTCCTATTTCCCTAATTATGCAATCTGTTCACAAGTACCAAATAAAAGATATAAAAGATAAATGTTAGGTGTAAAAATTGGGTTACTTTTCCTTCATTTGTTGTGCAACAAAATGGATTGTCGAATGAAGACCCTCGACGTACAGTTTTATCTTGAATTTGATTTCTCATGAAATTCATTATCTATGTGATGCAAGCAGTTGGACCAGAATGACTAACAAATATAATGAAGGATATTCGGCTGTTACAATCATGATCTTCAAGGGCATCTGTGACATGGTTGTTAGATGCTACAACTAGCACTATATTTTTTCCTACTAAGATTATGACAGTTTATAATAGATTAAGGCTAAGTTGGCTATAAAGATTTTTGCCTTAAAATGTTGTAGTAGGGATCATGCATGTTGTGTCATTCTCAATAAGTTCTATTGGAAATGCATGGTTGGTATCATATGCACTTATGAAAAGTGTTTTGATTACTTTATATTCTTTGGTGATTCAAATTCTAGACTGTTTGCATTCTTATGCCCTATGGAATTGTATAGAACTCTTTAAAGACAATTTTACCTCGATGATATGAATTTGCAGGATTAGTGTTATGGAAAAAAAAAAAAAAAAGAAATGCTTCTTGCAATTTAGTATGTTAAAATTGACATGCTGAGCAACTAAATGGATTCAGTCAAGGAAATATTTTCGTTACTTATTTATGTGCTATGCATGTTTTTTTTTTTAATTGTCAACTTTGGCATTGTAAATTGTACACAAAATCATTTTGCCTTGGTAGTATGAATTATCTTGATCAGTCGTATTGCGACAAATTGATGAGCACACACAAAAAATAGAAGTAAAACTAAAATAAATAAATAATGTTTAATTCTCATGGGAAAAACTTTAAATATCCAAACAGAGCAGTTAAAAGTGCTTTTCTAGGAAGTTGACACTTCTCTTCAAAACTATTAGATTTTCTCATTAATTTGAAAATATCTGTGTGCGCTTTGTGAATGTGAGATACACAACTTAGTATTCAAAGCAGGCATGGAGTTCATCATCTGAAACCACTGTTGAAACATATAGTGTAACGCCAACTTCTTTGTGTTACAACTTTGGAAGACACAAACAAAAAAATAAAAAAAAACTGCAAGTGAAAACTCTGAGATTTTTTTTAGAATGACTAAGCTATGCTGAGCACACTTTTAAAATCTTGTACTTTTACTACTCATAACTAAAGAAAAAAAAGGTTACTTTTCAATGATTCTCTGCATACATGTTCGTAATTTTATAAAATAAATTCTCTCTAAGGAATGACATTGACTGCTGGCTTTAACTTTATTGAGACAAACATAAGTGGGATTGGATTGTAATTCTGTAGAGCTTCCTTGTATGTAAAATTATTTGCTTCTTGTGATCATGATCTTTTTTTTTTTTTTTTTTTGGTTAAAGTAAAGCATTTCCCCTAAGTTATATAATGTGGAATTATTTCATTTTCTCCATTTTTTCCTATTGAGCTGAGTGACATGAAAAAGATATCCTCAGTTTTCATTCTTTGAGACAATGTCATATAAATTGAACGGGAGCACCTACTATATTGACTATGATCAAGTTGCTTTCTTATGACAAACATAAGTTGGATTAGATAGTAATTCTGAAGAGCTTCCTTGTATGTAAAATTATTTGCTTCTCTTGATCATGATCTTTTTTTTTTTTTTTTTGGGTAAAGTCAAGCATTTTCTCTAGGTTATATAATGTGGCAGTTCTTTCATTTTCTCCACTGTTTCTTGTTGAGCTGAGTGATGTGAAATAGATATCCTCAGTTTCAATATTTTTTTGAGACAATGTCATACAAATTGAATGGAAGCACCTACTATATTGACTATGATCAGGTAGCTTTCTTTTTTTTCTTTTCACCCTGCCAATGCATTCCTTCTTCTTTTTTTTTCCAAATCAAATTATCATACGAGATAACCAACATATCTGGCTTTCCCTTATATTTTCTTTCTTGTTGCTACTTATAACTTACCATGAGTATACTGTTAACAACATTTGTTAAATCTTGTATTGCTGCTCATTCATTTCAACCTCCTTACATTGGTTAGACTCACCATTTTAAGCATTTTGTGTCTTTACAATACCTTTTTGTATAGATGTGTAATGATAAATTAAGTACAACAGCTCTCAGCCTCTTATAACTGTCCAAAAAGGCTTTCTCTCAGCTTCCTTGAAAAGCTTTTGTAACATTTCGAATTGTATATTCATATGTCAAGCCGTTTATAGCTGTCATTAAATTTTTGTTAGTACTAATGCATGTTTATTTTTGCTGTACAAAACTTTGTATTGACACATATTACCCAAAAATAGACATGCATATGTATATGCAGCCACAAAGGGGACTATTTGTATATAGTTATTGTACGTAATTTCTTTTCCTGTTACTGGGTCTCGCAAAAGGTTTCCTCTTCTCTTGCGCATTTTTTTAACTTTTTAGAGTATCTTGATATGGAAGGAGGTGCATAGGCTGATTTTTGCTATCTTTTTTCCCTTGTGTATGGGAGTTTCATCCCCTTTTAATGCTATTAATTGTCTAATAATATTTGTTTTTACTTATCAAAAAAAAAACTTATTGTGAATAAATAAATAATTAAGTTGCATTCCACTCTAACAACTTGAGCTTTTAGATGAATTAGTGGTCAATAATTTAATATAATATCAGAGCCAGCAAAGGTCTTGAGTTTAAATTTTATCGTCTACCCGTGAATATTTTCATGTTTGGCCCACTTATGATCAAGAGTCTGACTATACGTGAGAGGGTGTGTTAAGAAATAAATAAAGCTTTTAGATAAGCTGATAATCAATAATTCAACATAGTATCAGAGTAGGCAAAAATCCTAAGTTCAAATCTTACCGCCTATCCATGAATATTTTCATATTTTTGGCCCACTTATGATCAAGAGCTTGGCCACATATGAGGGAGTGTGTGAAAAAATAAATAATTAACTTGCCCCTCTCTTTAACAAGTTGAGCTTTTAGATGAGTCAGTGGTTAAGAATTTAATGCATATCAGATTATTTTCCTGAATCAAGTTTGCAATGCACTCAAAGAATATCAAGAATGTTACGAAAGGAATAGTTTATTGAATTTCAATAGAACCAAACACACTAACATCATAGCACAAGTAGATTATAGAATATATATATATATATATATATTGATATATATATGTATATGTATATGTATGAAAGTGCAACTTTGAAGTTAATCAAGATAGCCAATTGGGTTCTATGGATAAACATATGATATTGGGAAAGTTAGATGCATCGCTTGCCTAAAAACATTCATTCGCAAATATGAGGTCACTGTAGATATTACCAAAAGAGTACTCTGGTCCTTAAATACTTCAAAGGAGTGAAGAAAGTTATTGTTGCAGTCATTGTTGACCCAAAGGAAAGGAATACTTCTGACAGGGGAAAATGTAGCCAAGTAAGATTTTGTATATTGATCAAATAATAATTGTTTCTTCTCTACTTGAACTGGTGGACTATTAAGCATTTTAGCTTGTTATAAATCAAGGTGTACTTTTTTCCTTCTTCTTTTTAGCTTGTTATGATTGCTTTTTTTCCCCCCTTCTAGCTTAAAAATTACCTCCATTCTCTTCCAATAGCTTTTTTTTTTTTTTTTCCCATCTGGACATTTGAATATGGTTTTGTGCAGCTGATCAAATTCTTTGAACCAGTAGTGAATACATTGCCTTTTCAATGTATCTGAAGTCATATTTATTTTTCTCAAAGGAAACTTCGGAAATCTACTTGTTTTTTTTATATTTTATTTCTCTTGTTTCTTAAAAACATGTAGTTCTTGATTAGTAATGCCACTTTATTCTTTTTATTGATAAAGCATATTCAACTAAAGTGGTAGAGTCCATGTATTGGGATGAAAATTTTGATTAATGCTTTTAAGGTAATGTTGGACATCAAGGAATTAAAAAAAACAATTGTGAAAAATGCAAATCATTGTGTAAGGTTTTGGCCATATGTGACTGTATGTTTAATTTGTTAGTGGACATGTTATTTAGTATGCCCAAGTGTTTAATGCAATTGCATAATTCAAACAACAATTCAATAAGAATTAAGATCACGAGAAATGACATGGCTCTTCCTAAATAGCACAGAACTATTAAAGTTCCATAGAATATATGAATAAATTATATTACGTGCAACGCACGTGCACCACCACTAGTAATAATAAATAATAAGCAAACATTCCTCCAAACATAAACCCCACATCTTCTACAAAATAATATTTACAAACTATTCTTTCAAAGTTTGTACTTTGAAGTGTATATATAACAAAACACCAACATAAAAAGCTCTTAGTCGCTCAGGATGAGAGAGTGTTATTTAACTACCTAGGCCTTAAAGCCAGTTTTTTATTTGCAATGCAGGGATGGTACATGTTAAAAAATCACATCCATGTAAACCCACACAATTATAGAAACTTTAAAAATGGTTCCCTGTATAATTGAGAATCGTAGCAATTTGAAAATTGGTTCCCTATACAAACTTTAAATTTTCTAGGTGCCCAGTACGTAGCAATTTTTAAATTTCTCAATTTTAGATTAGGTAATTTTAATCATTTAAGAAAATGACCATATTTGAATTTACATAAAGAAAGTAATATTTATTAGTCTTATTATTTATTTCATAGCAGAATACATCAAATTATCCAATTGGTATTTATGGCTTGTATTTATTCATTAAAAGCTGAACTAACTAATTAGTAATTACTAGATATCATAATTGTATGGATGGTAAGATGAGAGAACATGTTACATGTCTAAAAACAATGTTGTTATACACATGCATTGCCATGCGTGGACGCAGATAAAATGATTTCATTAAAAAATTAAAAGTAAACAACGAGTAGGTGATAAGTGGACATCTACATGCACAGTACATACACACAAAGATAAACAATCTCGGTACAAATAAATGCACATAATTGAACTACTATAACAGTTGATGTAACAGCTCGTTACGAGCTTTGCACTATTGTAGCGGTCGCTATAGTGACCGTCATGGCTGTTACACAAGTGAAATTTATTCTCACCACTATAGTGGCCTGTAACAAATTCAAAATTGATCGAAACCGTTACGTAACGGCGTTACGTAACAGTTTCGACTGCATTTTAAAATATTGGCATGGATGCAATCTTAGAAATTTGTTTTACATTCACCAGCAGTTGCGGAACCCAGAATTCTCATCGAGGGGCAAATAGTTTTTATGCTCATTCGATAACATACAAGTTGACAAATTACTATGATTAAACAATTCGAGTTGGATTGGTTGATTAGTTCAACCATCATGGATAAATTTCTTTCAGGCATCCATCAAGTTGATTATATTATATATTATTTGTTGGACATAGCCTATATAATGTCTTCCAACTAGTCATTATGTAGTTATCACAAAGTGAAATCAACAATATTAAATAATGTGTGTGAAATAACGTAATATGGCATATTCAATAAGTCATATATGATAAAATAATAAAATATGCGATAAAGAGGAGATCAAGTCGAGTATTGTACACTTTTAACTTAAGATAGATTCGTCCCCTACACAGGTGCTCATGGGATTAACAGGCATCTATCTCCAAGATAAAATGATCACAATCTTGAATAAGCAGCACTACAATATTCAGATCCATCGAATCAACCTTTTGATTTTACTCTCTCAATGTATAGAATGAATGTAACATGTATGACATAAAATAACAAGGAATTTATGTCTAATTCTACGCAAAATTATGACATTTAATTCTATACAGAAACCTACGACGTTTATAATAAAATCAATATGGTATGATAATGAACAGACAATATTTTCTACATAGAAAACTGCAGTCATTCTGTATAATTTCAATGCTGAAATTCACTACAGAAACAAAGAAGAAAGTGATGAAATTTTCACAGAAATTCATCACACAGTGTATGAATATAATAATTTGAAAACACGACTGGTAAAATAAAAAATTAACCGGATAGAAATTCGTATAGAATTTCTAAGTCAGAAACGAAGATAAGAAATGATTGATTGAACAATCAAAATCTGCCTGGAACAGTCGCCGGGATCTGGGCAGCACTTCGCCGGAGATGTGAACGGATGTCGCCTGAATCTGGGCACAGAATGTCGTCGTCGGAGACTGAGAGAGAGAGAGAGAGAGAGAGAGAGAGAGAGAGAGAGGGGAGAGAGATGAACAAAATATCATATATAAATATGTAAAAAAACTATGTTATTTCGGAGGGAGAATCTTTCTATATATAGAAAGAATCGCACCCCTTCGAAACGGTGCCAGCCAAATGCACCCTTAGGAAGGGTCCCAACTGTTGGAATTTGATTTAAATTTGAACCGATTTGGTTCTACCCAACCGAACCAAGCCGCGTTATGGTTCACCCCACTGTAGTTATGGTTCAAACCGCGTCCAAAAATTAAATATTAAACCGGCCTAAGCCTTTTTTAATATTATTTTAATCACATCCGAACCAAGCTGAGCCTACCGGAAGGACGGGTGGGGGCGGCGCGGGCGTGTGTGAAGTATTGGGTCAACTCATGGTTTCCATAGGTCCTCCCCTTCCACAAAAATGGGTTGCCTCTTGGGGCCCAAACCCATCTCTAAACCTAGGCTTTATATACCCATCACTTTTTTCGTAGAAAATCAATGTGGGACAAGCCTTTAGTTCCATTCAATAACCATACTCATGATACCTATTTTGGAGGCCATTATCTCATTCAAACCTCTATAGATTTGAGCAAGTAGATGTTTGTTCTTTATCTCCTCATAAAGGAGAACACAAAACACCTTAGACCCACTAAAAATGACATGTGGGTCTCACCTTAACAATGACTCAAAGTTAGTGTGTCACACCAAACATTCCAACAATCTCTCACATGAATGAGATTGACTGTTAAAAAATAATGCACAAAGAAATGCAGATGCAAAAATGTAAGAAAGAGAGAGTAAAGTGGAAAGTTGCTGCATTAAGAAAAATGGCTTTTGGCTTTAAACCTTCCTTAGTAAAATACTATTGGATTTATTGGCTGACCAGTGAACATGATATCTTGAACTATTCTGTCATTTGTATAAACTGAGATAATAGTACTCACACGAGTTTCTTCCCTATCTAAGGTTGTTCTCGGTTGTGTTTGTTTTGGCCATGAACTGTCCTGGTATTCATGAGTGCCCTAAAGAATTGAAGCCTTTACAATTCTCATAGAAGGGGCCCCCATCACACTCATATAGGTCATTTCTTATAAAGTGAGTAGTTATACATACTCCACTTGGTAGCCAAGTAATAAGAATCATTAAAAGCATAGGCTTATTAATATGACTATCCTGACATACTCGTTCTATATTAAAAGCTGTAGCTTATCCTAACAATATTGAGATAATCAATATTTCACCATAGAATTAGGCAATGGAACAAAGTTCCCCATTGATTTATACTAAGTCGACCTTAATTCGGTTGTCCCGTTGAACCTAGATCTTAGGATCTCCAGTCAACTAGGTTGGGTTGTCATTAAGGTAACTTTTAAGATAATAGACTTTAATGCCTAATCCTCTCAATGAATGAATTTTAATCTCTTACCAGGCCTAATAGTAAGATGATATCTCAATTTCCTTTAATTAAATTATTAATCATTGAATAGTATATTCCTATGAATAATGACCTTTAACAGACATGTTTGTCGTGTTTTGTCATTATCAGGAATTCTTTGTATCTTAAGACATTTAAGAAGTCACTTGATACTTCTTCCCTAGCTCTTGTTTCCTTTGTAGAATCTGGCTGTTTATTTCCTTTGCGAGAATTTCTTAAGAAATTAAAGCACTTCTTGTAAAACTTATCCATTTATGGATTTAGTGTCTTCTGATCCATAAAACCAGTTTCTACATTGTACCTTCTCTAGTACTTCTGGATGTATATGCGATTAGTGCTCATTTGTAGCATAAGGCTATCACCTTCCAATGGATTAACCCTAGGTTTGAATAAAATACTTCATTCCCGCCAAGATATGTTTACCCTTGTCACTTACGTGAACTCATATCATGAAGTCACAATTACCGAGACTAGATCTCGTCACATATCTATTAAGTATTTAAGTTTAGACTCTACTCCTTGAACCATTTAGATAACCTCATTCTTAGATCCATCAGGCAGATCGTCTGTTACCTATTTAGTTTTACCTCTATGTAAACTATTATTATGGTTTAGATATAACGAAACTCTGTACATCTCTTTACTTTACTTTACTAAAGTTATCGAGGTTGTACTTAGTTTTTTTTCTCTTGAGGTTTCACCTCTGACTTTGAAAGTTAAAACCATTCGGATCAGTCATTCTCTAATTTTTATATCTAGAACTATTCTTCCTTCCAACCATAGACTTAAAGTCTTGGCTCTCTTGCTTACTCATAGAGTCTACAAGACTCTTAGGATGGAAAACAAATGCATAAGGAAGTCCATTCCCAAAGAATGTCCCACTTCTAAATTCCAGACGGATTATCCTCTACCACGGCATTCATATGTGTCGCGCCCAGATTTTTCGCACTCGAGGAATACTCACACAAGCGGGAAAAATGCTGTACTCTCTCGTTAGAACTCACCCTCCTAGAAGAATGAGTGCGACTAGGTTTGAATTGAAAACAGGTTTGAATAAAGGGCTTTTGAAAAAAGTTTCGGAGTCACCACCTAACTTGATTAAGGTGAGTTAGGTCACCTAAAAACTAAGAATAATCAGAAGACTACACTTAGGGTTTTTAGAAAACAAGTTTTGAAAGTATCTCCTCAAGAGAGGGTTTTTAAGAAAACAGGTTGTTTGGCAACCTTTGGAAAAAATTTAGCCCTTTTTTGAAAAATAACTCATTTTTGGTATTTGAAAACAGTGATCTAGGTTCGGAGGTTGGTTACGTGTAGGGAAAACACACTAAGCCATCACCCTATCCCGCCCTTTCGGTACCTACATGTCAATCTACCCTAGATTCACCTATAAGAGTCTTCGACTAACTATAGTTCAACCCTATTTACTTTAGAAAAATAATGTTTGAAAAATATGATGCATGATATGCAAGTGCAAAATAAGAGAGAGTTGGAGAACAGATTTAGAAAGGGATTGATTTGATTTGAAAATAGATTTGAAGAGATGGAATTGAAATTGGAAAGTTTGAAAATTGAAAGTAGAAATTTGAAAATAGAAATTTTGAAACTAGAATTTTGAAAATTGATTGGAATTTGAGATTTGAAAATAGATTTTGGAAACCACACCCATGAGGGTGGAATTGAAAGTTTGAAAAGTGTTGTGGCCGCACCTATGAAGGTTGCCTACGTATCCCTTTGGGGGAATCAAGTCAGTCGTAGTTCGGACAAGAGTCCGATTGAAAATAGAAGAGTGGATTGAAGAAGGAACTTGAATTGGAAATTGAATTTGACTTGAGATTAGAAGAGGAGATTGGAAATTGAAATTGAGAAGATTGGACTTGCTTTGGAAAGATAGATTTGGACTTATTTTGGAAAGGGAAGGTTTAAGAAACCTAGACTTAGGAAAGGTAGGAGACCTAGGAAAGACTTGAGATTAAGAAAGATTAGATTTGAATGTTAGACTTGGAAGATTTGGAAACTTGGAATTTAGGAAAGATTTGGATTAGGAAAAGTCCGATTTAGGAAAGTTTCATTTTTGGAAAGTTTTCGAATTAAGAAAGATTTAAAATTAGGAAAGTTTTCAAATTAGGAGAGTTTCGAAGTTAGGAAAGTTTTGAATTAAGAAAGTTTCAAAAAAGAAAAGGTTTTAAAATTAGGAAAGTTTAGAATTTAAGAAAGTTTGGAAATTGAAAAGTTTTGAAAATTGGAAAGTTTTGAATTTAGAAATGTTTTGAATTAGGGAAGTTTTGAAAGTAGGAAAGTTTCGTTTTAGGAAAGGTTTGAAAAAGGAAAGTTTTCAATTTTAGGAAATGTTTGAATTAAGAAAGTTTTAAGTTTAGAAAAGTCTTAGATTTAGAAAGATTTTGAAGTTTTGGAAAGTTTAGAATTTAGAAAGTTTGGAAGTTTAGAAAGATTTAACTTGAGAAAGTTTCAAATTTAGAAAGTTTTGAATTTGGAAAGATTTGATATTTAGAAAGTTTAAGATTTAGAAAGTTTTAGAGTTTTAGAAAATCTTAAGATTAGGAAAGGTTTGAGTTTAGGAAAGATTTGAAAGCTTGGATTTAACAAAGATTTTGGAAAGGGGTAGAATTAGGAAAGGGTTGAATTAGGAAAGATTGGAAAGTTGAGTTTTAAAGTTTAGGAAAGATTTTTACGTTCAAGTTTTGGAAACTTAAGATTTAGGAAAGTAGAAGTTTAGGAAGGATTTGAATTAGGGAAGAGTTGGATTTTGAAATTTAAGGAAAGGTTTAAAGTTTAGGTTTAGGAAACTTATGGTTTAGGAAAGAATTGAATTAGGAAAGGTTTGGATTAAGAAGGCATTGGATTTGGTTTCTAAAAGAGAAAGGTTGGATTTTGTTTCCAAAAACGGAGGACGGGATCTAGTTTCCTAAACGGGGGGATTTGATTCGGTTTCCTAAAGGGAAGATAAGATTTAGCAAGGATTTGGAAAAGGAGATTCTAGAAACCCTAGTTTTGGAAAATTATAGTTTGGACGTAGAAAATAGGTTTTGAAAATATGTATAGTTTGGATGTGAAAACAAGAGATTTTGGAAACTTAGGTTTGGGGCAAAGTTTGAAAATCATGTTTTTGGAAAGAAAATTAGGGTTTCCTAATTGTGGGTTCTAGGGCTTGACTTGGGCTCTAAGGAAAGAGTTTTTGGAAAGTGCGTTTTTGGAAACTAAGATTTTCTAGAAAGGAATCCTAGGGAGGAGTTTTTGGAAAGTAAATTCGAAGAGGGAGTTTTTGAAAAAAGGTTTTAAAGAGAAGGAGTTTTGGAAAGTGTGTTTTTAGAAACGTGTTTTTTTTTGGAAAGAAGATCCTAGAAGAGAGTTTTTAGAAGAAAGATTTTGGAAAGAGAGTTTTTGGAAAGATTTTTGGAGAGAGATTTTAGAAAGTGGAATCTAGGGAGTGTTTTTAGAAAGTGAACTTTGAGGAGAGGATTTTGGAGAGGAGTTGAAAAGGGAGTTTTGAAAAATAGATTTTGGAAGAGAGTTTTTGAAAAACAATTTTAGAGAGGAGAGTTTTAGGAAAGGATGTTGAAAAAGAGATTTTTAGGAAGAAAGACTTTTTGAAAAGAGAGTTTTTGGAAAGGATAAAAACATCTCACTTTCCTAAAGCGATTCTAGCCATAAGAGGGCTAGAACCACTTTAAGAAAGCGGTTTTGAAAACAAGGTTTGAAAATATAGACCAAAAGGCCATTTTTAATATAACACTTTCCTAAAGCAACCCTAACCATGGAAAGGCTAGAATCACCCTAGAATTGTGGTTTTGAAAGCAAGTTTTTGAAAAAGAGATTTTGATACAATTTTGAAAACAAGTTTGAAAACGGTTTTGAAAACGAGTTTGAAAACGAATTTTGGAAGATGCAAGACTATGATATGCACAATGCAATTTGGGGTCGTAAACATACAAGGTTAAGGCTTCACCACATAATCAAGGGGGCCGGACCCACGTGGTCTTTGGTTAGACTAGAAGAAAGCCCCCGACACGGTGACTCTCCAATAGTCCAATCGTACACATGGACCGGGAATCCCCTTGTTTCAAGCATACAAAGAAAGGGGGGGAAAGAGATGGGGGATTAAAATAGAGAAAACCCAAGTGGGTTGGAGAGAGAGAGAGGGGGGGGGGGGGGGGGGGGGGGGGGGGGGGGGGGGGAAGTGCAGAAAATTAAATAGGGAGCCTACCTTGTATCTTCTTTAATTTGCGCGCCTTGTTTGTCTTCGGTCTTCGGTCTTCGGCCTTTGTCTTGATCTTCTTCTTCAGTCTTCAAGGGTTGTCTTCAAGCTTTGGATGACAGCTCTTCAAGTCTTCGAGAGGGGTTGAAGGCTAGTGTATGAGTGTATGGGGAGTGTATAGGTGTATAGGAGGCTAGGGTTTGTGTATAGTGGCTAGTGTTTGGGAAAACCAAGGGAGGCTAGGGTTTTGGAGGTGCTCGAGCTCTGTGTATCGAAATATAGGATTTTTAGGTTAAGTTTGCAGACCCTTTTCACGTTGAATGAGGCTCTGTATTTATAGAAGGAAGACAAACCTGGCGCCTGTTGCAGTGGCGCCAGGCCATTTTTTGGCTTAGCGCCACTACTAGTGGCGCCAGCCATTTAGGAAACAATTAAGGTCGGCAA
This sequence comes from Euryodendron excelsum, assembly GCA_033060915.1. NCBI lineage: Eukaryota > Viridiplantae > Streptophyta > Magnoliopsida > Ericales > Pentaphylacaceae > Euryodendron > Euryodendron excelsum. Next base: position 44,425,189 of record CM065379.1, read on the forward strand.
GCAACGTATCTTTGACTAGATTTGGGCGCCTGTACTAGTGACTACCATACAATTTTTAGGCTGGCTTCACTAGGAGTGACTTTGGAAAGTCCGGGAATGATTTGAAGGAGCCGGGAGTGACCCGGAAGGCCGGAAAGGAGCAAGAACACTTGAAATAGTGTCCTGGAGGTATTTGACTTAAAAAGTGAGGACAAAATGTGTCGGAAAGGTTGACCGGGCCTTTAGGGGCAAAACGGTCAATCGGACTAAGAAACTGCCGGGGCGAACTTGAATTGTCCCGGAAAAAGACTTGGGATCTGGAAACATTATTTAGAATGTTCCCAGAGGTTGCCGGTTTGCTACCCAGAGCCGGCGTGGTCGGAAAAGGAGACCGGCCCACCAGGGGCAAAATGGTCATTTTGTACCGGGTTCGCCGGAACTGACTCGGAATGGTCCGGAAAGGTAAAGGAAGGTTGAGAACACAACAAAAAGTATTCTCGGGTCATTACCGGTTTGATACCCAGAGCCGGTGTGGTTGAAGAAGGAGACCGGCCCTCCAGGGGCAAAACGGTCATTTTGTATCGGGTTGGCCGGAACTGACTCGGAATGATCCGGAAAGAGAAGGGAAGGTTGAGAGCACTATAAAAAGCAATCTCAGAGGGTTACCGGTTTGATACCCAGAGCCGGTGTGGTTCTCGGGGCATCCGGATGCTTGGGGGCAAAATGGTCATCTTGACCGAAAAGTCTCGAAAAAGGTCCTAAGGGTAATTTGGTCATTTTTCACCGAAGTGGGCTAACAGCCACTGGTGTTGACCTAGGTTTTGAGTGTTTCCGTCACTCTAACGGTGTGAGTATTTCCGCTACTCGGACGGGGTATTTCCGCTACTCGGACGGGGTTGATGATTTGTGAGCATTTCTGCTACTCTAACGGTTCTGTGAGTATTTCCGCTACTCTAACGGTTCTGTGAGTATTTCCGCTACTCTAACGGTTCTGTTGAGTATTTCCGCTACTCTAACGGTTCTGTGAGTATTTTCTCTACTCTAACGGTTGTGTTGAGTACTTCCGCTACTCTAACAGTTCTGTGAGTATTTCCGCTACTCTAACGGTTCCGTGAGTAGTTTTGCTACTCGGACGGTTCTGTGAGTAGTTTTGCTACTCGGACCGTCTCGAGGAATAAACTGTCTCGAGAGAGGGATTGGAAAGGGGTCTTACCATCTCCGAAGAGACGTGCCTGGATTGGAACCGTCTCGAGGAATAAACTGTCTCGAGAGTGGGATTGGAAAGGGGTCTTACCGTCTCCGAAGAGACGTGCCTGGATTGTGAGTGTTTCCACCACACTAACGGTTTTGTGAGTAGTTTTGCTACTCGGACCGTCTCGAGGAATAAACTGTCTCGAAAGAGGGATTGGAAAGGGGTCTTATTGTCTCCGAAGAGACGTGCCTGGATTGGAGCCGTCTCGAGGAATAAACTGTCTCGAGAGTGGGATTGGAAAGGGGTCTTACCGTCTCCGAAGAGACGTGCCTGGGTTTTGAGTGTTTCCGCCACTCTAACGGTTTTGTGAGTATTTCTGCTACTCTAACGGTTTTATGAGTACTTCCGCTACTCTAACGATTTTGTGAGTAGTTTTGCTACTCAAACCGTCTCGAGGAATAAACTGTCTCGAGAGAGGGATTGGAAAAGGGAATAAGAACGGACAATGCCCCTAAGGGCATTTTGGTCATTTTGCCTCTATTTGGGCCTGACAGGCCCGCGAAGCGATGGAAAGATAGAATTTGGAACTAGAGAATTGGATTCGATAGGAATATGCCCAAAATGACTTGAAAACAAGTCTGAACGGAGTGTAGACTGCCGAGCGGTCAAAAATGGGGTGCTTACAATATGCACAACTGTGTTCATGCGAACTAGGGAATACACACTCACACCGTTTTATAACTTAGATTATGGATTACCCAATCTATAATTCTATCAATGTTAACACAGTGTTCTGTGGGGTGTCCTAATGAGAATGTGTGTTGGAGAAAACAAAGCTTCCCCCCACATTTCTTGGATTATCAAGAATTTAACACAGTAGTAGACATCAACTCAATGAAGAGTTGGATATCATTTTCTAGCAATCAAGTTACTAAATCAACTAGGTGTTTATAGACAGGTGAATCTGGACGTTAAGCTACTGGAGCTACATCATCACCATGTCCAATACCTTTTCCTCATTTTCTACATTCGTTCTCACACTCATTTGAACATTATAACATGTGTGTTGACTACTTTACATATATTTTTCCGGTAGTACCACTAGGAACATGGATAACTATAAGTATACACTACGATAGTACCTTCTTAATTTCATTATATTTCAAAGAACATTATGAAATACAATTAACACATGACAATTAACATAAAAATTAGATATATCATAATCAGCATAAACGTAGATATACACAGATACATATATGGTCACTAAAAGTGTTCCAAGGTTAGCAACTAAACAAATTATCATACTAGCCAGATTAACTATACTAAAACATAACAAGAAACTAGTAAGGACTAGATGATCCTCCAGATGAAGAACTCTCAATCACTACTAACACAGGATTAAGCGTCCTCTTCCACGCACGCTCGAGGGTGTTTGGCCGATAAGGAGAGTCCACATCGTGAGAACCCTCGGGTTGTGCTAAAAGCCTCAACCTTTGGAAATAAGCGGGACACGGAATGCTCTTGCGAGCGCTGCATTGATTCGCATAGTAGTTTTGATAGTGCTTTGGTGCTGCCTCATTCGGTCCAATCACCTACCCTAGCGAAATAGGCAGTGCCATTGGCCTAGGATGAACAACATCCTCTGGGCCATAAAGATGATACATAGTATGTAACACAGGAGGATCCGCTGGTTGTGCAGGATTTTCTGACTCATCCTCACCAAATCAGTTCTGACCCACCTCTTTCCAAATATCCATCATGTGAACTGCAAATACATGGTAATATTCTTATGATTAGAAATCATAGAATAACACAATTTTAATTTCTTACTAGAAATTAAAGACTCTAGCAATTAAATTTGCTAATACACAAAGTATCATATGCCCATATTCTTAAGGTTAGAAACCATAGAATAACACCATTTTAATTTCTTAAATGAAATTAAAACTTTAGCAATAAAAATTGCTCAACCACAAAGTCATGCTTTCACAAAAACACATAAGTATGGCAAGACAAAAAACATGTTGCATTTAATATACGTAAAGATATACTGCTATAACTTATCATGCTAAACATGCAACAAAAATAGAACTTTAACAAATTAACAACCACTATGCAAATTAAGTTCATCACAACATTAGAATTCATGTCAATTGTTATGCAATACGAAACTCAAGTTTCTAGATTTGTAATAGGTTCATTTCAGAGATGAACAATCGCTTTTTCAGCGGCAAATAAAATAAATTTAGTGCCTTAGAAATATGAAGCCTTTATGTTAGCGTCAAATCTGAATTCACATATGATTATGAACATCCTATACTCAACAACACACAACCACATGCCATTTCACGGTAGTGCTACATATGAAAAACCCATACAGGTAGAAATAATGGATCTGTCTTAAGATTTTTGGACATAATCTGTATAATGTCTTCCATGTAACCATCATGTAGTCATCATAAAGTGAAATCAACAACATTAAATAATGTGTGTGAAATAACGTAACATGGCATATTTAAGAAGTCATACATAATAAAATAATAAAATATGCGATAAAAAGGAGATCAAGTTGAGTGTTGCACACTCTTAGCTTAAGACAGATTCGTCCTCCACACAGCTGCTCATAGGATTAACAGGCGTCTATCTCCAAGCTAAAATGATCACGATCTTGAATAGGTAGCACTACAATATTCAGATCCAGTGAATCAACCTTTTGATTCTACTCTCTCAATGTATTGAATGAATGTAACATGTATGACATTAAACAATGAGAAATTTCTGTCTAATTCTACGCAAAATTATGACATTTAATTCCATACAGAAACCTACGACGTTTATGATAAAATCAATATGGTATGATAATGAACAAACAGTATTTTCTACATAGAAAATTGTAGTCATTTTGTCGAATTTCAACGCTGAAATTCACTTAAAAAATAAAGGAGAAAGTGATGGAATTTTCACAGAAATTCATTACATAGTATATGAATATAATCATTTCAAAACACGACTGGTAAAATAAAAAATTAACCGGATAGAAACCTAGAGAGAAATTCGTACAGAATTTCTAAGTCAGAAACGAAGATAAGAGAGGGTTGATTGAACAATCAGAATATGCCTGGAACAGACGCCGGGATCTGGGTAGCATTACGCCGGAGATGCAAACGGACGTTGCCGGAATCTGGGCACAGAATGTCATCGGAGAGAGAGAGAGAGAGAGAGAGAGAGAGAGAGAGAGAGAGACGAACGAAATATCATATATAAATCTGTAAAAAACTATGTTGTTTCGGAGGGAGAATCTTTCTATATGTAGAAAGAATAGCACCCTTTTGAAACGGTGCCAGCCAAATGCGCCCTTAAGAAGGGTCGCAACCGTTGGAATTTGATTTAAATTTGAATCGGTTTGGTTCTACCCTGTCCACACAATTATGGTTCAAACTGTGTCAAAAAATTAAACATTAAACCGGCCCATTTTAATCGCACCCGCACCCGAACCGAGTTAAGCCGATCAGAGCCTAGTCGGCCGGACAGATAGGCAGGGGCGATGCGCGCATGTGTGGAGTATTGAGTCAACCCCCCCTCCCCCCCTTTCCATAAAAGTGGGGTGCCCCTTAGGGCCCAAACCGATCTCTAAACCTAGGCTTTATATACCCATCACGTTTTTCATAGAAAATCAATGTGACACAAGCCTTTAGTTTCACTCAACAACTATACTCATGGTTCCTACTTTGGAGGTCATTATCTCATTTAAACCTCCATGGATTTGAGCAAGTAGATGCTTGTTCTTCATCTCCTCATGGAGGAAAACACAAAGTACCTTGGACCTACTAAAAAGGACATGTGGGTCCCACCTTAACAATGACTCAAAGTTGGTGTGTCACACCAAATATTCAACATTATTTTGATTAGTTCAACCACAATGGAAAAATTTATGAGAGGAAAATCAACCCGAGCGCGTCAAAAGCAATTGTAAAAGTACAAATAAATAAAACATCAGTATATTAATATATATCTTTTAATTTTAAAATTAGTGTTTGAGTTTACGTAATTTGCATGACCCATCAAAATTTTCTAGAGTTACAATGTACAAAGTAATTAATTTCTCTTACCGAGGAAGTGGATCTAAGACCAGTTGAGTGCATTACTCTAGCAGCCATAAACCTAGATGATTATAGGTGTCCAAACCTGTGGGCAGTAGGAAGTGAGATGGGGTATCAATCAGTTTTGGGGAAGGACTCTGAGACTTCAAAATGGGTTTTAAGAAGGATTAAAAGGCTCAGCAGATTCATGGGTGCTTCAATAGAAGGATTTGAGTAGGAGGCAATGGATGGAGATTAACGAGTGAGATGCCACCCAGGAAAAAGGCTGTCCCAGATAGTGCAAGGAAGGAGAGGGAACTCAAAAAGCTGGCTTCAGCAGTGAACTATGAAAGAGGGGGAGGTAATACAAGTGCTAGCAGGAGTATAGGGGGGGACCTTCAATTGTTGAAGCCATGAAGCTCAAATTAGTTTCTTGGAATGTTAGGGGTCTCAATGACCCCGACAAGAGAGCGGTTATAAAAACTTTACTGTTAAAGTGGCTGGTTGATTTGGGTTGTTTGCAGGAAATCAAGTTGGCAGAGGCTTGTAGAGACTCTAGGCTTGTGGAGTGGACTAATGTAAAGGCGGAAGGGACAACCGGAGGTATTCTAGTTCTGTGGGTTTTTAGGAGACAAAAAAGGGTTCTTCTTCGATTTCCTGTCTCTTTAAGAATTTTGGGGATGGATTTTAATGGAATTTCTCAAGGTTTATGGTCCTCAGTGTGATGAGGATAAGAGGATGTTATGGCCAGAGCTTTCAGAAGCCAGAGCTAAATGGAGTCGACAATGGTGTATTGGAGGGGACTTTAATGTTATTTAGTACACTTATGAGAGGTTAGGGAGCACAGGGTTTAGCGGCACTATGAGGGACTTTGCATAGTTTATTGAATTAGAGGAATTGATGGATTTTCCTTTGGTAGGTGGTAGGTATACATGGTGCAATATAAGGGACAACCCTTCCATGTCTCGTATTGAGAGATTTCTAGTATCTTCAGATTGGGAGGAGCACTTCCCAGATGTCTCTCAATCCTGCCTTCCAAGAGCGGTGTCAGTTCATGTGCCTATTCTTCTTGATGTTGGGGGGGGGGGGGGGGGGGGGGGGGGGCTGAGATTAAGGCCCTCTCCATTTCGATTTGAGAATATGTGGTTGAGAGGGGACGGCTTTCTGGAGATGGTTAAGAGCTGGTGGGTTGGGTACGCAGTGATAAGCGCTCCTAGCTTTTGACTTGCAAAAAAGCTCAAGTTCTTTAAGAAAGACCTAAAAAGGTGGAATAAGGAGGTTTTTGGTAAGGTGGGGGTGAAAATTGATTGTTTGCTAGAAAAGATAAAGTTGCTTGACGAAATGGAGGGCAGGGTGGGTCTCTCAGATGATGATAAGGTGTTAGGGTGGGTAAGAAAGGGGATGTGGGAAGGCTTTTGATATCGCAAGAGATGTGTTTGAGGCAGAAATCTAGAGTCATTTATTTAAAAGAAGGTGACAAGTATACGAAGTTCTTTCATAAAATGGCTAATGCTCATTGAAGGAACAACCATATTGGGAACTTGATTATTGGTGGAGAGCTTGTAACAGAAGAGGAGGATATTTCCAAGGACATAGTGGACTTCTACAAGGATCCTTACTCAAAAAAAGAAGATTGGAGACCCCTCCTTCCAAGGATGGACTTCCAATCCATTTAAGATGAGCAGCATGGATGGTTAGAGCACCCTTTCTTGGAAGAAGAGATGATGGAAGCCTTAATAAGATGAACAGGGACAAGTCTCCAGGTTTAGATGGGTTCTCTATGACATTTTTTCAACAATGCTGGTCGGTGGTGGGGGCAGATGTTATGGCAACTATACATACCTTTTTTTGAAACTTGGGAATTTAAAAGGAGTTTCAATGCTTCTTTTATTGCTTTGGTTCCAAAGAAAGGGGGAGCATCATAGTTGAAGGATTACAGGCCCATTAGTTTGATTGGCAGTGTCTATAAAATCATTGCTAAGGTTCTTTTAGGTAGGCTATTAGGGGGTGTCAGATTCTTGATGTTGTGCTAGTTGCTAATGAGAGGGTGAATTCTCGGATGAAAAGTGACAACCTGGGCTTTTTGTGTAAGTTACATATAAAGAAAGCCTTCGACCATGTTTTCTGGGGTTTTCTGATGCATGTGTTGGATAAAATGGGCTTCAACAGTAGATGGAAAAATTGGGTATAGAGTTGTATTTCCTCGGTTAGATTCTTAGTTCTAGTAAATAGTGTTCCCAAAGGCTTTTTTGAGAGGTCGAGGGGCTTGAGGCAAGGTGATCCCCTTTTTCCATTTTTGCTTATTATGGTAATGGAAGCTTTGAGTTTGATGATCCGAAAAGTTGCAGGGAAGGGGTGGGTGAAAGGTTTTCAGGTGGGTGATAGGGAGGGGAGTCAAGTCTTAATGATGCACCTTCCCTTTGCAGATGACACTCTTCTCTTTTGTAGAGGTTCAGAATGGGAGCTGAGGTATTTGTGAGCCATTCTTTTGTGTTTTGAAGCGATGTCAAGGCTGAGACTTAATTTGGCAAAGAGTGAGATCATTCTAGTAAGGGAAGTTAGGAACACTAAGGGTCTCATGGTTCTTTTGAATTGTATGGTAGGTTCTCCTCCTACCACGTACTTGGGTCTGCACCTTGGTGCTTCTTTCAAATCTACTGGTATTTAGGAGGGAGTGGTAAGCATGTTTGAGAAGAGACTGGTGGCATGGAAAATGCAATATTTGTCCAAAGGAGGGTGCTTAACTCTTATTTAAAGTAGGTTGTCTAGTCTTCCCACATACACAATGTCCTTGTTTTCTATTCCTTGTTTAGTGGAGAAGAGGTTGGAGAAACTTCAGAAAGACTTCATGTGGGGAGGGCCTGGTGAAGAGTTCAAGTACCACCTGGTGGAATGTGGCAAAGTTTGTCTGCCTAAGGATAAAGGGGGGTTTGGGCATCAGGAAACTTGTTTTCAAAGCTTTGTTGGGGAAGCGATTATAGAGGTTTGGGGTAGAGAGAGATGGTTTGTGCACGAAGGTGATAGTAGGTAAATATGGATGCAAATGGGGAGGGTGGTTTACAAGTGATATTAATTCTTCTTATGGGGTAGGTGTTTGGAAAGGTATCATGAGGGTATGGAAGGAATTCTTCAACCTTATATGCTTCAAGGTTCGAGATGGCAACAAAGTGAGGTTTTGGCACAATAATTGGTGTGGACATAGACTATTGAGGGAAGTGTTCCCTAACATCTTTCTGTTGGTGACTCGCTCCGAAAACTACAAAATGGAGTTAGTACTCCGCAAGAGCACGGGGGTCGCGATAAAGTATAAACCGGTAATCCGGTATCGTTCTCTCCCAAGGGACTTAGCCAAATATAGGCTCTAGCACTCAACTCACACTAACCTAACCTAAGATCGAATTGCAATTATGTGGAGAATTTAAACTAAAATAAAAGGAAAAAGAAAAGGACCGAAAATCTTTAGATTTTTTATGGGGTTTTGATTTACTAAACTAGTGCAATCAAAATTAAAACAATTAACTAGGCAATTGATTTAAATGTAAAACAATTAAAACAGAAAGTTTGGATATGATTGATTCAATCTACCAATTCACAACAAGAATTTCAATAGAGCATTTTTATAACTCAAATCAAGAATCACACTGTGGATTCTTGATTCGGAATATTTTGACCATAAAACCTTGAGTTCATATTTAGTTGAGTGTATAAATTGCAACATTTAATAGAACCATAGAAGCAAACCTAGAAATGTGCAAGATTTATACCAATTGTTGAATTGTGCATAAATATTACCAAATGAGTTATGAATCTAAGTTTTCAAATAAATCCAACACTCAACCGAATAGAACAATCAAAATCTAGGAATAAAACTTTGAAGTTTATGAATCCCCATTGAAATACTTGAAGATCCTTGGTGGATCTTCACAATCACACCCAAGACAAATCTAACTTCTTGAATTCATCATAAAAGCATGTAGAAATGTAAAGAAAACATAAAGAGAATTAAATCTAAATTTACTGCAACAATAAATCTGTTTGGTTACGAGGAAAGTGAAGGAAAGTGCAAGAAAGTGAAGGAAAATATATTACAATGAAGGAAAGTTACAATTTCTACTCCTACATTAACATTACACACATAAATCTAAGCTAAAAATACACAAAAACATAAAAACCAACCTTGAAGGAGCTTTTTTCGCCCCCCCCCCCCCCCCCCCTTGGTTGCTACAAATCCTAAAAATCTTCCTCTACTCATTTTTTCGAACAACACAGCTTTTAAGCTCCAGATCTGTATCGACTGATTGATCGACACTGTTCACCGATCGAACGGCCGATCGATCGATCACTGTTCACTATTCACGGGCACTGTTCACCGATCGATCAGGCACTATTCACCGATCGAACGGTAAAACGGCTTCTCTGAAGTTTGCCAGACTGATCAATCGGTTACTATTCAGTCATCCACTTTGAAGCTTAATTTTGACCACCTTAGAGGTCGATTCAACTGATGCACATTAGAGGACAAATTGTAGCTCTTGAAGTCTTCTTTCCAATGGTGCAAAAATCAGCTTAATCGAACATCGGAGTAGAAAGATATGACCAGAATACCGAGACGGGTCTGAATTTTCGTGACCAATTTATTCGCCTTGAACCCGCTTTGATTATTCTTGCTTTCTTTTTGCCTTTATTAGCTTATATAACCTACAAAGCACACACAAAACATAATCAAACAAATATCTAACTAAAATAAAGAAATTAATACTAATATAAATCTAACAAAATACGAATTAAGAGCCTATGATTACACTTTTAGGGTGTAATCAGTTGGCTAGGGATAAGGAGCCGAAGGTGGGGGACTATTTCTCTTCTTCCTCAAGAGAGATTATTTGGTCCCCTCTTTTGAGAAGGAATTTACAAGATTGGGAGATTGAGTCTATGACTGCTTTTTTAGGGATGCTTCATGATAATCCTATTGTTGGGGAGGACGAGGACAGGGGGGTGTGGAGACCTTCTCGAGGCTCCTTCTCTGTTGGTTCTTTCTATAGTTCTCTTTGTGGGACAGAGGGCCCTTGCCTATGGAAAGACATTTGGAAAACTAACGATCCTCCCAAGGTGGACTTTTTTGTGTGGACAGCTTCCCTTGAGGTGATCTTGACAATAGATAACTTGAGGAAAAGAAGACAGGTGGTGTTGGAGTGGTGCTATATCTATAAGAACAACGGAGAGTCTATCAATCATCTTCTTCTTCATTGTCCAGTAGCTAGAGAAATCCAGAGTCTGCTATTTCTCTGTTTTTGGTGTTGAATGGGTAATGTCGAGGTCAATGGATTAGCTGTTAGCTTGTTGGGACCAAAGTTGCCCAAGGAGAAGAGAGAGGCATGTTTGGAATGCAGTTCCTCATTGTGTGATGTGAGTATTTGGTGTGAAAGGAACCGTAGAGCCTTTGATGGAATGGAGAGTCCAGTTCATGATCTAAAAGGAACCATCCTCATTTCCCTTTTTTGGTGGTTGAGAAAGGAAGTACCCTTTTGTTTATCTTCTTTCGTTGATTTCCTGGATGTTTTGTTCATGCCTATAGATATACAGGTGGTTTTTTGGTTGGTTGGGTGTAAGGGGTTTGCCCCCCTTTTTTGGCATTCATAGTTATATATCCTCTGGTTAATTATAAAAAAATAATAATAATTTCTCTTATTCATGTTATTTTAGGAGACCAACATTAGTTATTGGCGATTATATAAAATTTTGGTCTGTAGTTCTACACCATCCGAATGTATGGTTTAGGTACTTTATTTGTTAACATCTTGAATTCACGTTCCTTCAGGTTAGTACAATTAAGTTATTGCCAGATATGACCTCTCGTGATTTAAAAAACAGAAAATGGTTCACATCTATGATGTAATGAAGTACCTATATTGTGAGAAAAAAAAATGAACCTTGCTTAATGGGACCTTTTACTCATTAGATAAAATAATTTCTCTTTGATAAATGAGCAAATGCTTATTTGCATTAACATTAACTTCCTTGTTCTACAATTGTGCTGTTTATGTGAACCAAAACATAAAACTCGAAATGTTCAATTAATTAATCATATGGCTTATATGTACACATACAGATTATTAGGGATTGTGGAATTTTCCGCAACCTAGCTATAATACATAAACATACTATTAAAAATTCTGATCTGATTACCACGGCTTAATCTATGTGATTAGAATTATACCTTCGAGATCTCTCTAGTTTGATCCCGAATAACAAGTATTAGCAATAAGCACGAATCAACGGCTTAAACTCAACTTTTGGACTTCTGCTGTATCCCTCGTGTACGCCTTACTCTAGAGAGAGTGAGTTCACAGCTGCTAGAGTTTCTCTTCCTCACAAAAATATATATATCTCAATTATGAGCAAAGTGTAACTCTAACTGCTCTTAGAGCACGTATATATAGAGGTTAAAACAGGGACCATAGGATTAGTATAACTAGGACTTCTTACACAAATAATGATTCCTAATCCAACTAGGATTAATCTCTATTTACGTAAATTATAATTTATATTACTAAAGAATTATAATTGCACTCACTATCATACTAAGAATTATATTTCGAACTCCATATTATTAAATGCTTATTTGTCTCCCCACGCTAAGACTACAGATATCTGTCTATTAAATTAAATTAATGACAATTAAATTTAATAGACTTATTTAATTCTTTGAGCCCTTCCACTTAACTTATTTGATATGTCAGATTCATAATCCACCTGCAGGGTTTGACATAATCAAAATTTATAAACTTCCTCAAGGGGGTATCATCAATCCCTATACGAGGACCTAGATTCTATTAATAATTAATATTCACCATACACGTAATGTTATTGTTCAACTTACTGAGTTTATTAACTCACAAAGAATCTCACTCTTCTATGAATCAAAACAATAAACACTAGATGTACGTGTCTATTTATTATATTAGGATTAAGAGCATAAACACTCATAATAATCACGAGGTATTAATTATTTTATATAATCAGTACAAAAATAATTACCTCAACACGATCCTGTTCAATACACACAAAGTATACTAGTACAAGGAGTTAAAACTATACCGTTCCCCATAGTCAAGATATACCTATTAAAATCTTGTGCTTCAGTCCTACTGGTGGTGTGTCCAGTTCCATCTAAGACTGTGAACGATAGACTTATATTCCATAAGAATCAATGATTTGATCTTCCGTGTGTAAGCTGTACTCTACACACTAAATCATCTACTATACAAAATAAGATACACATATGTATAATTATTAAATAAATAATGCAATTCAACCATTGATCACCTAGATTCTTATTAAAATGGAATAATTAATTTATTAATAAATACTAAAGCTATTACAAAGCATATCTTTTACTATAAATCCCTAACATAGATAGGGTATATATGTTTTAAGATTTCTATGACTTTTCAAATCTTTTTTTTTCCATTTTCCTTGTGTTCTCAATTTTGTTTTCATTCTCAAGTTGACCAAAATAACATGTGAGAATGAATTGCTATGTTTGTTTCTTTTACTATATGCTTACATTCTAAGGATAATATTCGTCATGCAATGCTCGAAATCAAGCACTTTATAATTTCTTTCATTTTACTTACATAGTCATTTGTCTTCTCGCCTCGATTCAAATCATAACGTGGCTACTCTCTGTTATTTATATTTTGTGCATGATTTGTAGGCATGAGTCAAAGTTTGTTCATATAATAGTTCAAGAGATTGCCAATAAATTGGATCGCAAGGCCTTGAGTGTGACACCTACCCAACCGGCATAGAATCTCGGGTAAAAGACATTAATATGTGGTTACAAGATGGGCTAAACGACATTGGCATAATGGTGATTTGTGGGATGGGTGGAAGGAATAGGGAAGACAACCATTGCAAAGACTGTTTACAACCAAAATTTTGATAGATTTGAATGTAGCAGTTTTCTAGCAAATGTTAGAGAAGCTTCAAAACAACCCAATGGCTTGGTTCATCTACAAAGGCAACTTCTTTCAGATATTTGGCATGCGAGACTGGTTTCATTCTGGAAGTAAAATTGTCATAACAACTCGACATGAGCGATTGCTAAAGGCCCATGAAGTGTGTGAGAAGTACAAGGCTAAGGAATTGGATGATGATGAAGCACTCATCTCTTCAGCTGGCATGCATTTCGACAAGATCATCCTATTGAAGCTTACATTGACAAGTCAAAAAGGATAATATGCCACTGCGGAGGGCTTCCTTCAGCACTTGAAGTCTTGGGTTCTTCTCTATATGGTAAAACTGTTGATGCATGGGAAAGGGCCTTAGCAAAGTTGGAATCATTTTTTGACTAGAAAATCCAAAATGTACTTCAAATAAGCTATGGTTCTTTAGATGACCATGACAAGAAATTATTCCTTGATCTTGCTTGTTTCTTTGTTGGAAAGGACAAAGATTTTGCAATTAAAATGCTAGATGAATGTGATTTCCACACAACTGTTGGGATTCAGAATCTTATTCGTAGATGTCTTGTGACAATTAGTGCTGACCACAAACTAATGATTCATCAGTTGCTTAGAGACTTGGGCAGGGAGATTGTTCGCCAAGAATCACCTGAGGAGCCTAGAAAACGCAGCAGAGTGTGGCATCATAAGGATGCCTACAATCTATTGAGAGAAAACAAATGTAAGAATTATGCTTCTAATGTCTATCTGTATTTTTTTTTGGCTACTTTTCCTCTATTTTGTTATTAATTTGGTCTTTTTCTTATCAGGCCACAGAAAGAATTGAAGGTCTTATCTTGGACTTGCATGCACTAAAGGTAGATGTGCCAGGCAAGAAAGTATATAGCGCACAAGACCATTTTGAAAATTTTCTGGACAAACCAACACAAATAGGTGACGAAAATTCAATGAAGCGACGTCGCCTAGCCTTTTTATCTTGGCTCCCCATAAATTCTGCCTTCACAGAATCATCTTCAGAATCATACGAAACTGAACTGCAAACTGATGCATTTTCAAGGATGCTCACATTACGAATACTCCAGCTCTATAATGTACGTCTGACTGGCCAGATGCTATGAAGAATTTCCCAATAAGCTAAGATGGATCTGTTGGCATGGATTCCCTTTGAAATTTATACCTCCTAATTTTCCTCTTGAGAGTCTGGTTGTTCTTGATATGCGCAATAGCAACTTGAGACAACTTTGGAAGGGAACCAAGGTTTGGTTCAAAAAAAAAAATTTTCCCAGTATCATCTTTTCTTCTTACCTTTTGATTTCTGGAGCAATATTGATATTAATGGAGGTTTATTTTCTTAATTTTTTATGACAGATGCTCAGATTGTTGAAGATCCTCAATCTCAGTCATTCCCATGCCCTTACAAATTCCCCCGACTTCTCACAGCTACCTAATCTTGAAAAACTGATACTCAAAGATTGCATAAATTTGGTTAGGCTCCATGAATCCATTGGGAAATTAGGGAGACTAGTGTTGTTGAATCTAAGTGGGTGCAAAAATCTTAGGAAGCTTCCAAGAGAAATTGTTCAGCTCAATACCCTTGAAGAACTCATTATCTCTAACCGCCCGATGCTTGACCATTTGCCTCCAGATCTTGGCAAGATAGAATCCTTGAAAATGCTTCCTGCATATGGCATAAATCAATCATCCTCATCCACTGGAGAGTTTAAACCATGGCATGAAGTCGTCCCGTCTTGGATATCAAAACCAAGAAGCAGCCCTAAATCCATTCGATTCTCATTGACTTCCTTACCGCGCTCATTAGTAAGATTAAATCTTGCCAATTGCAATCTTAGTAGTGATGCTATTCCAGGGGATTTTGGTAACCTATACTCATTGAGCTACTTGAATCTAAGGGGAAATCCAATCTCTAGCCTACCAGGGACCCTGAAAGGTCTTACCAGGCTCCGGAATCTTGTATTAGAATTCTGCCATGGGCTCCAATCACTTCCAGAGCTTCCAATGAGTTTAGAACAATTAGTGTTAATTGAATGCAGGTCGTTGGAAATGGTAACAAATATACCAAACCAGTCTGAACTAGATTTGTACTTGCGTTGTTGCCACAAGCTAGAAGAGGTCCAAGGATTATTCAAAGTTAGAACCAATTGGAAACATAGATTCGGAAATGATAGACAATTTGGGCTTGGCTGAGTTGGATTCCACGAGAATTCTTGAACTGGAATTGTTAAATAACCTAACGAGTACAAGCAAGAAAGCTCCAGTGCTCCAGGTACTCTCTCTCTCTCTCTCTCTCTCTCTCTCTCACACACACACACACACACACACACAAACACATGTAGTATGTTATAGAGAATGCAATTAGTAATTAAAATTGTGAACTCAATGGCACTGGTACTGTATGAATGTGGTATATACAGCATATTTCTTCCCGGGAGTGAGATTCCCAGTTGGTTTAATCTGAAGAGCAGAGGAGGATCATCAATATCTTTTACTATTCCTTCACATCCTAATGTCAAGATCCGAGACTTGAATATTTGCGTTGTCTATGCGCGTGCTCCAGAATTAGGAAACATGATGTGGTGTATTTTAGAGTGAATAATAAGACCAGGGACATGAAATGGGCTTATTGCCACACAGTTAATGGCATTCCAGACGAAGACAAACATGTGATATGGTTAAGCGAATGGAAGATAGCAAATCTTCTAATGGAAGCTGGGGATGAAGTGAATGTCTCGGTGGATGTGGCAAACTATTATCAGGTAAAAGGATTTGGAATCCGGGTTCTGTATGATGAAGAGGAAGAAGATAACGGCACCCAAAACCATACCAATTATCCTAATTGTCATCAGAATAATGTCATTGATTTGTCAAGATTTCAGCTACATGAAGGCGAGTACATATTATGTAATGGCGAAAATTTAGGAGGGATGCACACTCCAGCTTCGAGTGTCGCTGCTTCAGGTGGGTTTAGCTTGCCATTTCATTTGCTAACTAATAATTATAAAAAAAATCTGAACAATTAGGAATTTTTTATGATTTATGTGGTTTACAGGTGATATAGAAGTAGAGGAAGGAGAGTACGACAGGGCCGATCATAGTGGTTATAGACCTGACGAGACAGACCTGGCGAAGGTCCTTTTCCTCTTGATGTACAGTTTAGTTGAAATTTACCATGACTAATATTATTAGTTGTAATAGTAACATTCCCATACCTACTGTATTCTACCATCTTTAGATTTTCAATTTGTATTTATCCTAATATGTATTGCTTTATTGTTACATCCTTAACCTATTTCATAATGGTAAGATACAATTTGGAAACTATATCAGATGAGTGCAGGTGAGTATTTCATGCGCAATCATGAATTACATTAGTCATTATTGTTGATTGGAAAAATACTCGCGTTGGTCACTCTTCAGCTAATGTTAATCAACTCAGTTGGGGCTCCCGAACAGCTCAGCAGTGAACATATCGTAAGCTAGTTTAGAGGAGTGAAGACCAAAAGTTTTCATGTTCTCTATGTTCCATCTACTATTCATTCAGTTATTTGATGTGTTTGGAAATGTGGTTGGAATGTTCGATCTACTTCAGTATCTCTTATTTTGAGTGGAAATTTGGTTAAATTGTCAAACCTTTTTAAAGGTGTTGCGTTGTAAGTTTAGGCTGTTTGTTTTCTATGTGCAAGTTCAGAGAGTTGTAAACGTGTAATTTACTACTGGTTTTTTTTTTTAAGCTTTTTTTTATGGATAGAATGCTACTGTTTGGTGCCAAATTATTAATTGTGACAAGAAAATTGCAAGGGTAATTTTGTCAAAAAAAGATTTGGTTCCCACTCTTCCAGGTAATTTCATGGAAGAATAAGAAATGCAGAGTATGAATGTCTTGGCTATTGAGTAAACTTTGAAAAATCCTTTTCCTTTGTTTCTCCACTTTTCCTGAAAATTTTTGAAAGGCTTCGTCCCATGCCCACCTCGAAATTACTTTACTTTCCTCTCACTTTTTTTCTTCTCCTTTTTCTTATCTTTCCTGAATTCATCTTTAGTTATTAAATCTGGGGATGTGTGGTGGGATTAGATTGACAATCCTCGGCCCTTAATTTCATTGAACTGATGATGTCGTAGGAGCGGGCTTAAGACAATTTGTGGCCTAAGGCAATAATTTTAAATAAGGTCTTTTATATATATATATATATATATTTAATTGTTGTAAAAAGATTTGGATTAAACCGGTGACTGTTAAAATTAACTAGTCTATTGATTTTGACTATGACATGTAAGGTTTTAAAAAGTCTACGATTTTTAAAAAACTCTTGTACAATTGATTTTATTGGGTTAAACTAATTTTTTTTAAGGTAACTAAGGTACTTGATTTTCGGTCTTCTTTTTATAGGGCCTTTTTGTACTGGACTTTTTATTTTAGAAAAATTGTAGAACACCTAAATTATAGCATGTAAAAGTTTAAAAAAAAATTAAAGCCAGAAAAATTTTATTTATTTGTATAATTTGTTTATTAGTTAAATTGGTATTTTCTTCTTAGTAGAAGGTGATTTTTGACTTCTTTTTCTCACGAACCTTTTTTTTTTCTCTTATCAACACCGAGCCTTCTTTTTTTATTTTTTAATATTGAGAATCTATAAAAAAAAATTTTAAAATTTGGGGTCTTCAAAATTGGGGGCCTAAGGAGGTCTCATCCGCCTGTAGGGTTGAGTCGGCCCTATCTAGGAAGGAACCACACATTCTTTTTTTTTGTTTTCACAGTCCATTATGTGATCTTTAGTTGTTTGTCCTACTGTACTTAGGTCCTCGCTCCTAACAACTTCTATTTTTTTTCCTTTTTTTTTTTAAATCTTTTTCTTTTTCAAAAGATGAAAGCAGAAACTACTCAAACATTTTCTAATTAAACAACTTTCATTCACATCTCTACCTATAATCTTGAATGGTCGGATCCCTTAGTTGCATTTTTAATTTTAATGTGATAATTATAGCAACACCTTCTACCTATGTCTTCATGGTTGGTTATTTAAAGAAGGTGTCACTATGTAATGAGATGGCTCCGGCATTACAGTTTGGAATCATCCACCCTGTTGTTCTAGACCAAAAATATAATTAGATGGCTCCCGCCTATTGAGACATATTCCAAGAAGCATCATAAAATTGTAAATTCAAATAGAAGCCTATGCATCATTGTATCTTAAGACAAAGGAAAAACCTTCTTAAAAGGCCATAAAAAGTTGTGCACCTTCTTTTTCTTGAATTTCACCATGTTCAAAATAATTTCATCAGACAAAATAGGACTTCTTGACAAATTAATTGAAGAAAATTGGAAAAGCATGTATGATTTGTCGCGATACAACAAAAATGACACAGGGAAAATCAATTTTATTGCAGAGATATCGGCCCACAAAATTGAACTGTTTGGGAATTGTTTGTTAACATAGGTTGCTTTTGATTAGAAAAACTGTCTGGATTGTTGAATGCCAAAAGAACTTCTTTTTTTTTTTCTTTGGTTGCATTTCACCATCGTTTTTTCGATCCTAGCTGATGTGTCTAGAATCTGATCGAGTGTAAGTGAAGCTTTGGTATATAAGTGATGCTAAACTTTTTTCAATTGACAAAGCTGCTAAATTGAGAAATTAACCACAAGCTATAAAGAGTACAACTGACGGTTAGCAAATATTTCATTATGGTGTCATCATTGATTTCCTTTTAAATAAATCAAATATTGGCTATTATAGAAACTTCAAGTATAGAGTTTTAGGGGTTTTCCCAGTAGATAGAGCTTTTTTATTGAATCCTTATTGATTTCCTTTATTTTTAGAAACCCTTCTATAGCTATAATTCAGGGTCGAATATTTTAGACTAAAATAAAGCAAATCAATCTAAGGTTTGTTCTTGCTTTCTTGAATCAAGACGGACTATTATAGAAACCTCATATATAGAGCTTTAGGCACGCTTGGAACCCGAATTTTTTTATTTTTGTTCATTTTTTCTTTTCTTTTGTTTTTTTCACAAAAAATTCAGGTTCCAAACGAAACGTTAGAGATTTTTCTTGTTGAAATCAATTTAGGTTATGTGACAATGTTGGCTGATGATTTATGAATAGTTTTTACTTGTGACCTCTATTTTGCTTCTTGATTTCTTAAAGTTTTTTTACTCCAAAATAACATTGTTTGCAAAAACAATTCACTATCTAAAACTCTTTTAGAAATAATTCTCATTCTAATATTATTAGTGCCACAAGTTCTGTTTTGATGGAAATACATTGCCAGGTTTGAATTTCTTAATATAATAGAATTAATAATTATAGACGTTAGAAAAATGTATTAGGTGATATCGTGCATCCATTCTTGTATAGTTAATAAAATAGGGAACTGCAAAAGAACGTATGTAATACGTACAGATTTAGTACAATTTTTCTTGAAAATATGATAACAAAATTCGGCATAAAAATATGAGAACGTCAAAAATACTAATATATAATTATCTGGATATCATATGAATATCAATTAAAAAATTAGGACAAAAAATACAGTAATTTATAAGTAATTTCTTCTTATATATGTTAATAGGTAGTATTTTTGCTCATATATATTAATTTTTTCAAACATATTATTAACAAATAACTAAATTAAAGTGGTAGATAAATAAATTTTATTCTATTATTTTATTATGTCAATAGTTGATATAAGAATCAGTTGATGCATCCATTTTAATTTTTGATTTAATTTTTTGAGTATTAATAAGAAGTTATAACGAAGTATATTTAATAATTTAATTATATCAAGTATTAGAAAATTATCACCAATATTTATAACATGATACTAGTGAAAATACACAAATCATGAGCCATACAAGCCTTTCTATAATTGATAGAGTCAGAATAGTTTAATGGCCAAATTTTATTGTTATAATTATATAATTATATATTAAGTATATAATTAATGAGATACTAAAATTTATTAGATTAAATCTAATTTTTAGTCGAGTTTTTTTTAAAAGTATAATACATAAAATGTTTGATACATGTACTATATGGTTTAACTATTAAAAAAAACAAGTATTTTTTATTAAATTTTAGATCCAGACAAAAAATAGATTATTTATTTATTTATATATATGTACGGATATTATACATAAATAGTAGAAACGGGCCTTTTGATCAAACACTTAGCCAAGCAAAACTTGTTGGGTTAGGAAGTAGGGAAAAAAAAAAAGAGAGGAATCGAAAGCAAAAATCCTTGATCCCCAATTGAGGAAGCACTGGTGGAGAACTCTTTCGGTGCTTTGAATGGTGATCTCCTATGACTGCCTTCTTTTATTGGATGTGAACCGGCCTCGGCTAAATCCACCATCAATGGGAATAAAGCTTCGTCGCAAGGCCTTGTTAAGCTCTGAACTTTTCAGTAGTCTTATTGACTTTATCATTACTAAAATTGAATAACACCTATCATTGACATTGTAAAATTGACTTTATACGCTATATATTCTTGTATATTTAGAATGTAATATAATGTATTAGTTCTCCTAAAGTTTATAAATTTCACTTCACCTTTGTAATTTTTTGAATATTTAAAATATAACATAGTATTTTAGCACCCCAAAAGTTTCTAAATATCACTTCACTCTTATAAAATTTTGGATATTTAGAATATTATATAGTTTATTAATCCTTCAAAAATTGAAATTTTTTTACTAACCCTCCTTCTAACCAAAAAAAAAAAAAAAAATTTTTTGGCCCCCCAAACCGAAGTCATGGGTTCACCACTGACAATGACAAATTCATTTTCAGGAGCAGATGTATATGTGCAAGGGTATGCTTGATTAATTGCTCACATTTTGTCTATACCACCTTGTAAGGACTTACATGTGTAAGAACCTATATAGGTCATTCTTGAATCTTCGAGATCTAACTTCTAAAAACATTATTGACATACTGTGTGTAAGGGTACTAGTAGGAGATGTAGCAAATAAGAACACGAAGAAAACACTAGTTTTGATAGAAACAATTTGTGGTTTTGTAGTGAATGTAAAATTCATAGTCAATGCCTAAGAAATAAAAGGATTAAGAGAAAGAAGAAGAAGAAAAAGAAGAAGAAGAAGCAGTTTAATTTAAAGGTATTTTTCATACAAAGAATAATGTTGCCACTAGGAGGTTCTTAAATTTTTACGGTGAATTACTGGATGACCAAACCATTGGGGAGAGACAAAGAATGTTCTTACTTTATTTTCTTTTATTTTAGATTTTTTGCTAAATCAAAGAGTGCCAACGTGTCCATTACTTTCCATCAAAACAACATAGGTGATGCTAGTAACGTTAAAATGAGAATTATTTTTGAAAAACTGTTAGATAGAAAATTATTTTGACAAATAGTATTATTTAGTAGAAAAAGCTCTAATGGTCCTCACTTTTATAATTTTACAGTATTAAAAAAAATCTAAAATTCCACTATTATTTCCTCCCATCTCAACATTTATCCCATTCTTTTAAGAGCATCATGCATGAATTAGATAAAAATTTGCCACATTAATTCAAATTCTTAACCTTTTCACATTCTGGAGTGTAGACCATTGATCCACAAATGAATTAAAAATGAGAATTAAGGAATTAATTAAGCTATACATCGAAAATTAAATTTTTTTTTAATGAAGTTAAGAATTCACCTGCCATCACCACTGGTAGTCTCAACCACCTTAGCCACCATCTTCTTCCTCTTTTTTCTCCTAATTGCCACCTAGGGATGGACTTAAAAAATTTCTTACGGAGCGCAATGGTAAAAGTTTTAACACTTTGAGGATTGAAGGAATTTTTTTTTGAATTTTAGGGACTAATACTCAAATTCCTATCTTAAAAATTACAAAAATTGTGAGATATAAATAAAAATTTCAAGATTTAAGAAAGCCAAAACACTAATTTTTAATATAAATATGTAAAAATTATGGAACCTAAATATCTCTACTATTTTAAATGACGAAAGAATACGAAGTGTTTTCTACTCTTTCTTTTCCGCAACTGCCCCTCAATAAAAAAATATAATTACTTATCTAAGCGATGCCAAAAGATCAAATGCTATTTCGCTTAATGATGAAAACATTATCACAGTTGTTGTACCAAAAAACAAAACCTGCAGATCCTTTTGGCCATTCTCCGCAGATCCCTTGGCCATTGCTCGAACAAAATCTAACGCTGAAAAAGCCCTGAAGATCTTTTGGCTCTGCTCCGCAGATCCCTTGGCCATTGCTCAAATTTTTTTTAACGCTGCAGATACTTTGGGCCATCTTCAAGAAACTGAAACAACTAACGCTGAAAAAACTCTGAAGATCCTTTGGCCATTCTCCGCCGATCCCTTTCGACATTGCTCAAAGAAATTCTAACGCTGCAGATGCATCTTCAAGAAACTGTAAGTCTTGATTTCATTTTTGCATAATCCCCTCTGTCGACTTTTTTTTTTCTCCTTGTTTTGGCTGGGTAACCCCCTCCGTCGACTTAGTTTCCCATATAAATGCCCATTGGCTTTAAATAAATAAAAAAAACTTCACGACCTGTTTCTAAGTTGGCTGTTTGGGGTTAATTTTGGACGTTCCATAAAGTTCTGCTTTTAATTGGGGAACCCAATTGCAATTCAGGTTAATTTCTGGATGTCCCATTAAGTCATGCTTTAAATTTGAAAACCCAATTGCACTGCAGGATAATTTTTGGAATTTCCATGAAGTTCTGCTTTAAGTTTGTAAACCCAAATGCACTTCACGACATGGCCAGCCATTGATTTGGAAAAAAACCGTTTCAAATAAGTTTTTTGCTTTGTACGTTACATCAAGTGGTTTCTTTAATTGGATTATTTGGGGTTAATTGATAGGCATTTCATTAAGTTCTGTTTTTAATTTGGCTGTTTGGGGTTAATTGGGTACATTCAGTTTATGAAGCAATCTTCCCAATCTTTTCTTTTAATGTGATAATCATTAAGTTTTGATTTTAATTTGGATGTTTATGGTAAATTGGGTTCATTCAGTTTATGAATAAATATTATCTTCCCAGTCTTTGCACTGACTCTGATAAATGCCCGTTTTTTCCCTACAGTAGAAACAACTCTATTGCTGTGAATGGTTGGATATGGGAAACTCAAAAGCTTACTATTAGAATGTTATCATCATGTGCCTTTGAAAACCCCATTCACGAAATGGCCCCTGAATGAGATACTTATTCTTCTACTTTTACTTGGAAAAACCATTTTTCCTATCCTTTGGGCATTCTTCAAAAAGCTTCAGTCTTGAGTTCAACTTTGCATGTCCCCCTTCATTGCCTACAAAGGCCGCTGGCTTTCAAAAACCCGTTTGCACTTAACTGTTGCTGTGTTTGGAAGGCGAATTTATCAAGAAAAAAGAAAAGGAGAAGGAAACGGTGAGGGAAAATATAACAAAATGAAAGAGGAAATTTGTTCCTTTTTATCATCTTTTTCTTGTCTTTTTATTTTCCATCACCAAATCCTTTATACAAACACAACGAAATTGACATTGAATGGGAAAACCCATTTCAGTTCAGTGATTATTCTGTACGTGGGTTCATTCATTAAGTTCTATTTTTATGTTTTCATAATTGTTGACTTCATAAAGGTAATAAGGCTTATATTTAGAAACTTTATTCTTCTGTACCATTTCAATTCATGCAACCCATATCCGTTATTTATGGAAATCTGATATATGTTACTATCCTAACATTATATTTGGATCTCTTTGGAAGTAGGGATAATGCTTGCGGATCATATAGGTTATAAGAAATCAAAATTGGACCCCCGAAAAAAGAAAAAAATCTCAATAGTTGTAGTAAAAAAAAGAAAAAAATCTCAATAGTTGTAGTAATGGGAATTACTTGGCTTTGGAAGGTATTATAAATATTCAATCTTTTTTTTTTTCTTCTTAAATACTATGTTAGCATCCTTCTCTGTGTGTCTGTATTAATCTTTAATTGAGCTTGAGGACATGCCAAATTGAGATTGATTTAAAGATTGAAGTCTTTTTTGTTGTTCTTGAGTATTTTGCTTTAAACCAATCCTTTTAATAATCTGCTAAATTTGTGAATGCTTAATCTCATATGATCAATATATGTATTTCTGGCCTGATATTTCTGGAGAAACTCTTACCGTGAGATCTATTGAAACATGAAGTCCTAAAACCTGAGATACATTGTCATTTATTTCTTGAAAGCAAAAACCAAAGACTTAATGAGGATTGAATGGTTTCACCAGCAATAATCTCACTACGCATCAATAGTGTATGGTACTAAGAGAGTAGTGAATAATCCACTTGTTTTCAGATGAACTTACATTGAAGAACTAATGCCTGACATAACAAAAGCATTCTGGGCTGTCATTCTGTTGGATTTTGGAGCACATCTGCATTGATTCTGTCATGCTCTCATGAGACTGTGTCATGCTCTTGTGAGACTGAAACTGATCCTGCATTATGTAGTGGGCTTACTGAGTTTCATATCGGGGAGCTTCAGATAATGAACTCTGACCTAATTCAAGTGGATTTCCAAAAATGCCTCAATTCAAGTGGATTTCCAAAAATGCCTCTTTGAACTTGGTAATTTCTTGCTCAGCCTGTTATTCAGAATGCAATTTCTTCTCTTTATCACCAATTTCTGTTCGCAGCAAGATGGAATCATCCTCTTCCCAGATGAAGTCATCCTCCGGCCAGTTGATGTTGACCTCCAGCTCCAAGAAACTCTTACGCATAAGGTACTCATTTAACTCACTGAATATGTTTTTCAATCTGTCTGATTGTATCTCTAATGTGATAGGGCAATTTATTTTGGCACATCTAAGCTTAGGAGTCGCTCCTTTTTCCAATTTTAATTCTTTTAAAGAAGGCAATTTTCTCAATTATTAAGACTTCAAGTCGAGGAAAACTGCCTTCACCTGAGACTACCATCATACATCCCATGTAGGAACTCTGATGCAATTGCAGCTTCTTTAAGTTGGGCAGCTTTCCTAGCTCCTCCATTGGGTCTTGCTTCAATGCATCTCTTACCAAAGTAAGTTTGGTAAGGCTTGATGTGAATTTTGGTAATCTCATGAGTGGCCCATCTAGGTACAGGTAGTGCATTTGATGTAAGTTCAACATTATGCTATTAATACTTGGATATTGGGTTTTTATTTTTATTTTTATTTTTTTGTCTTCTATACTTTTGGTTTTTCCTTTCATATTGTGTTTGGTTTGAAATAGATCTGCTAAGGACGATCTTTCACTTGGTCAAGCATGTTAAAGTCAGCTATCATATGGGAAAATTTGACGTAGATCAAAGTTTTACTAGAGTATGCAGAACAGGAGAAAGCTATGTTGCATTTTGAGTCTCAAAGCTTTTCTAAATTTATGATGACTGAGAAGGTGTTCAAGCTCAAGCGAGGACTTCAATGGGGGTAATACCCTCATGTCTAAAGGAAGTTAGTTTACTCCGCCTCCATCATCTTATTTAATTTTTATATCATACTTATTTACTCCCTTTTAGTTTCCATCTTCTTTGCAATTCTACTTTCGACAATGTTTGGGGACTAGATAGTGTTTTGATGTGATTGCTCGTGAAACATGCGTAGGAGGGAGCCAAACAAAAATAACGGTTTTCTCAAGCCAGCACTTCAACCAGGCCTGTTATACAACCCCTTTGAAGATTTCCACCAACTCAAGGTGATATTCAAGCTATTTTCTTGTTCGAATAAATTTCTTTTCCCACAGCATATCCTACTTGGCTATAGACCTAAGTTAAAAAGACTTCCACCACATAATAATTCATTTTATTACAACTTTTTATCTTAGCTCAAATTTTATGTTTGTGCAGATCTATAACAACACAGCCTAACAATGACACCTGTAGTTTTCATGTTCAGTATTGAGTGGGTGACTTGCCTGACCCTAAACAACCAGGTTTCTGGATAGACAAAAGTCCCACTCATTAAGGTACGACAACTACCAGATGAGGAGAAATGTAATAGAATTGATGATGATGTGCATAAATCTCTCAGTAAAATAGAAATGGAGACATAGGACAAGATGTAGAGGATAGAGAAAGCCCACTTGGCTGTTAAGGCTTATGACAAATCAAAGAAGGCTCGAAAACCATGACAGCAGATGTGTTAAACTTTGTTTGAATGAGGTTGACGTTGAGAAGCAGAGTCTATTTGACAGATTAAGCTTCAGGACAATTCAGGACAATTTACAGGCATCACAGAGCTGTGTTGGAGGAAAACACACATCACATATGCTAACGTATTGTAATATGCAGACATGCTCAAGAACATATATAATGTACCTTCAAAGCAGTGGAATATTGAATGTTTAGGAACATTAATACTTAGTAACTGAATCACATGGCTTTTTTTGTTTTTTTATCATGAAATGTTAAATGTGACACAGATAGTATCAAACTCTTTCCTTTTCTGGTCTGCCTGAAGTTATAGCATTTTTATTTTCCTTCTGATGAAATCTTGTGTAGAAATAAATTGGAATGAGTCTAATATATAGATCAGTGTATTCTAAAGATATACAGTCTCTGATTTTGGCAATGGCTTTGTGTTGAAAGTTTTCATCATGTCAGTGACCACAAACAAAATTGCAGTAAATAGGCTTCATCTTTGACTGCTTAGATATCTTCACCATGACCTGGAGCATCATAAAAATCACAAGTATCGAATATAGAACTAAAAGTATAACCCGTTTTTTGGGCAATGCCTTATCTAGAAGAACTTTTAAGGCTTCAAGTTGGTTAACCCTGACCTTGTCCTTGGAATGCAATAGGGTTAATAGACCTTTACAATTGGAAATTCAATCAGTATGATTTTTTAGTTGTGAGCAAAAGAATTTCTCAAATTAGTTGCCGTTTGATACTTTTCCTTTGGTTTACCATCGATGAGATCATTAAACGGTTTTTTCACATGGCAGAGTGATGATTTGAAGCAGCTGAAAAAATTGAAGTCCAAAGATGAGGTAACTTTTCATGGACAAAAGATGCAACTCAAAAGAAAAGTGACGATCTTACAAATACCCAATATATATTAATATTTGAAACTATATTGTTGTTGTACAGGAAGACATGAATAACAATTTATCAAAGTTGTTAGGATACACAATCAACAAATCATATATATTTTTCACAAATCTAGACAAGATGAATGACAAATTGATAAAGATCATAGCAGGAGAAGTACAAATTCTTAAAGATTTTGAAGGAATTGAAACTACCAATTTTACAATGTTGGATAATCAAGTATTAAAGAAGATTAAAGTTGAGAAGAAATGAACTGTAAAGTCAACACGCTGTGACTCTTTCATTTGTTTAGATTTGAAATTCTTGAATATTAGATGCTACAAAAGCAATTTAGTTATGTAATATAACATACCTCCTTTTTGTTTGAAAATTTATAGGCAGGCTGATGTTGCAATAGTTTTAAAATTTGAATATTGCTGTTGCTTTGATTTAAACTACAATTTAGGTGAAATGGTGTATTATCCCCTGCAATGCACGTGTACAATTACTAGTAATTTAAAAAATTCAGGGCCCCCAGCATAATTCGGCCACTAATGCCACCGGCATCAAACCCACTGCTCTTCCTCTTTTTCTCTTTTAACTATCGTGAGTCCCACAGCTCCGACAACTTCTCTCCACAGATCCACCTCCTCCCGTGTTACCACTGCCATCAGCACCACCAGGTGAGGACAAGACACCCAAACTCCTCCATGTACACAAGTCTCTCTCTCTCTCTCTCTCTAGCTTTTCCCTTTCTCGTCAATTTGCCATCGAGCTATAATGTTGCATGTTTTCAGACATATGCTCACACCAGACCTGCATGATGAGCCTCCAAAATTATGCTACATGTAAAAACTCTATCTGAAATCCACATCTGATAAAGTTTATGTGTTAAAATCTGTCACCCGATCATGTAAGTCCATGGGCTTAGCTTTGGGGGCATCATCTCCATGACACCCCAGCAAGTTTTCATTGGCTGGTTTGATGGTGTTCTCAAAGTGCTTGATGAAATGCTTATGCCTAACATGAAGTCTCCGCCCAACAACAAATTCAACACTTTGTTGTGTCAATTACGAAAATAGAAAGCTGGGTACTGCTTTAAGATTGCGAGCTACAATGTTCTGATGGGTGGATTCTGCAAGAAGTATAAATTGGGTAAATACTATGAGATGCTGAAGGTAATGGAGCAAGCTGGACTGGAGTGAAGCCTTATGGCGTGAAATACTACACTTTGATTTCACATTTCATGGTATTTGGTTTTTTCTACCTTTTCCGTTAACTGCTCTCACTGGGGGTGTCCCTTAAACCCGCGTTAACCAAAACGAGTAAAGTGTAATTGTCCAAATCAAGCTACATCTATACTCGTTTCCTATATAGGTTATCGATAAAAGTTGTCAGTTTACTGGATTAACCGTTTGCGCATTCCCACTTTCTTAGCAGCTTCGTCCACCCCCACCCTGCACCCCACTTGCAGTCCTTCCATTTGCTTGACTTGAGGTATGAAAGTCATGATAAAAAACACCGACTTTACTTTCCTCCCTTTTTCTTTTTGTCTTTTCCTTTTCTTTATCCTGCCTGAGTTCATCGTGGCTAATCTTCTGAGAGGAAGTGCTCAATCCAAATCGAAGCCAACATTCATTGGCAAATTATACAGATAAACTCAAGAGAATGGAATGGAATGGTTATTCTCATTTTCATTTTCATCCTCATTCTTATATTTTATTAGAATAACCATTCCTTATTTCAATAGTGGGAATAGTCATTCTATTCTCACATGAAATAGCATAAAACAAAATTTAGTAAGATTTTTGTTGTCAAATTTCTTTTGAAAAATATAAAACATATTTGGTAATTATTTTTTGATTTTAAAAATTTTAAAAAATTAAAATTTTAAAAAAATTAAAAAGTTAAAAATTCTCTCCATCACCATCACCGCCACCACTAACCACCACCACCGTCCATTGTCAATCACAATAACCCGCCATCTATCGACACCATTACCCCCCACCGCCTTCACAGTCCCACCACCACCACCCACCACTGGCCACCGCCGCTACTGTCACCACCATCATTACAAATGCTTAATAATATTTAATAATGAAATAATATGTATTACTAATATTTTGTATAGACATAATATTGAATTTTCATATCATACACAAATTTCATTTTATTCTATTCTAGCATTGTTCATTGGTCTTACCAAACAAAAGAATGAGAATGACTATTTCATTCCATTTCTTTTCATCTAGGAAGCACGGACACACCGTTTAGGGTGCCGTTTGCGTGTCGGACACACCGCGGACACGGATACTCCTAGGACACACCAAAATACGTGTCGGACACGCCAAGTGGCGTGTCCTGTTTTTTTTTTAAGCTGTGGACACGCCGGAGACACGGCTGGGACACGTCGAGGACACGGCTGGGACACGTTTAGGACACGGCAGGGGTTAAAGTGTAATTATGAAAATTTTTAAATGGGGTATATTTTTTAATTTTCTTAACTTCAATATAAAATGTACAAAATATCCCAAATCAAAACATTTCTTCTTCTTCTTCTTCACTGTCCAAACTGCTGCTACTATATTTCTTCGTTTTTCCTTCTTTTTTTGTTCTTATTTTTCTTATTTACTGCCCTTTCTAGTACTTGTTTCACTACTACTTATGTTCAATGTGGGTACTGCCCTGCAAAATCAACTAAATAAATTGGTACTGCTTACCTACCACTACTATTTTTTTTTTTTTGGTGAAAGTTAGATGCTTGCTAGTTCATACTTTAGATAGTAATGAATCTAATGATGTATTGGATGGTAATCTTCTTTAACTTGTGTTTTTATCTGTGCTTGATGGATGATGAATTGATGACCTGTTGTCTATTATATTGAGTATTTAATTTTTTAATATTTTTGGTGGTAGGTGAATGCTATATTTATAGACATGGAAAATAAAATATATAAAAATAATAATTTTTTGCCGTGTCCCCGCCGTATCTGTGTCTCCTATTTTTTGAAATTGCCGTGTCCCGTGTCCGTATCTGTGTCCGTGTCTGTATCCGTGCTTCTTAGCTTTTCATTCTCTTATACCAAACATAGCCTAAACTGTGTAACACCCATCTTCCTATTATTATCAGTCATTTACATGGAATTAAATCAAAATGTTTGTATGTCAGGCAATTTTTTCTTTTTTCTTTTTTCTTTTTTTTTTTGTTTTCCCGTTATGTGTGAGTTGCAATAGGTCTCTGAATGGTCAGAGACATATATGTGCTAAGTGGAATGGTGATTTGAACTTGAGGCTGATATTTATTCCTTGATTTTTCAGTTGTTTGCAGTCCAGGAGAGCCTAGCAAGAAGTGATCAGTTGATATGTATGTGTCTTCATTTATATTTTAAAGCTTTGTACAATGGCTGCTGTAAGAGCCCAAGAAGCCTCCACTTCTGCGTCTTGTTTTGCTTACCATGTCCTCTTGAGTAGTGGTGAAGACACCTGCTGGACCTTTGCTGACCACCTTTATACAGCTTTGGTGGGTGCTGGTTTTGCAGTTTTAGAGATGATGAGGAAATTCAGAGAGGAGAAAATATTAAGCTAGAGTTGCAGAGAGCTATAAATGAATCTAGGAGCTCGATAATTGTCTTCTCGAAAGATTACATTTCTTCGGGATGGTGCCTTGACGAACTTATGATGATTCTTGAACGCAAGAGGACCTCTAAATATGTAGTTTTCCCAGTTTTCTATGACGTGTATCCGTCCCAAGTTAGGAAGCAAAGGGGGATCGTTGCAGAAGCATTTGGCAGACACAAAGCTCAATTTGAGATGGAAAGCGATGAAAGAAAAAAGAAACATTGAGTTGGACAAGATGGAAGAGTGGAGGGCAGCACTTAGAGAAGTTGCAGATCTGGCAGGGCTGGTGTTACAAATCAAGCTGATGGGTAATTTCCTTCTTTTTTATTTTTGCCTTTTCCCCTCCAAGCCTCATTTTATTTTCACAGATGAAAAATAAATAAACAAAGAAGAAGAACAAGAAAAGAAGCTGCATATATGAATTAACCTTCGAAATCTTTTAACCATTTGTTACAGCTGTTACAAAACCTGAGAATCCAATATTGCCATTAACATTTAGCCACCACAAACAGATGCTGAACAGGCCTAAAAGTCCTTCATCAATGCTATCCTACATCAGGAAAAATAAGAACCTCTTGTTATGAAATTGATAATGCAAGTTGGAGTTGGAATGTTGGTAGATATTCCATTATGTTATGGTACTCTCTTTCTTTCATGTAATTAACAACATAATTCTGTCTATTTTAGATATCTCTCAAATGCTAAACATTATGAGGATTATATTTGCCTGTGATGGCCAGAATTAGACATCATCTAACTGCTCTCAGTTTGTCTTTTCTTTTCGTTTAAATTTAAGGCTCGTTTAGGTTCATGACATGGTTACTCGGGCTCATTTCCCATTTTGTTCACAATTTGTAGGCATGAGTCAAAGTTTATCAAGGTAATTGTTCAAGAGATTGCCAATAAATTGGATTGCATGGTCTTGAGTGTTACCCCCTATTTAACTGTAATAGATTCTCGTGTAAAAGATATTAACCTGTGGGTACAAGATGGGTCAAACAATGTTGGCATAATGGTTATTTATGGAATGGGCAGAATAGGTAAGACAACAGTTGCAAAAATTGCTTATAACCAAAACTTTGACAGATTTGAAGGTAGCAGTTTCCTCACCAATATTAGAGAAACTTCAAGACAACCCAATGGCTTGGTTCACCTGCAAAAACAACTCCTTTCAAATATTCTCAAGCAGAAAAAGGAAAAAGTACACAATGTTGATGAGGGAATCATTAAGATTAAAGATGCCATGTGTTGTAAAAGAGTTCTTGTTGTTCTTGATGATGTGGATCAATAGGACCAAATAAATGATATTTGGTATGCGAGACTGGTTTCATCCAGGAAGTAAAATTATCGTAACAACCAGACAGGAGCGGATGCTAAAGGCTTATGAAGCGTGCGAGATGTACGAGGTTAAGAAATTGAATGATGTTGAATCGCTTTGTCTCTTCTGCCAGCATGCCTTTGGACAAGACAATCCTAGTGAAGCTTACATGGATCAGTCAAGAAGGCTAGTATCCTATTGCAGTGGTCTTCCATTAGCTATTGAAGTCTTGGGTTCTTCTCTATCCAGTGAAAGTGTTGATGTATGGGAAAGTGCATTAGCCAAATTGCGAACATTTTCTAATGTCAAAATCCAAAATGTCCTTCAAATAAGCTACAATTGTTTAGATGATCATGACAAAGATTTATTTCTTGATATTGTTTGTTTCTTTATTGGAAAGGACAAAGATTACATGGTTACAATACTAGATGGATGTGATTTCTACAAAACAGTTGGGGTACAAAATCTCATTCGTAGATGTCTTGTAGATGAGTTTGACAACACGCTTGTCATGCATCAATTGCTCAAGGACATGGATAAGGAAGTCATTCGCCAAGAATCACCAAAGGAACCTGGAAGACGCAGCAGTGTGTGGAATCACAAGGATTCCTTCACTGTATTGAAAGAAAAGACTGTAAGTACTATGCTTCACAAGTCAATTTATATGTTATGTGTTTCACTGTGGTAATTACTTTTCCGCTTCTTTTCTTATCCGGGAACAGAAACAATTGAAGGCCTAATCCTTGACTTGCCTGAACTTAAGGCAGATATGCGAGCCAAGAGTGTAAATAATGAACAGCAACACCATGTTGAAGACTTTGTGGGCGAATCGACGCTCCTTTATGGCAGTTCATCCAAGCGACGTTGCCTAGGCTTCTTATCTTGGCTTCCCATAAATTGCGCCTTAAAAGAATCAGATGAAGCAGACTTGGAAACTTGTGCATTTTTGTGGATGCACAAATTACGAATACTCCAGCTTAATGGCATAAGGCTCAGCGGAGGCTATGATGAATTTCCTAAGAAATTAGATGGTTGCATTGGTGTGGGTTCCCTCTAATATTTATACCTAATGTTTTTCCTCTAGAGAACATGGTTGTTCTGAACTTGCCCAATAGCAGCTTGGGACAATTTTGGAAGGGAACCAAGGTATTATTAGTTTTTTCTTTTCTTTCATCTGGTTTCCTTTTTAACTGTCTAATAATAGAGACTAATTTCCTAATTTTGTATGGCAGTTGCTCAAACTACTGAAAATCCTCAATCTCACTCGTTCCTATGGCCTTACCAGTTCCCCTGACTTCTCAAAGCTCCCTAATCTTGAGAGGTTGACTCTTAAATATTGTATCAATTTGGTTGAGGTTCATGGATCCATTGTCGAACTAGAAAGACTAGTTTTGTTGAATCTAAGAGGCTGCAAAAATCTTAAGAAGCTTCCAAGGAAAATTTGTCAGCTTAATTTCCTTGAAAAACTCGTTCTCTCGGGTTGCTCAAAGCTTGATGACTTGTCTACAGATCTGTGCAAGATGGAGTCCTTGCGAGTCTTTGAAGCAGATGGAATAAATTTGTTATTCTCAACTACTGGAGAGGTTAAATCATGGCATGCAGTCATCCAGCCTTGGGTGTCAAAACCAAGTAAAAGCCCAGAATTTTCATTGGCTTGTTTACCAAGCTTTTCAGCATTGCTAAGCCTGGCAGATTGCAATATAACTGATGATACATTTCCCGGGGATCTTAGTAGCATGCCCTTGTTGCAGGGATTGAGACTTGGCAGAAATCCAATTTGTAGCCTACCATTAAGCATAAAGAATCTTGGTGTGCTCAGGGAACTTGATTTACAGCGCTGCACAAGGCTCCAAATGCTTCCGGAGCTTCCAATGAGTTTGCAGGCATTGTCATTATATGGATGCAAGTCATTGCAAATGGCAACAAATCTACCTAACCTCTTGAATTCGCTGATGCTGACCACAGATGGCTCTGTAAAACTAGTTCAGGTACAGGGATTGTTCAAGTTGGAACCCATTGGAAAAATTGATTCAGAAATGATACAGGGTTTGGGCTGGGCTCAGTTGGAATCTATGGGAAGCCTAGAGGTGGAACTGTTCAATAACCTAACGTTCACAAAAACCAAATTTCCAGCACTCCAGGTGCTCTCTCTCTCTCTCTCTCATATATGTGTAGTTAATATAACAGTGAATTCTATTGAGCAGGGACTCTATGAATGTGGCATATACAGCATATTTCTTCCTGGGAATGAAGTTTCAGGGTGGTTCAGCATTAAGAATGGGGGGTCCTCAATATCTTTCAATGTGCCTTCACTTCCTAATGTCGGGATCTGCGGCCTGAATGTATGTATTTCCTATGCGCTTGCCTCGAATTTTATGAAATCGGAGTGGATGTATGAATGCATTAAAGTCAGTAAGATGACCAAGGGTGTGAAATGGACCTATAGGCCAGCATTCACAGGCGTTGCAGAAGAAGGCAAAGATATGTTGTGGTTGAGTGATTGGAAGATTGGGGATCAACTAATGGAAAGTGGTGATGAAGTGAGTGTGTCAGTGAACATGGAAGAATATTATCAGGTGAAGGAATTTGGAATTCGTATTGTTTAGAATGAGCAAGAAGAGAAAGTTACCCAGCACAACACCACCTGTCCTCCTCCTCCTCCTCCTCCTCCTCAAAAGGGCTTTGATTTGTCAGCATATCAGATGAGTGCAGGTGAGTACTTCCTAATACTCAAATTCTTATCCTAAAAATTAAAAAAATTGTGAGATATAAATAGAATTTTCAAGACTTAAGGGAATCAAAGCATTAATTTTTATTATAAATATGTAAAAATTATGGGACCTAAGTATAATTTTAAAAATTCAGGGGCGATCCCTCACCCCCGGTCTCTACATAGTTTCGCCACTGCCGCCGCCACTGCCACCAGCATTAAACCCACCACTCTTTCCCTTTTCTCTTTAACCATCGTCAGTCCCACAGCTCCGGCAACTACTCTCAACAGGTCCACCTTCTCCGGTGATACAACTGCCATCAGCTCCAGGTGTGGACAAGACAACCCACCCAAACTCCTCTATGCACACAAGACACTCTCTCTCTCAAAAAAAAGAAAAGATTTTTGAGTTTGAATGTCAGCTGAACCCCCAGGTAGTAAAAAATTGTTGATAAAAAGAATTCGGCTTAAAATTTATGCGAAATGCAGATTCAAATTTCATGAAATTAAGGATGATTGTGTTAGTGTTCCAATTAAAAAACCTGGACAAACACAAATGAAGAATTGAATTAAATCTGTTATGGTTTGGGTCATTTAATCTTTGGTTAGGTGACCATGTTGAATTGCATAGCCTCAGCCAAAGGTTCTCCATCTTTACGGCTTATAATAATAGTTATAATTCAGCTCATGCACCAGTGTGTCCTTGGGCCCCGTGCCATTGGGGGCTTCTAGCTAACCCCAGAGGGAGTGTCTGTCAAAGTGGCCAAGTTTGTTTTGGGTGGTGCGGGATCAGAGACTTGTAATAATTAAACTACAGGGTATTTATGTGTATAATATATGCTACTGTCTGGTGCGAGATGATTAACTGTAAGTTACATGAAAATGAGAAAGGGCGGTTTTGTGGAAAAAATGGGATGCCCTCTCTTCCGGGTAAGTTCGTGGAAGAATAAGAAACGAATTGAAGGTATGAGTGTCTTGACTCTTGAGTCAACTTTGGAAAATCCGTTTCCTTTCTTTCTTTCTGGCCTTTTCCTAAATTTTTTTTTGAAAGGCTTTGGAAAACAATTAAACAAAATTGACCGGAGAGTCAATGCAGCAGATGGGATGGGCCCCATCCCCACTTTCCTAGCACCTTCCTCCCATCCCCAGCTTGCAGCTCTTTAATTTTCTTGACTTCCTGACGCGGTGGTTTGGATGTTGTGATGATGAGACAGACTTTACTTTCCTCCCTCTTTCTCATTTTTGTCAAATTTTATCATATAACAGTTTTTGTTAAAAGCTTTTTTATTTTATAACAAATTTAAATTGTTAATATAATAAAACATTGTATATTGCAATGTAATAGAGATAATTATTGAAAATTTAGTACTAACAAATCTGTAGACTTTTTTTTTTTTTTCATTTTTTCTTTTTTCAAAAGGTGAAAGCAAAAACTACCCAAATGTTTTCTAATTAATTAAACAACTTTAATTTACGTCTCTACCTAATTGTCGGTTGCCTTAGTTGTCTCTTTTTTCCTTTCATATTTTTCTTTTTCAAAGCAAAAATTTACCCAAACATTTTCTATACCACTTGATATCTCTACCTAGAATCTTGAATGGTCGACCGGAACCTTTATTTATTAAAGAAATTGAACAGTTGCAACATCCGTCACTTCTATAAGTTTCTTCAAAGGAGAGTTTAATCGTATATGGTGCACTGCCCCACGAGGTCTCATTCCTTTGTAGCCGGCCATGAATTTCTTTTTGTGTAGTCTACCCCAGATCCATTATTTAAACTTCGTTTCAATTGACTTACTTTCTTAGTCCTCCCTTTTAAATATAAAAGTAGATATAGTGAAATCTTCTTTAAACTGGATATCCATGGTGCATTGACAGATGGCATTGATCTCTCAGTTCTTTTAGTACTCCTCTAGTCTCTTTTGATCACAGCTTTCTTCAATGGCTACTGTAAGA
This sequence comes from Euryodendron excelsum, assembly GCA_033060915.1. NCBI lineage: Eukaryota > Viridiplantae > Streptophyta > Magnoliopsida > Ericales > Pentaphylacaceae > Euryodendron > Euryodendron excelsum. The sequence goes on from CM065379.1 coordinate 44,462,042, forward strand.
GCCGAAGAAGCCTCCTCTTCTTCCACTTCTCAATGCCCTTATCACGTGTTCTTAAATTTCAGAGGCAAAGACACCCGCAAAACATTCACTGACCACCTCTATACGGCTTTGGAGAATTCAGGGTTTCGCACCTTCAGAGATGATGACGGGGTGGAGAGAGGGGAAAACATTAGGTTTGAACTGGAGAAAGCAATTCAAGAGTCGAGGATTTCAATAATCATCCTCTCAAAAAACTACGTGTCTTCAAGTTGGTGCCTTGATGAGCTTGTCATGATCCTCCAACGCAAGAACTCCTCTGGACATTTAGTTCTACCTGTCTTCTACGATGTGGATCCATCCGAAGTAAGGAAGCAAACCGGAAGTTTTGCAGAAGCATTTGCGAGACATGAAGAGAGGTTAAAGGCAGAATCAGGGGAAAGAAGAAATGAAGGAACGGAAAGGGTGGAAGGATGGAGAGCAGCACTCAGAGACGCTGCAGATATAGCAGGGATGAATTTACAAAATCAAGCTGATGGGTAAATTACCTCTGAACTCCTTTTTTTTTTTTTTTCAAAGCTAGGCATCAATTCATGCTTCGTGGTAGTCTTCTTGTAAGTAGTAGTTAATAAATGCAACTAATTATTTCGTCGTCACACCAACCCATTTCTACTCTTAAGAAGAACCAGAACAAAAGCACATTTATGGCCGTTTGGTACTTTTTTTTTTTTTAACTTTTTTGGTTTAGTTTTTTTTTACTTATAAGCAACAATAAGTTAGAATTTTTTTACTTTTTTTGCTTTTATAAGCTAAAATTAAGAAAAAAAAACTAAAAAATAAAAAAACCAAAAAAATTGATTTTTTTAAGCCTGGCCGCCCTAGGGCCCTTAGACCAGAGGTTATACTGGTAAAAAATCATAAGCAGTTGAGGTTGTTGGGAAGAGAGGGCATCGGCTTCACGATAGGGAGTTCTTAAAAATATCCAAAAATTAAAATAAAAAAAGAGTTGAATTAATTAACTTTGAGCTTTTTAAGATTGCTCATCCCTTTTAAGCAATTTGCCAGTGGTAATTCATTTCAATTAACAATTTTTTTTTTTTTTGGAAATTTGACCTATTATTCAAAAGTTTTATACAAATTAGCTTTCTACATAACAAATTGCGTGGGGGAGGGGAGGGGAGGGGAGGGATTGGAACATGATTGTGAATACCCTTTTTTTTTTTTTATTCCATCCAATTGTTTGAACAATGACAATAAGTTAGCCATTTTGCTCATTATTGCACAAGAATTTGAGATTTATTTGAAGTCATTGCATTCTTATTCTGATTTATTATTTTTCCTCTTGATTGCAACCCTTAGACACGAGGCAAAGTTTATCCAGAAAATTACGAGTGTGGTTGGAGACAAACTAAGTCGCACAATCTTGGATAGTGCACCCACCTGATCGGAATACATTCTCGAGCCAAAAATATTCATCTTTGGTTACAAGATAGGTCAACCGATGTTAGTGTAGTCGCAATTTGTGGGATGGGTGGAATAGGGAAGACCACCGTTGCCAAATTTCTATACAATCTGAACTTTTCAAGATTTGAAGGTAGTAGTTTTCTTGCAAATGTGAGAGAAGTTTCAAAACAACATGATGGTTTGCTTCGTTTACAAAAACAACTTCTTTCAGATATAGTAAAGGGAAGGAAGGAAGAAATATACAATGTTGATGAAGGAATTGTTAAGATTAAAGAGGCCATATGTCGCAAAAGAGTTCTTGTAGTTCTTGATGATGTGGATAAACACGACCAATTAGAGGCAGTACTTGGAATGCGAGATTGGCTCTTTCCAGGTAGTAGAATTATCATAACTACTAGGCATGAGCAGTTGCTAGGGGTTTATAAAGTTTGCATGGTGCACAAGATTGACAAATTGGATTGTGATGAATCCTTAGAGCTCTTCAGCTGGCATGCCTTTGGACAAGAACTTCCCATTGATGGTTACATGGAGGACTCAAAAAAGGTGGTGAATCACTGTGGAGGGCTTCCATTAGCTATTAAAATTTTGGGTGCTACTCTATGTGGGAAAAGCTTAGATATATGGAAAAGTCATTTAGAAAAATTGAAAGAAATTCCAAATAATGAAATCCTTGAAAAACTCAAAATAAGCTACGACTCTTTACAAGATGACCACGACAAAGATTTATTCCTCCATGTTGCTTGTTTCTTTGTTGGAAAGCACAAAGATTGCACAGTTACAATCCTAAATGGATGTGATTTTCACACAAGGGTTGGGATTCAAAATCTCCTTGATAGATGTTTGTTAACAATTGATGAATGTAATAAGCTAGCAATGCATCAATTGGTTCAAGATATGGGAAGAGAAATTGTTCGCCAAGAATCGCCTAAGGAGCCAGGAAAACGTAGCAGACTCTGGAATCTTAACGATTCCTTTGATGTCTTGAGAGAAAATTCTGTAAGAATTAACCCTACTCCTCATGTATATTTGTATGTTCATATTTGCTCATCAATGTTAACCTCCCCTCCGTTTTTCTCATTCTTTGTCAGGGCACCAAAAAAATTGAAGGCGTCATTCTGGACATGCAGTTGTTGAAGGAAGATAAATATGCCAGGACAGCCTTGGGTGTAAACAGAAAACGTCGCTTCGAAGAATTCTTCGACAAATCATTGTTTTCAAATGTAGGCAATTCACTTAAAAGATATCGTTTTGGCTTCTTCTCTTGGCACCCAGTTAGAACTGCTCCAGGAGATTCAAATCAAGTCGCTTTGGAAACTGATGCATTTGCAAGGATGTGCAAACTAAAACTTTTGAAGCTCAGAAATGTACAACTCAATGGAAGCTATGAAAGATTTCCAAAAAAATTAAGATGGCTGTATTGGCATGGATTCCCTTTACAATCTGTACCTAATGATTTCCCTTTGGAGAGAATGGTTGTCCTTGAAATGCCTTCTAGTAGCTTGAAAAATCTTTGCGATGGAACCAAGGTAACTTACACATTTCTTTATATATGTTTCTCGTTTCTCAATTTTGAAATTTCATAGGATTTTCAACAAAAGTACTAATATCCCCCGTTTTTCTTCTTTACAGTTTCTTGAATTCCTAAAAATCCTTAATCTTAGTCATTCCCATAGTCTCGCTGAAACTCCTGACTTCTCAATGCTCCCCAATCTTGAGCGACTTAAACTTGAAAATTGTGCAAGTTTGGTTAAGGTTCATGAATCTATCGGACACCTAGAGAGACTTGCTATGTTGAACTTGAAAGATTGCAAAAGTCTAAGGAAGCTTCCAAAAAGCATTGTTATGCTAAAATCTCTGGAAATACTTGACATCTCTGGTTGCTCAAATCTTGAGAAATTGCCAATAGAACTGGAGACTATGGAGTCTCTAAAAGTATTTTGTGCAGATGGAACTGATATAAATCAATTAATCGCTACTACTTGGGAGGTCCGAGGATGGCATTCGTTGATTTGGCCTTGGCTACTGAAACCAAGAAAAAATCCAGAAACTTCATGGGCTTCTTTACCACGGACCTTGGTAAGCATAAGTCTTGTGAACTGCAATCTATCTGATGAAGCCTTCCCGAGGGATATGAGCAACCTATCCTCGTTGCGGGAATTAAATCTGAGTGGTAATCCAATTTGTAGCCTCCCAGATTGCATCAGAGATCTTACTTGGCTCCAGTTTCTTTACTTAGAATCATGTGCCAGGCTCCAATCAGTTGTAGTGGGACATAATTTACAAGATTTGTGGACCCGTAACTGTGAATTGTTGGAGAAAATAAGATATCCAAGCCGTCCAGGAGGCATAGTTCATGTGGATTGTGATAATCTAGTTGAAATTATGGGCGTGTTCAAGTTAGAACCGATAGGAAATGTTGACGCGGAGATAATTAACAATTTGGGCTTGTCCAACTTAGGATCCATGGGCAAACGAAATGTAAAGCTGATTTCACCCTTCACGTCAAAGATGCTTCCTCTCCAGGTGCTCTCTCTCTCTCTCTCTCTCTCATTATGTAATGGTTAAATTATGCTTTCTGTGGCACAGGGATGTCACGACCGACATATATTTTATGCTTATATGCCGGGAAGCAAGGTTCCAGCCAACTGGTTCAATCTAATGAATACAGGATCCTCAATATCTTTTACTGTGCCTTCTTCTTCACATGATGATGATCTTAATTTCAGAATCCGAGGCTTGAGCGTGTGTTCTGTTTATGCACTTTCCAACAATGAACTTTCCAATATTCCTGATTATCGGTTTAAAAGTGACGTACATACTATAATCAGTAATACGACCAAGAGATTGAAGTGGAGCCATTGCCCACATTTCCTTGGTTTTCCAGAAGCTGCTGATGAGGATATGATGTGGTTAAGTTACTGGAAATTTGAAAATCCATTGGAAGGTGGAGATGAGCTGAATATTAGAGTCGTAGCAGGGGAAGATTTTCAAGTAAAGGAGGTTGGAGTACACCTTGTGTTGTGCAAGGAGCAAGGAGAAGAAAAAGAGGACACTAGCCATGGAGAAGCCGCCCCCGCCCGGGATATCCATTTGTATGGGGAAGTCATTCCCACAAAACCGTCTGAGAGCACAACAGGAGGCTACCGTCTCGGCATTCATAAAAGGAATTGCGAGTACTGTCCTCCGGGTTCGTGCTTAGAGAAATTAAACAGATGGGTATCTCCCGCCGGAATATGGATGCCATGGGCCCATCATCTAACGAAGGCATCGGCCCATCCACCGCCACATTGAGTTCTACTTTTGAGTCAATTAGTCCGTGTTGAATCATAGTGATGTGATTGTTACTAAACTGATGCTGCTCACTGATTTAGTACTATTTTGTTCGTATGTCACTTTCTTGAGCAATTAAGTTTATTTTTGTGATGTATTGAAGTTTTTCTAATTCTAAATGACCAACTTTAGTTAATCTTCTTGCTCTTTTAGATGTATTAGTGGTTGTTTACGTACATTGCACGTGATATGTTTTATTGAGATATTTTATAATATGCATTATTTTAGAGGATAATAACAAATTAATTAGCACATATGTTGTTTGAATGATATCAAGTTTGTTGTAAAAAAAGATAGTATTGCTGATGTTCAATGCGCCTAAAAAAATCTTCTATTAACCTAGATGTAAGGAAATTGGTTCTGTTTTTAACACCAAGAGGATAAAAGTTATGGTTCACGTTCATCACTAATATAAACCTAAGCCAACATAAATCTTTATTGTATGACTATAGTTTATATGAGAAAAATTGAAGCAAGATAATTTAGTTATGCTATTTTAGAAAAAAGTGGATTTGAAAAAAATATATATGAATTCAAAATACAAATGAAGAATTGTGCAAACAAATTGATGTATTTTGTTTTTGTATATGATTTCATTACAAGGAAAATTAAAATTTTGTAACTTTAGGCAAATCAGACAAAAGAAAAAGTTAAGGCACTAAATGTTGAGATTTCATCACAAGAAAACATAAAATCATGTGACTTTAGGCAGATCAAACAAAAGAAAGTTCATAAAGGTTGGGTCCTTTTGTGGGTTGCTATAAAAATAATAAAAAAAAGACAAAAGAAAAAGTTTGAGAGTAGATGTGTCACATTAAATAATTGATATAAAAAAATAAAAGATGTTAAATTATTGAGCGTTAATGTTCTAAATAATTGAGCATGTCCTGCAAATATTGCAATACATTAGCATCCGGGATGTGTCTTCCAATATGGCTTTGTGATGCCCATTAACTCTCTTGAAGGATCTTCTTCAATGGAATCCTATTTCTCAGCTTTAGCCTTCTAATACAAAGTTCTAACATGTCTGCTGTCATGGTTTTCCTCTGCCTTCTGTGATTTGGCAAGTGAAATTCTTTGCATTGAACTTGTTATTTCTTCCTCTGCCACTACATCTTTAGGGGTGCTACTTCCATAGCTTTATCCTTAAGTTCTTGATCACGAGCCCTAACAGCTAGGTGTGTTTTCCTTACCCACCCAGATCTTCCCTCTGCCATCATTTTCATTTGTTGATAGCTTCCTGCACAAAATCAGCAAGATTTTTATTGTGTGACGAAGTACAAGTCAATCACGAAACTTAATAGGAAGAATGACTTCTTTTTTTCTTTTGTATTTTTTTCCTTCTTTCTTTTCTCTTTCACCTAAAAAAAAATATTTTTTGTTACTCCAAAATCCCCATTACCAGGTTTTGGATTCTCTACCACTGCTAAAATTGTGTGTCTCATACTCTTAATTTGGCCAATAGCATGCACACTTCAGCAATGCATGAGTCATATTGATAAAGAAAGGATAACTGCATGTGAGTTGTAAATTTTCTCCTTAATTGCTAGTAAATCGAACAAACTAATTACAGAAATCCTTATATCCCACACAAATGTTATTGATCTCTATGGTTTCCAGTAATTTTCCTACTAATAAATTCAATTTAGCATATAAAAGTGATCATATTGTAATCATTCAAGCAAAGAAGACAATAAAATTTCAATTAACACAACAGATCTCAAGATAATTAGTTTTCAGACAAACACGTGCTTGGAAATGATAATCCAAAAATAACAAGAATACCAGAAACTGCTCTCTCTCTCTCCCTCCCTCCCTCTCTTAATTAGACAAAGATGATTATTTATTAAAATAGGAAATCTTAAGGTAGAGAATACCTTGTGCAATGCCTATAGCAATTTCAACGTGCATTAGTCACTGGGGTAATACTCTTCTATTGTGATCTGCAAATAATTATCCAAGTGAATTTTATGTCAGCTTGAACAATAAAGCAGAGAATTCCACAGAAACATTAATATTGAAATATATTGAATGTTCCCTTGACGTTGCAAACATAGTTCGCCACGAGAAATTTGGATTAAAAATCTGTTCTGGAATATTCATATATATATACTAACAATAAACCTGTGCATAGCACAAAATAAAAAGAATATATGTTAATTATAAAACTTTTATGAAAAACAAATTATCAATTATAAACACTAATAATATGATTTATACTGAATTATAATAATCATTATAGTCTTAAAATAAAGATTACAAGTAGATTGTGAAAGAACAAAAAAAAAAAGAAAATTTAACTTCCAATAAAAACTAAAGTTGTAATGTGAACATTCTAAAGTAGTTTTTTCAGTCTATGCGTTACATATTTTAGACAATTTATTTGTTAAGTATGCTTAATACTATCAATAGTACACATATAACTACTCAAAAACTGATAATTTACCTAAAAATTATTTGAATTTTTAACTTAAAGAGATTTGATTTTTCATCAAGTACTTAATATACATAGTAGGAGAAACTATTATGTAGGTCCGGAACAATACATCATCATGATGATGTGGTGTGCTCAATCAATTAAAAATAAATACATCATATTTTGTTGTCAACTCAACTATATAAGTAATAAATATGAACATGTTAGGAACGTTGTTATTTTTATTATTCTAAAAATTAGGTCAATCAACCTAAAAAAATAGGTAAATCAACCTAAAATAGTATATGGATAATAACATAAACATGTTAGAAACTTTGTTATTCTATTATTCTAAAAATTAGGTCTATCAACCTAAAATAAGAATATATGTTTATTTTTAATTGGTTGGGCACACTACATCAATATGCTTTGAAGTTCCGAACTGACTAAATAATTCTCACATGGTAGAGTATAGTTTTCACACTTATTTTAGTGAAGTAACTTAATCTTAAATAACTAGTTAGAAAAATTAAAAACTTAAAATTACTAGCAGTAACAACTCAACAGCTCAGTTATACTATATCAAATGTACATTTGAATCTAATAATCATTTTAAAGAAAATTTAATAAAATTTTAGTCAGCGTCAATTATAAAAAAATATAATTAAGTCATGTACATAGTGATGTTCTTATATTCGGTATACTTGCCTAGATTAAGATCAATTTGGTCCTATTTTAAAATGATCGATCTGAGATGATAACATGGTATGTAGCATAAAATTAAAGATGCTCATAACTTTCAACTTTAAAAACCTCCTAACATATATATATTTCTTATGTGTCTTTCTAAAAAGAGAAATTGAAGTTATTTGAATAGGAAATCACAATTTTGAACTAAAAGAACAACTTCTATATATATATATATATATATATATAACCGGTTTCTACTCCTTTGGTGGGCATATTAGTGAAACAGAGGTGTTCTGCCAAATTCCAAAGAAGAAAGGTCCAAGTATCATTCAATTGATATGGAAACATGCCACAAATCAAGCTCAACCAAGATGCAAACTAGTTGTCACATAACGATCCTTTGCCTCCTATTTGTGTCCCATTCTTTGCCCTATTATTTCTACTGGGTCATGTCATCATTATTAATGACATATTAATGTTTATTTTATTTTTTACATATTGGATTTGATAAATATACAATTAAGTAATAAATCAATATAGAAATTATTTCTAAATCAAAACTCATCCCTCTAATATGATGAAAACCCTAGTATTTTATTGTCTGTCTTCAACAGGCAATCATCAAGGTGTAGCAAAGAAAACTACTGGAAGCCGTAATCAAATTTGAAGAACTTTTTTTTTTTGTTATATCAAATTTTAAGAACTTGATTCGTTATTTTTGCCGTTGTTCTATTAGGATGATGTTTGTAGGATTATTTTTTTTTAATTTTGATAAAGACTTTTGAAACCCCAACAAATTGATCTGTAACAAAAAAAATTATTATTTCATTCTCAAACTTGAGCTGGCACATTCAAGTTCTCAAGAACGATATGCTTACTAACAAAGAAAGATGAATTACTCTGCTGGGAGAGATGAAAAATATACAAAAATACATTTATATCTATAACTGTAAAAAGTAGATATAGACAAAGATTAAGGGTTGCAATCTTTCAGAGAGGGATGGTATTGGTTTAGGAAAGATTTCAATATCCAGATTTCTTTTTTGATTTTCTTACCTATTATAAATTTTATTCTTATATTTGTTAAATGTAATAAATGACAAAATTTTAGCGTTCATCTTTATCACTAGTGATGACATGGCCCAATAAAAATAATGAAATAGAGAAAGGGACACAAAGAGGGGGGAGAGGATTTGTATTCGTTGTCACGGATTCGATATCTCACAGTCCCACATAATACCCTCAATCACAGCCATTATCAATTGTAATATTTCAGCCATGGTTCATTCATGTTTCCTTTTTTGTAAAACACATGTTCTCCTTCTTGTATAGAATCTTTTGTATATATAGGCAATATACTCTCTTTCCCAGCTCATCTTGAGAAGAGAATTAAAAAACTCTTTTGTCTTTAAGGCAATGTAAACAGAGGAAGGATTGAAATATATAAAAATATGTTCTACTACCTTTGGTGGGTAATGTAAACTGTGAAATGCTTGAATCGTCTGTCGTCGTCGTCGCTAAAGAAAACAATAGAAAATATTGTTTCCAGTGCAAGGGGTGTGCATAATATGTTAGCAACAAATAAAGGTTTTTCTTTGTAATTTCTATATGATTGATGGATAACGGTAACACAAGGAGGCTTGAATGTATCAGGGTGGTTTGGAGAAGTCGCGTCCCAATTGGTTGGATTGGAAAATGTCATTTGTTTTTTCCTGAGGGGCATATATGGAACTACAAGTTTGGGAAACACTTTGGAGAGTCTTCTGTTTTTTTTTTAAATAGTAGTGATGGTTTCAAATATTCAGATATCAAGATGATTTGTTGCATTTGATTAATGGCCTGTGGAGTGGTGGAGTTGAGTTTTAATTATAATTATTTTTTCTATCGATAAGAAATAAAGAAACATAGGCACTCATTTTTATTAAAAATAATTAACAATCTCAATAACTACCACAAAAATAACAAACAAATATAAATCAATGAAAGGAATTGAACTCAAGACCTCAACAACTAAGGTACTTGATGATGCCATCCAAGTGCTTGATGAAATACTTATGCGTGATAGGCCGATATTTAGTCTCTGCCCAACAACGGCAACACTGTCGTTGTATCAATTGTGAATGTAAAGAAAAAGGGTTAATTTTCCTTTGTACCCTTACTCTTTACTCCAACTTTAAAACTTTCATTTTTAATTGTAATAATTTATCCCTTTCACCTCTAATTTATTACAATGTCAACCTTCTACTATTGTTCGATAGAAAATAAACGAAAAATTAGCATATGGCAAATATGTTGCTTTTTCCAATGGATAAAGATGTAAAATCATACTTATTCTTTATAATTTATCACAAATTTTTCTTAAATCACTTCAAAAATATGAGTGTAATCAACTTTGTGATGTATATAATGTAATTAAGTTTTATGTAAAAACTCTCAATTCAACTCACGTGTAATATATATGAATCTTTAGGATGAAAATGAGTTGGATTTTACATACTTGACCCTTGAAAAAGGTTATGTGATTATTACATACTAATTTTTTTGTTAATTTCTCAAACAGAAGGTTGACATTGCAACAAATTAAAAATTTAAGGACTTAATTATTACAATTGAAAGTGAAGGTCCTAAAGTAAATTTAGTTTAAAGTGTAAGGCTGCAAAGTGTAATTAATCCGAAAAAAAAAAAAAGCAAAAGCAGCAAGAATCTGATTGGTTGATTCTGCAAGAAGTATAAATTGGGTAAAGCCTATGAGATGCTGAAGGTGATGGAGCAAGCTGGAGTGAAGCCTTAATGGCGTCAACTACAACACTTTGACTTCATGTCTCGGGTATTTTGGTTTTTCCACCTTTTCGTTGAAATTAGTGTCCCTTTTTTTAGTCCCTTAAACCCGCGTTAACCAAAGGAGTATAGTGTAATCGTCCAAATCTCAAGCTATTCTTATATATTTTATCTACAAAATTTTTTAGTTTACTAGATTAACAATTTGCGGATTCCCACGTTGCTAGCGGCTATCCTGAACTTGATGAAGTATGAAAGTCGTGATAGCGAACACCAGTTTTACTTTCCTCTCTTTTTCTTCTTATCCTTCCTGAGTTCATCAATGTCAATCTTATGAGAATGCTCAATCCAAATTGAAGCGACCATCCATTGGCAAATCAAACAAGCACACTCTAACATGAATTAAATCAAAATCATGCAATTTTTCCCCCCGCCCCGATGTGAGTGAGTGGCAATATATATATAGGTCCCTTAATGAGCAGAAACATCTATGTGCTAAGTGGAGTGGTGATTTAAACTGGGAGCTAATATTAATTCCTTTATTTTTGAGTTGTTTGCAGTTAAAGAGAGAGGAGAGCAGCAAGCAGTGATCGATATAGGTGGTTCATTTATATTTTAAAGCTCTGTACAATGGCTGCTATAAGAGCCCAAGAAGCCTCCTCTTCTACGTCTCGGTTTGCTTACCATGTCCCACACTATACAGCTTTGGTTGGTGCTGGTTTTGGCCCTTTTAGAGATGATAACAATGAAACTAAGAGAGGATAAAATATTAAGCTACAGTTGCAGAGAGTTATAAATGAATCTAGGAGCTCGATAATTGTCTCTTCGAAATATTACATTTCTTCAAGATGGCACCTTGACGAATTTGTGATGATTCTTGAATGCAAGAGGACCTCTAAACATGTTGTTTTGCCAGTTTTCTATGATCTGGATCCATCCCAAATTAGGAAGCAATAAGGGATTGTTGCAGAGGAATTTGCCAAACACAAACCTCAATTTGAGGCAGAAAGTGATGATAGAAAAAAGAAATATGAGTTGGACAAGATGGAAAAGTGGAGGGCAGCGCTTCGAGAAGTTGCAGCAGGGATGGTGTTACAAAATCAAACTGATGGGTAATTTCCTCATAAATTCCTAACTTGATGCTTTTTTTGTAGGTGTTTTGAGTAGTAATTGAGAACTATAATTCTCCTCCACCTCCTCTTCTTCTTCTTCTTCTTCTTCTTCTCCAACAACTATTAATACACTTTCACAAACTTTTAAGGAAAAAAAAAAGAATATGAAAAGAAGCTGCATATGTGAATTAACTGTTAAAGATGAGTTTTTGTGTGTAATATGTAAAGGGATTTCAAATTCAATCACTCCTCACAACCCTTTGTAGTGGCTATCATTCATGAACTTGAGAATATAATCAGTCAATATATATATATATATATATGTATTTATATGCAAAGAGAAAATCCCATACAAAAAAAAAAATTCATATAAAAGGCATTACCTTTAGTAGCTAAAGGTTTGGAGATTGGATAGGTACATAACACACACAAAAAGTAATACAATTGCAACACTTAAATCTCAAGAACAAGGATTTCCTTTAGCTAGGTTGGAGAAATTATAATTGTGTTCATGATAACACAATTATAAAAGTATGATTCTTGATCTCCCTGGGTTCGGGATACCATTAATGAGATGACTACATGATAAAAGGTATTTAAATAAAAAAATAAAAAAATGTATACATAGCAAAAATGATTTGCTAGCACGTAGAATAGAAGGAATTCCTATAGCACGTAGAATAGAAGCAAAAATGCATGGCTTGTACAAGGGGATGTGAATGTTCAGTTTTTTTTACAAGTGATTGTGGCTACTACCATACGTAGAAACAATCATTCCTAATTTCTATTTTAAAACCTTTCCAACTACAAAACATTAAATCTCCTATTTCTTAAATCTCAGGAGAGATCATTACAAAATATTTTTCCACTTAAAGGAGATGAAAAAGCCTAAGAGCATGAATTTGCCTATAGAGATTAATTATCCAAAGTATCCAACTATAAAAAAGGTGAATTTTCTAAATTCGTCAATCCGATGCGTAACTTTAAATTAATAAAGTAAAGAGACAAGATACACAGGATTTTAGAGTGAAAACGTTATCAACTAGGAAAAAAATCACAGGGACACACACAGCCACTAACGTACTCAGCACTATAACTTTGAACAATTACAAGAATAAACTTGCAACCCAACCCATTGATCCATAACTCCGTGTCCATACACAACTACGGTAGAAGTTTCAAACTTGATTACTAGACACTCACGATTCAGCGTTCTCCCATGCTATCGACGTTAACCTTTGGAATCCGCCAAAGACAATATGTGTGAAGTTTTGTTGTTAACCATAATAAACATGCCAATAAACTAGGAAAGCACAATAAAATTCTCGTAATAGCAGACAATCTCTCTAATTGTATGCACGCGTTTTATGAAGCCTTTGGAACCTTTATATAGAATTTGGAGTGTTTGAAAAACTTTAGACGAAGTGTAAGTCAAAGTAGAAAAGGTTTCCAAACATACCAGAATTGAAATCTCATGTCCTTAGTTCTGTTGAGCATTTGAATGGTTTGGTTTGCTGTTCAAACACCTGTGCCATTCGAACGCAAAGCAAAGTCTTCGTTCTCTCTGTTTTGCCTTTGTTATAATACCTTGATTCATTTCTACACTTTCACACATCTATTTAAATATTGAAATTACATAAAAAGTGATTTTGCTCAGAATTAGCTAATTTAAAAACCTAACAATCTCCCATTTTGGTAATTCTGTGACAAAACGTAATAAATAGCAACATACATAGAAACGACTCAAAATTACAAGAGTAAGATGAAGTCAAGATCTCAACATGTCCAAAGCGTCTTAAAAAATCCATAGCTGCCCTGTACATCCACATCTTAACAAATCTTGTGAAAAGCAACTGTAGGAAAAAAAATAATATGCATATATAAGTCAAAGTAGCAAGCAACCAATCAACTAGAAAGTTTTAAGATTGGTCAATAACAGTGTATGACATGTAGAGAGTAATTACAGGACCTGAGCATTGTAGTAGACACAAAATACACTCAATGAATTGAAATTTTCAACATCTTATGCACAAGAGTGTAATTTGTGGAAATAGCCATGTGGGTGTTCTCAATGAACTTGAAAGCTATAGAATTGAAATGAACACTAGCAAAGATTAAAGTTAAAAATTCTCGAGATAATTTCACAACTAGAACATATGCCAATCATGCTTGTGTGATTTCGAGTATGGAAACTCTCCCTTAATGAGATCATGTATAAAACCTTTTTAGGAGCTGAATTTTTCTTTTGTATGGCTCAAGGACTTTTCTCCCTTTTGTGCAATCTCAATACTTAAAACATGGTAGCCCTTTCTACAAGTTTACCGAGAGGGTGCATATTTTGATATACATTTATAGTGGCTTTCACACATGTTAAGTTAGAGAGTGTTAAGTTGGTCAATCTAGTATGCAACTATCTTAGAAAATATAAGAATAAAGCAAACTAACAAAAATCACATACAGTTTTCATCCAACCCAAGCCCACCAAGTGTGCTCAATATGCACAAGACATATGTTTCCAACTTTACTCACAATGTAAGCAAAGATGGAGAAATTTCAATATAGATCATGTATTAAATGCCTAACAATGTATATTATCATTGTCATAAGCAATTACTCAACAAATCACAAAAATACTAATGACCTATAATTAGAAAATATTTTTGGTATTTTTAAATTAAAAAAACAATTTAAAATAAAATAATCCCTAAAATCTACAACAAAGATCATAACACTAGGAAGAAAATAAGAATCAAATAACTTCCTATACTACGTCAGAACTCTAATAAGAAGGGTCAACCCCTACAGACTTTTGAGGGGTAATTAATGCATTCAAATCAGATTTAGACTTTTTCATTTTTTAAATTACTTGTCTGAGTTGACTTGCTTGGGTGTTCAGATCCTTTTTCTATCTTTGCAGTGCATTATCAGGTATTCTAGATTACATAAAATGAAAAGATTTTTCTAAATTTTGAAACTAATTGCATCTAGACCTAATATGTCCCACAACACCACAATGATGGCACAAAGGAACAAATTTAGGACATGTAGTTCTCTATACCTTAAATTGCCATGCGTTCGAACGCCAATATTGACCGTTTGAACGCCGAGGTCGGATGTTCGAACGCCAACAGTTCGAACACATTTTGGGTCAGTTCGAACGTGGCGGAACATCAAAACTCAAAAAATTGGGAACATATTGGTTGGTTTTACTTGTTTCTGAATTCTTGATGCTTCTAGTTCGTCCTAGTATGTCTAAAAAGTAGGTGGATTAATAGGAGGAATGAATTTCGTTTTATTGCGCTATGTAGACCATCAAATCAGATTCCATCTTTGTCTCCAATTCATTTTTTAATGTTGCAGATGTGATCAATCTTCTTGGAACTTATGTTGAAACCCTTGACAGAATTTTTAGTACAAGATAAATCAGATTTAACAAATTCAAGTTCTTTCTCAAGATTCTTGTTCTTCTCAAGTGCTTCATATAATCTCTTTTTGGATACAATCAATTTTATTGAAAGGGTTATCCTATGGGTTTGAAGTTGACTAATCAAGGCCTGGCTATCCTCAGATTTCTTGCAAAGTGTTTTATGTTCTTGTTGACAATTCTTGAGATTTATAGTCAGATCTTGGTTAATCTTGCCTAGGCTAGACAACTTTGATTTCAACTTTCTGTTATCCCGAATTAATTGAATGAACATGGCTTCTCCAGAGTTAGTGGTATCCATACCTACTATAGGACTGGTCAAATCAATACAATTTGGGTCAATAGGATTTGCAAGGTTTGACTCGGACCTAGGGAGTTTAATAGTGGAATGTCCTTCTCTAGGTATATCGATGATCCCAAGTTTAAAGATCTCACTCGTAGGGTATTTGAAAGATATTGAAAAACAAGGGTGAACCCACTTAAATACCAATTGAAAAAGCTTGGGAGCTTGAATTTGCCAATAGAGATTAATTATCATATGTATCCAACTATAAGAATAGGTAAATTTTCTAGATCTGTCAATCTGATATGCAATTTTAAAGTAATAAAGTAAAGAGATAAGGCGCATATGATTTTAGTGTGAAAACCCTATCAACTAGGGAAAAAACCACAGGGCTATACAGCCACTAACATACTTAACACTATAACTTTGAACATTTATAAGAATAAACTAACAACTCAACCCGTTGATCCACAACTCTACGTTCATACACAATTATGGTAGAAGTTTCAGACTTGATCGCTAGACACCCACGATTCACCGTTCTCCTGTGCTATCGACATCAACCTTTGGAATTTGCCAAAGATGATATGTGTGAACTTTTGTTGTTGACCAGAATAAACACTCCAATAAACTAGGAAGCACAATAAAGCTCTCTCAATAGCTAGATAATCTCTCTAATTGTATGCATACGTTTTATGAAACCTTTAGAGCCTTTATATAAAATTTGGAGTGTTTACAAAACCTTGGACAAAGTGTAAGCCAAAATAGGAAAGGTTTCCAAACCCGACAAGGATGAAATCTCGAGTCCTTAGTTTTTTCGAGCATTCAAACGGTCTAGTCGACCGTTCAAACGCCTCTACCGTTCAAACACCCAAGCAGGTCATTCGAACATAAGACAAGTCTTTGGTCTCTCTGTTTAGCCTTTGCTGCAATACCTTAATTCATTCCTATACTTTGACACATTTTTTGTCTAAAGGCTGAATTATGTACAAAGTGCTTTTACTAAGAATTAGCCAATCTAAAAACCTAACATGAGACATTGTTGAAATAAACTAGAAGCAATGTAGCCATGCATCAATATTTGATTTGTTAATGATGAGACATGTAAGGTAGTGGGTAAAAGAGAATTATTTCATATGGAGTATATGTTTGTTGGAGGTTTTTTAAATCAATAGATGTTACATTAAACCCACAAATTTAAGATGAAACAAGAAGTACGAAACAAAACAAAATAAACGTATATGCAAAGTTGGCACATACATGAGTGTGTGAAAACTATTGCATCATTTCGGTGGGGGGTTTTTTTGTATAAAAATTCTATAGAAATAGAGTTTTCAATAGCTAAAATGGTGAATTCAATGGTACAGTGACTGTATGAATTTGTGATATACAACATATTTCTTCCATGGAATGAGATTCTTAATTGGTTGAAATGTGATCACAAGAGTAGAGGAGGGTATCATCATCAATATCTTTTACCATTCCCTCACTTCCTACTCTTATGATTCGAAGGCTTAATGTTTGTATTGTCTGTGCGTGTCCATCAAAGGCAATGTGGTGTACTAAATGTATTAGAATCAATAACTAATCTAGGGATCTGAAATTGGCATATAAGCCTATAATTCATGGCATTCTAGAGGGAGAGAAAGAGGTGGCATGGTTAAGCAATTGGAAAATAGCAAATCTACTAATGGAAGGTGGAGACAAAGTAAATGTCTAGATGGTAATTGGATACCAGGTGATGAGTAGTACAGATCTGACCACACCAACCAGAAGCACTACCAGCCCAGGCCTACCAAGCTAGGCGGAGTGCGACAGGTTTGACGAAGCCCCTATCGTGCCAAGTCTGCCCCTAAGGAGCCTGACGACAACTGGGGGTCTGAGATTCCATCGATAATACTCTCACCGTACCATTATCCATAAATGGTCAACCAAGATTTAAGGAATCATAATCAATTCAAATCACCCACCGGGATTGAAGGCAAGCAATCATGCCGAGATCACTAGATGAGCCCACTATAAATGGAGAGTTTAATCCCAAAGAAAGGTACACCATTATTCACTACTCTCAGCGATAGTTTACTGCATCATCGGTTGGAGCCATCTGTGGGAAGTGTGAAGCTTTTGTTTTCATGGTTGATACTAGATCAATGGTTCAAAATAAATATCAAAGGGTGTTTTCCGCCCAAGGAGAAGGCCGAGATGCTATTAGGATCATAGCCTTAGAATAATAGGTTGCCACCCTAACCACAGGGTTATAACAATTGATATAACAAAACCAAGAGTTGATGTAGCAGATCCCGCCCGTGCCGTCGGCCCTTCCACTCAACTGCGATGACTAGAGTCATGATGGGGAAGCTTAGCCCCAGTGGTCAAAGCCTGCCGATGAAATCTAAAGCCATGCAAATGACCGATGTCATCACTCCCCACAAAGACGAGCCGTAACAATGACAGAAGGAATCAAGGAGATGATGGATGGTCCTAACCTTTGAGATGACCAACTTAGAACCATGAGGGCTTAATTAGCCAGAGAAATGGAGGTCGTCAAAGCTAAAAACCTCATAACGGTAGATGATTTGGTCAATAGTATTGACTTGCTTTTCAAGGGGTGATGGAGCGGCCCCTACCCCCAAAGTTCAAGATGCCCACTCTCAAGACATTCGACGGACACAAAGACTCACTGGATCACTTGGAAACCTACAAAGCCCTAACGCACCTCTAGGTGGTACCAAACGAGATCATATACCGAGCCTTCCCCACCACCCTCAAAGGATAAGCTCGGATCTTATTTAATAAACTGAAATTGGGAACTATTAGGTCATTCATTCAGCTAAACAAGCTATTCGTGGGCCACTTCATTGGTGGCCAAAGGCAACACCACCCAGCAACGTGTTTGTTGAATATGAAGCAGCAGAAAGAGGAGTCCCTTCGGGACTATGTTGCCAGGTTCAACCGAGAGACCTACAAATGGATGATTAGATGACAAAATGGTCGTGATGGCATTCATAAGCAGGGTATAGTCATAAAAGTTTCTTTTCTCTCTCTTTAATGAGTCGCTTGAGAATATGGCAGAGTTGATGCTCCAGGCTCATAAGCACATGAACACTGAGGATGCCCTTAATTCCAGGTTTGATCAAGTGAAGGGGGCAAAGTAGCACCCAAATAAAAAGAAGAAGATGATTAAGACCAACGCCGATGACTAGAGCTCCAAAGTGCCCTGGGTCGCGAACCAACGTGTGACCAGAGCAGAAGTCCCCAAGAGAAGATTTGAAAACTATACTCCTCTCAACGCACCCTTACAGCAGGTACTATTCCAAGTTCGATTTGACCCAGCCATTAAATGGCCTGCGAAGATGAAATTCCCTCCAGGCCGAGGGGTCCAAGATAAGTACTATCATTTCTGCAGACAAGGAGGATTACATGGACGTAAGGCAACAACTAGAAGGATTCATCAAAAGAGGGAAGTTGGGCCAATTTGTGACAGGCAGACCTCGCGTAAACTAGCATCAGCCGCAACTGTCCCACTCACCAAGCCCTAAAAGGGCAGAACCAAACTAGCAGCCGATCGGGGAGAACAGAGTTATCGCCGAGGGCCTGGCTAGAGGTGGGGGGTACAATGCATCAAGAAAGAGCCATACACTAAAGGCCAGAACCCAGGACTAGGGGGAAGTTATGGTAGCAAAGAGACTGGGTAAGATGCCGCGAGAGGCAACAACCACAATCTCCTTCAACGACGAGGATGTAAAAGGTCTCCACCAACACCACGATGACCCCCTACTAGTAACCATGGTAGTGGCAAACTTCATAACTAAGAGAGTCCTGGTAGATAGCGGCAGCTCGGCCGACATACTCTTTACTTGGGCCTTCGACCAAATGGAGATCGGCCGGGAGAAGCTCCAGCCAATGCACTCACCCCTTGTCGGCTTTACTGGGGACAAAGTAGTGCCACTTGGATCCATCGACCTCCCGGTAACGGTAGGAACCGCCCCCAGCAAATGATAAAGATAATAAACTTTTTGTTGGTAAACTGCCCATCAGCTTACAACACCATCCCAAGACGAACCTCTGTTAACCAACTCTGGGTGGTGACCTCTATCTACCATCTCATGATGAAGTTCCTGACCGACCGAGGAATAGGGGAGCTCTGGGGAGACCAAGCAACTGCAAGACAATGCTATGTGGCTTCCCTTAAAGAAAACAAACCCTAGGAAGCCATGGTGATAAATGAGCTCGATGTTTAGGGTGAGGAAGATCTGGTGCAGGGGGAACTAGTAGAAGATCTAGTCGAGATATAGATTGTTAGGGGCCAACCTAAGAAGATGATAAAGATTGGATCTACCCTTAACGTCGAGCTGAGAAGTACCCTTATCTTATTTCTAAGAAAGAATGACAACGCGTTCGCCTGGACCCATAAAGATATGCTATACATCAACCCAAAAATGATGTCCCATCATCTCAAAATCAGCTAGGCCTACCGTCCTGTTGAACAAAAAAGGCAGGTCTTTGCCACAGAAAGAAACGTTGCTATCACCGAGGAAGTGAAAGGTTGTTGAAGGCAAAGTTTATAAGGAAAGCCCATTACCTTGAGTGGCTCTCCAACGTTGTTTTAGTAAAGAAATCCAATAGAAAATGGCACATGTGTATCAACTTCAACAAAGCGTGCCCAAATGACAGTTTTTCTCTACCCAAGATCGATTTGTTGGTGGACTTAACAACTAGTCATGAAATGTTGAGCTTCATGGACCCGTTCTCAAGGTATAACCAAATAAAGATGGTAGAATAGAGCTAGCTACAGAGACCTACAAGTCTCGATCAGCAAGTCCCAATATAGACGTATGGCCCTCCGACCTTGGCAGTCCCTGGTCATAGTTTCCAAGAAGGCCAAGATGGCCGCCATTCACGCGAGTAAGGAGAAAGACGCTAGTACTTTTGCCCTTATCGTCCTCAAGTTTGTTTCCTCTTCCTAGAGTAGTTCTGGGTTTGCTAGTGCTAGGAAGGGGTTAATACCCCCTACTTCATCAATTCCACCCCCGCCGCCTGTTGTAGCTCTCGGTTCTTCCAGTGGTCAGACTTTGGCTACTCTGCCTTTAACTTAGAAGGAGATCTTGGCCGCCTTCTCGACCAAAATGGTCTTTAACGACTGGAACCTAGCCATGGAATGGATGAAGACTGTTATTGCCTTTCTGACATACAGCCTCTGAAAGGGGATTCTCCGATGGTGCTTGCTCGAGACCTCTTCCATGACTTTACAAAGGTAATGATTAGGGTTTGTCTGGGTTCCTTTCTTTGTTAGTGTTCTGACCCTATTTCTTTATTCTGTAAGCGACCATTAGGTTGGTTTGCTTAAGGCAGCACCACATTTACTGTGAGGGTCATCTTGATGAGCAGAAGAAGGATCTGATGGTGTCCTTCAAGTAGATTGGAGTCTTAAAGATGGAGTTGGAGGGCTTGAAGAAAAAAATCCACGAGCTCAATGCTGCATAAGCCGAGCTAAAGGCTCTGAACGAGGCTTTTCGAGACAAAGAAGGAGTCGCGGGTTGCAGTGAAAAAGAAGGTTGGTGCTGCTGAGAAGGCCTTAGAGACGACGTTGGCCACGGCTGAGCGAGCTGATAAAGTGGCCGCGGAAGGGGAGGAAGTGCTGAGCAATATAATGTCCTACCAGGGGTCGGAGGAGCACAATGCAAAGCTAGCCCATGCTTGTAAGTAGAGTTTTGCTGATTGCAAGTAGACTGCGGCCAAGCTCTTTCCCAACCTTGATTTTACTGTTGTGGAGATGCAAGAGGACTCTGCCTCCATGGCGGTTGATGGTACTAGTGTTGACGAGATGGCTGGCGATGCTCAGTCTCGAACACTTGGTTTTAACTTTTGGTGTTTGTACTCAGATAGTGGTAGCAACCTTTGGTTTTGTCACTTTTATATAAATTGGTTTTGCTTTTTCTGTAGCCCTATCTTTTTTGACCTGGCATTATTGCATGCTTCTTCTATAGCCCTGTCTTTTCCTAACCTAGCATTACCACACTTTATTTATTACTCTACTTTGCTCTACACCCAGGTTTCTTTGTTCGGTATTTGACAAACATATAGACTTTTTGTAGATGACAAATATGGTGTGCTTGAGAGCTTACTTGTGTCCCATATGTCGAGCTTGATAAGGTTTGAGTGCTCTGCTCGGCGTCCATCACTAATTGTGGCTTTGATTGCTTTGGACACATCAACCGTCACTGTGGGGCTTCATTTGATGTCGCCGTTTACAGATATGTTAATTAATGGCTTTTATTGCCATTAATGGGGAGAGGTTAAACGTCACACCTCCTCTTAACTCTCATGGTTGTATATATACAAGGGCCTAATTTACAGTGAGAAGAGAAGTTTGGTTTATGCTTTTGTGTTTTTGGATTCATCTTCTAGAGGGTTGGGTTGTAGTGATGAACTTCGATGTTGTTCTTCCCTTGCCTTCTTATTCTGGGAATGGGAGGGTTCAGGAATTGCCTTCTTTGACTTATATATTTCTTGTCATTTAGAGGAGGCACTTAGTGGAACCCAAGGCCTCATGATGCCTTTAGGGGAGGACTCCTAGCCTTCTCCTTTTTGCCATCTAAGGGCTTGGCTTCTTCTTCGGTTCTGCCAAGTTCCTTCTTGATAGGGGCTGCCGAGGGTGAGCTTGTATCTCGCTAAATCATCTGTGCTTTGTGCCAGGGATTTTAGGGAGATATATCAACAGGTCCCCCCCCCCCAACCCACATCTTTTCAATGCACTTAATTGGCATATCAGTCCTCTTTGTATGTGTATATGGTTTTTAGCCATATAGGTTCTGATTCCAATCTTTGTTCCTTGAAGGTATACTTTTTGTGAAATTGTTGCTAAAATTATTCAAGCAAGTTGACAAGACGTGAGGAAAAATTTTATGGTTTTATATTCGTTATGGCATCCTCCTTTTATCGGAGTGGATGAGGAACATTCAATTTGGGACGGTCATGAAAGGCAAAAAATAGATAAACACCGAACCAACCTTCATTCAATTGCTGTAAAATTGATTCAAGTAACTCATTTGGGGTTTTTTAATGCGTTTCACTTTAAGATGTCAATCATTAATATTCCTACTCCGCACAATATTAGATAGTACGCACCAAGTCATTTACTTGGTGTTTTGATGTTTGGCTGAGGTCTAAATCAAGCATATAGAAGTTCATAGACACTAAATCCATAAAGCATTTTTCCATCTGAATTATTGCCATCATCTTAATTCCAACAATTCGTCAGCTTTTATTTTCCGAAACTTCATTTTTAGATGTATTTAGTCAAAACACATTTATGACATTCTCTTGCTTAATAATATAAGCGTAGCAGTGAATATGACTAATGAAACTCTGTTGGCTAGTAATTTAATTCACTTGTAGTTCATCTTCTATTTAGGGCTTTGTTGAGGACCAGTTTGGCCTCGGTCTAATTGCCAGGGCAGTTAAACAAGGAATTTCCGTGATCAAACCTTTGGGAATTAAGATCTTTAATATGGGAGGCCGTCCAAGACAAGCTCAGGTTAGTATCCCTTAAATGAAAATAATCACTCCACCAAAATGCATACTTCTTGAAATTTGTTGTTGCAGGCTGCTGACACAGATATTTCAGCTTTAGTTGAAATTGAGAAGAATAGTCCACATCGTTTTGAGTTCTTCATGGGCCTAGCTGGAGATGATCAACCAATCTGTACGTGCTGGAACAGCATGGGCCTATGGAAAGGCTGGTGGTCGTATTTCTCATGCTTTTATCAGTTTACAGTTGTCAACTTCGTCAACCAACTCAAGTATTTATGCACTTAAAGTCTACATTTGAAATTGTGAATTTTCATCCATTTGACAGGGCAGAAAAACCAGGGTATACTGAGACTGTCCTACACTAACAGGTTAAGATAATTTTTGATTTTCTCAAAAATGGGTTCCATGGGATCAGCAACTCTTTAGAATTACCTTTTGCGGATGAGAAGATTTCATTCCTCGCTTATCTTGCCAGTGTTTTGAAAAAGAGCTCATTTTTTTCGTATGAGCCACAAGCTGGAAGCAAAAGATTTTGAAATCTCATTGCAGGATCTATGAAAACTTACCACCACATTCCACTTAATGCTGATGTAAGAGAACATTTATTTCTTTTCTTTTTCATGCTTCTGCATAGAATTCTTTTGCCATTGTCGACTATTCATTCTCTCTCTCTCTCTCTCTCTTATCCAATCATCTCTGTTCCCCTGCCATGACCCTGCTCCACTGTTTTCAGCTGCCCACACATTAAACTAATAGTCCTTTGATATTATAATTGGCGTCCGTGCAATTACCAAACAGATCCATTTGATTTAGATGAATTTACCTTTTGCTAACCAATGACATTCCTGTATGTTCAATAAGCACTAGTGAGAACACGGCGATCATAGAAGTGGGAGCAGATTAGGATAGCTATAGAAGGATAAAATGTGCATGTAGATCTAATGAACATGAAATAATCAAGAAACACATAAATATTTAACGCAAGTGATCAGATTGCCGTTCATCTCGGTGACCCTTTTGATTGAGACAAATTTTTTTTGTCGTAGCCTACCCACACGCAACACTGCTGATGAGAATCAAACAATCATTCTAGGACATGGACTGCTACAGAGTTCTAGTTTTCAAATACTTGCTTTCGAATTTTGGACAAAGACCTGGGACTTTGAAAACTATAATTGGCCTTGTCAGTAGCTTGATCAATCATTCCACTTTCTAATGAATTCTGCCAATGAGCTAGCTTACCTGGAAATTACTTGATTACAACCTTCAGTGCAAAAAGTAAGAGACATGAACCACTCCCCACAATGTACAAGCAAAACCTTGTAGCAATTTGAAGGAGTACTCCATACCAAGTTAAATTCTAGAAGCAAATCCGAATGGTAAAGCAGCAGAGCACCAAGCAAAGAAGATTAATCAATCATGATCAACAGCTATAAGTAGAATTTAATATAATTCAACAAATAAGGGGGCCTCTGAAGAAGCAAAAAACAGAGTACATCGTTAATACTCCTAATGGCTTTACAACCCTAACCCTTCATTCTCCAAATAACAATTATTATGACAAGAAATAAAGTATCCAAATAGATAGATATAAATACAAATATGAATATATATGTCAGTATATATACCTTATTGATTTCAGTCAGTGAGAAGAAAGTGCAGCATTGATTTCAGCAACCTTCTCTTCGTTGCAGAAATCATGAATCCAAAAAGAACCAATCAATATGTTTCTGACCCCTAATCAAAAAACATTAGTGTTAAGACATTCTGTTTAAGATGGAGGCAATCACACGGGAACAACCATATTACTTAACCCTTGCTTCTTTAAACCCTAACACTCTTGAAACGAACATGCCAAAGAAAAATAAATCAAAGCTCATTCCTTACAGAGTAGAAGTTAATCTCATCAATAGCCAAATTCAAGAATATTTGATATTCCCATAGAGTTCTAGAAAATAATAAAATAATTATCAACAAAACCATAAAACTCATCTCTATTCCATGGGTTTTTCTCTCTCCAATATCATCACTTGAACAATTCTCTGTCAAAATTAATCTAACAGTTCTCCCAAAAAAAATAAGAAAACTAAACCCATTGCAATTTTATGAGGTACACTCTCCAGAAAATTATTGTTACTTGAATCCATCTCAAATTGGTCTAAAAAAATAAGAACAAAGAAGATTTATCTAAGAATTTGCTCTCTCTCTCTCTCTCTCTCTCTCTCTCCCTCTGAAGAAGATTTTGAGGAATTCAAAGGAATTTCAAAATATTTCATCAATCAATTTCATGTTTCGCAAGAACTTAAAATTTTTGAACACGGAAGCAAATAATTACCATTCAGTAGATTGTTGCCATTCCAAGCCAAAGTTAGAATCTAATTTAAATAAAATTAAAAAAAAACACCATGACTAAAGCATCCTGAAGTTCCTGCTGTTGGAATATTTGGTGTAAACACCAACTTTGAGCCATTGTTAAGGTGGGACCCACATGTCCGTTTTAGTGGGTCCAAGATGCTTTGTGTTCTCCTCCATGAGGAGATGAAGAACAAGCATTTACTTGCTCAAATCCATGGAGGTTTGAATGAGATAATGGTCTCCAAAGTAGGTACCATGAGTATGGTTTATGGGTGGAACTAAAGGCTTGTCCCACATTGATTTTCTATGGGAAAAGTGATGGGCATATAAAGGCTAAGTTTAAAGATAGGTTTGGGCCCCAAAGGGCACCCCACTTTTGTGAAAGGGGGAGGACCTATGCAACCCATGGGTTGACCCAATAAACCACACGCGCGCGCCGCCGCCGACCCGTCCGTCCGGCCGGCTCGGCTCGGCTCGGGTGCAGGTGCGGGTGCTATTAAATTAGCTTGGGCCAGTTTAATATTTTTGGACGCGGGTTAAACCATATTAGAGTGAACCGGGTTGAACCGAACCGGTTCAGAATTTAAATTCCAACGGTTGCGTCCTTTCCTAAGGGTGCGTTTGGCTGGCACCGTTTCGAAGGGGTGCGATTCTTTTTATATATAGAAAGAATCCCCCTCCGAACAGTAGGGCGTCTGATATAGAGTTTTTCCGTCTCTCTCTCTCTTTCTCGGCCTCTGACGACGTGCTCAGACTCCGGCGGATTTCAGCGGTGAATCTCCGGCGACGTACTGTCCAGATTCCGACGACTGTTCCCAGACAGAATCTGACTGTTCAATCCGACATTTCTCGTGTTCGTTTCTGCCTTAGAAATTCGTATCGAATTTCTATCCAGGTTTCATCCGGTTAATTTCTTATTTTACTGATCGTGATTTTATATATTCTATGTGATGAATTTCAGTGGAAATTCTATCACTTTCTTCTGTGTTTTGTAGTTAATTTCAGTGTTGAAATTCTACAGAATAACTGCAGTTTTTCTGTGTAGAAAATGCAGTGTATTCAATTTCATATCATGTTGATTTTATCAGAAACGTTGTAGGTTTCTGTGTGGAATTAAATGTCATAATTCTGTGTAGAATTAGACAGAAATTCCTCTTTGTTTTATATCATACATGATGCATACATTCCATACATTGAGAGAGTAAAATCAAAAGGTTGATTCGCTGAATCTTGATTATTGTAGTGCTACTTATTCAAGATTGTGATCATTTTATCCTGGAGATAGACGTCCGTTCATCCCATGAGCACCTGTGTGGGGGACGAATCTGTCTTAAGCCAAGAGTGTTTAACACTCGACTTGATCTCCCATGCATCGCATATTTTTTATTATTTCATTATATAAGACTTGTTGAATCTATAATGTTACATTATTTCACACACGTTACTCAATGTTGTTGATTTCACCTTATGATAATTACATGACATTAATTTTACTATGTTTCATTTCATTTTATTGTGTCTACAGATTATATGGAAAACTTTATACAACACAGTCAGTAATTTATCCAACACCTGCAACACGGAAACCCCCCAGAATCCCCACATATATCTAATTCACTCCATTAAAAAGAAACACATATACAATGTATATACACATACAAACTCCCAATATTTATAGAGAGACTTCCGGAGTTGGCCGTAGTTAACGGCGTCAGAGGCCGGAACAAAACAGAGATAACCTTTTAATATTGCTACCATTTATGCCAGTATTTTCTGCTATGTAACTCATAGCTAGGTGAAAGCGGTTTCCGCAAATTTCAGTTTTAATTTGCATGTATCTTGTAGATATAAGGTCACAAAATATAATGGAAACAAATAACATAGAAATATGGCAATGCTCATATGAAAGAGTTATGACATGAGGGAATGTGCTCAACTCAATTAGAGGCTTCAACCTAAAATAGCTCTGCATAACAATGAAAAGTTTCTTATCAATGGATAGTTTTGCTTCTTATACAATAAAAAAAATTTCACAAATCTTCATATATAGAAATCTCAAAGTACATATATATCCAGCATAAAGATACTCTATCTAAAATATTTAAATGCACAAAGTCAGGATTGTATATTTTAGAACACGTAAGAGAGAAAAATTCAAACATAAACTCTTAAGGATTACTTTTAAGGATCTTCAGTGTGTTAAGGATTTATGTTTTTCAGAACGTGTAAAGCATAACTATGTTGTATCTATCAATTAATGCAATGTATTTACAAGGAACAGAATGCACTAGTTGCATGATATAAATAATGATGCTTTTGACACTCCGAAGGACATAAAAAGAAATTGTGGATTGTATGTTTGATTTGTAGTTTGATGAGCAGTCAAAATCACTCAAGTTACCGTAGCAGAGGAGGGAATGTTAAAAGTTTCTAGATAGGGTTTTTTTTTCCTTGATGATCTTTAAAGGATGTAAAACATCACGATTTGGTTATTTATGAAAATATTCAATTATAAGTTTATAAATTAGAAATTATGATGTTTTAGATGCTCCAAAAAGCATATATGTTTGCTTTTAGAGTATTTTATGATATAGATATTGATCAATGGTAAGACAAGGCAAGGAGTGATGATCTTGTCAAGAATTTATTAAATAAGAATTATTTTAACGATGATGGCTTTGATATTACAAGCAAAGAGGTTGATAGTAGAAGCACAGGCGTAGAAATTAATTTGGCATTCTTATGCAATGGAGTATTGATGTGCTTCTCACTTTTTACTTTGCCACAAAATTGATGGTATTTTATTTATGTGTTTTATTTTCTCAAATACATGAATAATAATCATTAGGATTAGTGTTTCACACGCAATGGACACTAAATTATTCTTTGTTCTAAGTTTTTTTTTTTTTAAGAATTTGTTGAAAACTATTGTGCTTTCATGTGAAACACCTATACTAACAAATTTTTATTTTGTTATTTGAGAAGAAAAATGAAAGGTTGCACGGTTTTAATTTTCTTTGTTATGATTTTTTTATTAATATGAGATAAACGAGGGTGTGATTGATGAAGAGGCTACCTTCGATGCAGAAAATAATATGATCATATGTATAGAGGAGCAAAAGTATTAAAGAAGATAATGTTCATTTATTGCATTTGCTGCGTTTATAGTTAGAAAATTGTAGAACTGACAGTGTATTCAATAATATAAGAGTAGACGATATATATCATAGTTAACACATTATTAATTGTGAAATCTTGATTTTACAAATACTAATTCACTATGCAAACTTTGATACTAAAATGCTATTGAAAAACTGAATACTGTAAGCAAAATAATTAGAAACTAATTGAAGGTAAAAGTATCATAACTGTGTTATAGGTGTTAGCTAGCGGGCATGCATTTTTCTTCTGAGCAAAGGGGGTATTTAGCAAAATGTTACTAAGTGCCTGACTTAATATTTAGCTCCTTAATGTGGTTTTCATTGTTAAGAAACAACAATGTTGGCTCTGTGAGTTGCCTTTGAAAAGAATAGGTATAAATTTTGGTTTTTTTTTTTGTATAATAATAGTGAAAAGGTAAAGTTGAAGTTTTTGTTTCATAGGGTTTTTGTTGTATAGATAATACATAGAATATTAAAGGGAAAAAGTATAATAGTTACAAATTTTTTAAATATGGTGTAATACATGTAAACTGGAAAATTCTATTAAGAGTTAGAATTAATTAATTTTACTAAAAATGAGTGATATAAGAGTTAAACGTTTAATGAAAATAGCTATAAATGTATAAAAAAGTGTAAGTGAAAGTAAAATATTATACTAGCTCAAATTTTCATATTCACAAATTATTCATAACTTTTATGGCTACAAAAACAGTTGCTTGTGAGAGAATATATTGATTTAATGTATTCCTCGATATAAAGAACATTCTACACAAGCCAGAGACATCAGGACGCCTAGTAAAATGGTCTGTTGAACTTAATCAGTTCGACATCCACTACCGACCCCAGCTGGCGATCAAAGGGCAGGCTGCGGCGGATTTCATCGCAGAATTCACTAACCCGCCCCCTGCCACCCCAAAGTCGATATACCGAACAGCCACTAGGTCTTGAATGTCGATAGTTCTTCCACTCACGACTCTGGTGGCGCCGGAGTGGTCCTCGTCACCCCGGATGGCTACAAGATGGAGTATACTCTCCACTTCAAGTTTCCCACCACCAACAACTTTGCAGAATACGAAGCACTCATTGCCGGACTCAGAATGGCTCGGCGAATGGGGGCGGAACAGATAGTTGTGCGAAGCGATTCTCAATTAGTGGTGGAGCAAGTCCAGGAAGAGTATGAGGCCAAAGAAGACAACATGAAACAATAATGCCAAGTGGCAAAAAGCCTGGCTAGAAGATTTGCAAAAATACTACTGGAACGTGTCCCGAGATTGTAGAACAAATAGGCAGACCAGCTAGCCAGGATTGCCTCGTCCAATGAGCCCGACTCAAACGTCCTGATTGAGATTCTTGATTCACAGAGCATCCAAAGCCCGGAAGTCGACTAGATCGAGCCTGAGTCCTCATGGATGAGCCAGATCAGGAATTTCTTAGAGAACGGAACGCTGCCCGAAGATAGGAATGAAGCAAGGCAGATTTAGTACCATTCCAGTAGGTACCTCATACAGAGCGGGGTTCTTTACAAAAAGGGACACACCATGCCGCTGCTTCGTTGTGCTAGTGAGGAAGAGGCGGACTACATTATGTTGGAGGTCCATGAAGGTGTGTATGGGAACTACTCTGGTGGCAGGTCCCTTGCCAAGAAGATACTACGAACGGCCTATTATTAGCCCACCATGGAGAGAGATGCCCAGGAATTCGTCAAGAAATGTGACAAGTGTTAGCAGTTCGCCAACATCCCGAGACTACCCTCTCAAGAGCTGACCCTGATCCAGACCCCTTGGCCCTTTGCCCAGTGGGGGATCGATATTGTGGGACCGTTGCCACTCGGCAAAAGACAGACGAAGGTTATGTGCCAATTCGGAATCCCCAGGGTCGTCATCACGGACAACAGGAAGCAGTTCGAGGGCAGACAGTTTAACCAACTGTGCACTGATCTGGGAATAAGTCACCATGTTTCGTCCCCCAAGCACCCTCAGGCAAACAGCTAAGTCGAAGTTACCAACAGGTCCCTCTTGAAGATCCTCAAGACGAAGTTGGAGAAGGCCAAGGGTTTGTGGGTAGAGGAGCTCCCTAACATCCTTTGGGCCTACAGAACGACGAAGAGAGTGTCCACGGGGCAGACGCCATTCTCATTTACCTTCGGCACCGAAGCCGTCATCCCAGTAGAGATCGGCCTTCCCAGCCCTAGAACGGTGCAGTTTGACCCTGTGACCAACGGCGAAGCCATGAATGTAGACCTAGATCTATTGGAGGAAAGGAGGCTACAGACAGCTATGAGAGTGGCATCCCACCAGCAGAAGATGAGCTAATACCACAACTCTAGAGTTCAACCAAAAGACTTCATGACCGGGGATCTTGTTTTGAAGAGAGTCAACTAATCCCCCAAGGATCCCAGAGAGGGCAAACTCGGTCCCAATTAGGAAGGACCTTACGAGGTGATCAGTAGTACTAGAAAGGGGACGTACAGGTTAAAGAACTCAGAAGGCAAGAAGCTCCCGCACTCGTGGCATGCAGAGCACCTAAGGAAGTACTACTCTTAAGGGACCCCTAATTGTAATCCTTCAGAACATCAATAAAAGCGACTGTTCAACAATTGTCTACTTGAATCGACATTGAATTTGTCTACTTGAATGAAAACGACCTCGAATCTGCTCGGCCCTCGCGCCGCGCAGAGCAAGACGGCCTTAATGGCAATGACATTGAATCTGCTCGGTCAAGTGCCGAGCAAAGCCAGACGGCCTTAATGGCAATCGCATAGAATCTGCTCGACCTTCGTGCCGAGCAGAGCCAAATAGCCTTAATGGCATTGGCATAGAATCTGCTAGGCCCTCGTGCTGAGTAGAGCAAGACAACCTTGATGGCCATGACATTAAATTAGCAACAATGTTGGACCTATTCGGATATTGCTGCCGATCAAGTCCGCGTTAGCACTTACAAGCGTTCTACAAGCTACTCCAATTAAACGCTTAGAGAATTAAGCAGACAAAGAGTATAAGAAGAAAATTTCATTGATGCACGAGGGGGTACAAAGGCAAAATGACTATTTTCAAAAAAAAAAAAAAACAAACAAAAACTAGCAAAGCAAAACATGGAGGTCCGAACTACATTCACGCCTAAGCCTGCTCGGCAGTTTGTCCCTTAGCGTCAGCACGCTGAGCATCTTTGCCCTGGCCGTCCGCAGTGGCCTCTTGCTAAGTCTTGGCGGTCTGGCCCTCTCAAGCAGCATTCGGTTGGGCCCCTTTTCGACCGCCTGGCCAATGGCGTCCCGGTCGTCTCTAGGCGGGACTTCCTCAAAGGGGTCCAAACCCGAGAAGTCCAAGTCAGGATATTTCTTGGACGCCTGCTTCCTGGCTGTCTTGAAGCCCAAGAGAAAAGTGGGCTCCAGTAGGGCCTGGAAGTCATCCCCGTTCTTGAACTCTTGAATGGCCTCGGCCCTCTCTTTCTTGAGTTCCTCGCCGAAGGCCGCTACAGTTTTCTCCAGCTCGTGCCTTTTGGCCTCTTCGGCCGAGAAGTTCAACAGCAACTTGTTGGCCTACCTTGCGAGCCTTTCATTGTCGGCGCGAGCCGACTGGAGCTCTTCCAAAGCGGAATCCCTCTTGGCACGGGTAGTGAAGACATCGCCTTTAAGCGATTGAACCTCCTGGATGAGCGCCGAGCTGGCCGCCTTCTCCTCTTGGAAGGCCTTCTTTGAAGTCCCCAGGCGATGGCCCAAAGCCATGACCCTAGCAAGAGACTAAAAACTGAACAGTTAGAACTTAAAAAAGACTACACAAAGGTTGATGCAGTACGGAATGATAACCGTACAGAGGCTCACCTTGAACAGATCGTGGTTTGCATCCCTGACCAGCCGCAAGTTGGGATGCTTGCTCAGCCTCATGATGTCAGAGGGCCTTATTGCCTCTACCACCCTCTCCGAGGCCATGTCCGAGCTCTCGATAACATTGATCGGGGCAGAAGCAGCTGGACTGGCATAAGCCTGGGAGTCTGCCGGAACGACCGCACCGCGCCTCAGCTGAGATCCCTCCGAACACTCTGGAGGAGGCCTAACGACCATGGAAACTTGGCCCTTCCCCTTCTGGGGGACGCCTTCTTCAGAGGAGAAGGGGGAGGGGGGAGCTCTTTCTCCGCGTCAGTAGCCTCGGCGGTCTTCTGGCGCTTAGATCTTGAGGCGCCTTCCACTGCCGCCCTCTTCCTGGCCAAGTAATTGATTTCAAAACTCATTGTGTTCGGCTCGGAAGTTGGCTAAAGTGCTCGAGGATCGGGCTAGACCGCTGCGGGATCAACTTGAGCAACCATAGGAGACTAGCGAT
Source organism: Euryodendron excelsum (assembly GCA_033060915.1). Taxonomy (NCBI): domain Eukaryota; kingdom Viridiplantae; phylum Streptophyta; class Magnoliopsida; order Ericales; family Pentaphylacaceae; genus Euryodendron; species Euryodendron excelsum. The sequence goes on from CM065379.1 coordinate 44,494,877, forward strand.
CTGCAAAGAGTAGCCAGAAAAGTTAGAGAACGATCAACATAATAAAAACAAAAATCTACTCACTCCTCTCACGTTCTGCGGCCAAGGCCTCTCTACTCGGTTCGGGCCCCAAGAGATACTGGGCGAGTGCCTCGACAGTCACCAGGTCTTTGGTGGTCCGAAACTCGTACTCCTGGACCTTCTCTATAGCCACCTTGTGCTCGGCAGACAGAAAGGGCTTAACCTGACCTGACACCCATAGGACACCTAAGTTAGAACGGGCAACACATGCAACAAACATAAAAAAAAAAAACAGACTCGAAGAAAAGAACATACCCTTCTTACTAGGGTAACCTCATTACCTAGGGATCCGAGCAGAGAAGTCTGTCTCCCAGGGGCAGAACTCCCAACCCTCTCCGCTAATGAAGAAGAACCGTTCCTTCCAGTTCTTGTGTGAAGACGGAAGCTCGCCGACCAGATCAAGCCCCGTTGACCGACCCAAGAAGTACCAATAGCCCTTCTTGCGCTCGGCCGGCCTGTAGCAATATGAGCATTCCTCTGGCGTCATGTCCCTCCCGTGGACGATCTGCCAAAGGATCATACAGCCCGCCATGACCCATCAGTCGTTCAGCGAGATCTGTCCAGGAGAGAGGCGTAACCTCTGCAAAATTTTCCTAATTGGCCGAGGAAACGGCATGCGAAGACCACCAGCCAGTGCGCCTTCGAAGATCGCTATCTCCTCCTCCTTAGCCGAGCACGCCCAATTCTTAGGGTTGGGAACCCTACACCTTACCCCCTTTGGGATCTAGTACACCCACCGAAGGGTAGCGACTTTCTCCCTATCGAGAGAGGAAGAAATCCCCACAGCTTCGTTCGTGGGGTCATCCTCATCCTCCCCCTCTTCTGGCTTGACCTCCTAAGCTCGGGCAGCAACCTCGATGGGCTGATCCCGTCCTTCCCCAACATCAGCTTAGGCGACCCCGGCCTCCTCTGATTCCAGAGCTTCCAGAGACCCCCCGGAGTTCCCCACAAAGACCTCATCTGGGGTTCGATGCCTCACGACTTTATACCCGTTAGAACCGGTCTCTTTTGAGTCCGAGCTAACACCCTCCGAGTTCGACATTGTGCCCAAGGGCCTACAACCCTCAATTTTATCGAACACTGGCTTGAACAACTCACACAAGTCCCCAATGATGGATTCTAAGAACTCAGACCTATCAACAAACCTTGAAAGGTCAGAAATCTGGCCCTTTCCCTCAAATACTGACACACAACGGGTAACCAACTAGTACATACAACCAAGGAGCAAGGCTTACCACGATTTGAAGTGCCAGCGACGAGTTCTGAAGCAAGCCGGCGGTGCAACGCGAAGAATGGTGCCCCTTCAACTGGCTGGAGACGACGGAGATGGCACTGGGGACCACGAATGAGGTTTTTTCTTTCTCTCTCAGCGTATTTGGTAAAAAGCACTAAAAGAAAAATGGGGGCAACTGCCTCCCTAAACTCCCCCCACATCTTTGAAATCAACGGCCCAGATGGCCTGCGATGACGGGATGCCAACGGATGAGATGCGACTTGTTTTTTTTACTACTAGTGACCAATCCCTGGCCACCACGTGGTGGCATGTGAAGCAACGCAACAGCACCCGTCATCATTGCGCCACCACCGCTACAAATGCGCTCCATGTTTCATGGTCGGGCCACCCCGTGAAATTCCTCTGACCCAGAGCAAATGGCCATATGAATTGGGGGCACCTTGTGATGATGGTTTCTCGACCAGACCAGGAGTCGTATTATCCGTTGAACGCCACTAACCAGACCACGCCTTTCCCATGCCACCTGGTTTTTCCCAACCAGGTCCTCCAACTATTCGTCCTCGACCTCCCGAACTGAATGAATTCCTAGAACTGCCCTCCGATCGGGTCGACGCCCGACCGTGTCAATAAGGCCCACGCCTAACACTAGCCACCCTAGCCTACATTAAGGGCGTGATCGTGGCGTGTACCAGCGACAATCGCCATGCCTGTAACACCGTTCAGACACACGCCACCCTGGAGTGTAGGAATGACCCTCTCAAGTGCCTCTGACACCTTTCTGATCCTCCAACTAGGGGCCGCCACGTGGAGGGACCACCTGCCACCCCCATGCAAACATACAAGGGGAAGACGGAACCCCTTGGACAAGTACGCAAACACACACAACCTAGAAGAGAACTCCAAACATTGTTTTTCTATCTATCAACTTGATCTCTTTAAATCTAATTTGAACACCGAAGAGCCTTTGGTTTCCACCACACCGATGGGTTTAGTGCAGAGATCACCGGCCAGCTAGAGAGGAGTTCATCTCGGGCCTGGGGGCAAGCCAACACGAGTTCACTATATCATCAGATGCTGTCTAAATCTTTGACGGCAAAACACCATGTGACGCGCAATTGAATTTATTTATGGTTTGGGTCCTCAATTGAATTTAATCTTTGGTTAGATGCCCATATTTTGGATTGCTTATGCAACCTTAGCCCAAGATGTTAAAATTGCGACTTCTAATCAGAGGATATCTGTAAAATTGCCCAAGTTTTTTCAAAGGTGTTGCGCCTAAGTTTAGGCTGTTGGTTTTGTTTGCGTAGGTTGATAGTTGTAATGCATTACTGGGTTTTTTTTTTTTTATTTCTTATGTATAGAATACTATTGTTTGGTACCAGATCATAAACTGTGACACGAAAATGACACTGTGGTTTTGTCAAAAAAGATCCGGTGCCCTCTCTTCCGGGAAATTTCGTGGAAGAATAAGAAATAAAGAAGGTGCAAATGTATTGACGCTTGAGTCAACTTGGAAAAATCCGTTTCCTTTCCTCCTCCACTTTTCCTGGAAAATTTTGGAAGGCTTTCGAAAGCAATTAAACAAAATTGACCGGAGAGTCAATGCAGCCGATGGGATGGAGCTGACTGTACATACAGTGGCGGACGGAGGGGCAGGCAGGGCATAACCTTTTAAAGTTTAAAAATTTTGTTTTATATCTTATAAATTTTAAATATTTGAAATGCAATATAGTGTATTGACCTGTCCAAACTTTCAAAATTTTTACTTTATCCTAGTAGATTTTTAGATATTTAGAATACAACATGGTGTATTAACGCTCTCAAAATTTTTAAATTTCACATCACCCTTGTAAATTTTTTGAAATTTAAAATACTATTTAGTGTATTGTTTATTAAAAAATAAAAATAAAATTCTTAACCCCCTTTTAACAAAAATTTTTTTTTTTGCCCTCAACTAAAATCCTAAATCCATCACTATGTATATATGTTTACTGCTGCTAAGAGACCTTCTAATTAACCAGTAAATAATCTTCCCCCGTTCCCACTTTCTTAGCAGCTTCGTCTCATGCCCACCCCGACTTCACTTTACTTTCCTCCCTCTTTCTTTTCTACTTTTCTCGTCTTAATTTCCTGAATTTGTCATTGTTAATTCTGAGGATGTGCGGTGGGATTAGATTGACAATCCTCGATCGGGTCCTTAATTTCATTGCATTGATGATGTCGCTGTCTTTGCTTTTAGAAAAGAACCCCATTCTTGTCTTTGTTTCATGATCATTATGCAAGTTGTTTGTCCTAGTAGGGTGCTCATTCGGAAAAAAATTATTACAAAGTTTTTTTAGCTATTTTTATTAAATTTTATTATGTGATAATTTTTTTAAAAAAAATTTTTATTTTATAATAAATTGAGATTCATGACGTAATAAAACAATATATGCTACCATATGGGGCAGGAATGACAACTGAAAAATTAAAACTCAAAACGTACTATCCATTGACCTTTCTTCCCCTCTCTCCCGACACCTCTTTGTTTTTTAATTTTTTTCCTTTTCAGAGGTGGCAACAATTGGCCTTTGCTAGATCATTGATCTTGTTTTGTTCTGGCGGAGGTATACACGGTTGCGTGTGCGTTTTCAACACCTGCCTTGTATTTAATTAATGATGCCTTTTCTTCATTCCGTTCCAATCAACACAGAGTTTGGGCGGCAGCTTTGTTTTTTTATGCTCAGCTCGTTTGCACCATCTTGATTCTGTGAGGGTCAGGATCAACTGCCCTACAGGGACCAGTGTTGAAAGTAAATAAATATTATTTTTTTTTTCAAAATTTATAAAAAAAATTAAAATAATATGATAGTGATATTTTTATAATTAAGTCTCATCATAATAAATATTTTATCTTAAAATGAATGATTTTCATTCAACAATATTATTTTGATAATAAATTTTGTATGAATTTATTAATTATATAACATTAGTCATGTTTAAATAAAATAATAATCAATCATAAGAGTTGGCTAGTGATCTCAAATTGATTCCTCTTTCGCTTTTTTATAGCCAGCCACTTTAAAATTTTTGCATGGCATTAGTCCAGCTGTTACCTACCCTAGATCCATTTATAGTTTTCCAAGGTTAAGAAGTTTTAATTACTTGTACATAATAAAGAATTGGCGAACTTGTACCTATAGAGCTCTTTCACATTTGGTTATTTTACTGGGTTTTAATTGACTTACTTTCTCAGTCCCCCCTTTCAAATATAAAAAAAAAAAAAAAAAACAAAGGTAGATATAGTGAAATTTTGTATAAATATATCCATGGTGCCTTGACAGGTAGCATTGATCTCTCGATCCGTTACTCCTTCATTAGTACTCTCTCTTGATCAGCTTTCTTCAATATGACTAGTACTGTAAGAGCCCAAGAAGTCTCTTCTTCCAACTCTCGACATTCCTACCATGTGTTCTTGAGCTTCAGAGGTGAAGACACTCGCAAGACGTTTACTGACCACCTCTATACAGCTTTAGAGAATGCGGGATTTCGCACCTTCAGAGACGATGATGGGTTAGAGAGAGGAGAAAACATTAAGTTTGAACTGGAGAAAGCAATTCAAGAGTCGAAGATTTCAATAGTTGTCGTCTCAAAAAATTACGCATCTTCAAGTTGGTGCCTTGATGAGCTTGTGATGATCCTCCAACGCAAGAACGCCTCTGGACATGTAGTTCTACCTGTCTTCTACCATGTGGATCCATCCCACGTGAGGAAGCAATTGGGAAGTTTTGCAGAAGCATTTACGAGGCACGAAGAGAGGTTTGAGGCAGAAGCGGGTGAAAGAAAAAATGAATGGACGGACAAGGTGGAAGAATGGAGGGCAGCACTCAGAGAAATTGCAGATTTAGCAGGAATGAATTTACAAAATCAAGCTGATGGGTAATTAATTTCCTCCAAACTCCTTTTTTTTTTAGCTAGGCAGCACTTGCATCACATAACTTACTTTGTCCTTACCCTTGTTAAGTTTTAACCCATACTCACTCAATTTTTTTTATTTTATTTGATTCTAAAAATAAGACCTATCATTTTATAAATTTTGCCTAAATTCATTTCTCTTAGAAAGATTTTTGTAACTACTCTGGCTGTCAAACCTTTTTGTAGAAAATTCAACTAAAAAAATTGTCAAATAATTTTAATTTTTTTACACGTATGTTCCCTACGAAAACACTCACCAAAACTCGTATCTCACTTAATATTATGTTGAATTTTTAAAAGATGCTTAGTCGAATAATTTTATAAATCATGACTGCACCCCTCACCACTACTGTTTCTGATCCTCTTAAGAAGCACCATAATAAACGCATATTCAAACTAGGGAAAAGCACGTGACAATAAGGGTGATAAGTAATAAGCTTTGGCAGTGTGTTTTCTGGATAAAAGTATCTCATACATGGGACTTTGGATTGAGAATTATTTGTATGAAATGTTTTGGGATTGGAGTTTTTTTTTGTTTATAAAGAGATTTTACAAAATGAACACAGTTGAATGAATTAATATGATTCTTTAAGTTGCTCCTCCCTTTCAAGCTATAAAGCCATTTCCCAATATTACTAGTTATTCATTTCAAATCACAATAACTATATTGGAAATTTGACCTATTCTTCAAAA